>JAPDOI010000627.1:0-339220 GCA_029168955.1 Aplectana chamaeleonis | reverse complement strand
AACTACTTTACTTTACTGCTTATCATATCATGTGATATTATCAGTTGGTTGATCAAATCGCTAAAACACGTCGTAGGCTGTACTTTTCGATGGGGAGGGACAGGGGAAGTGGCTAACAAGTTTGTTACTTACTGTTTCACGTTAACTACTTTACTTCTTACTGCTTATCATATCATGTGATATTATCAGTTGGTTGATCAAATCCTGCCAAACACGTCGTAGGCTGTACTTTTCTGATGGGAAGGGACAGGAAAGTGGCTAACAAGTTTGTTATTTACTTACTGTTTCACGTTAACTACTTTACTTACTGCTTATCATATCATGTGATATTATCAGTTGGTTGATCAAATCGCTAAAACACGTCGTAGGCTGAACTTTTCGATGGGGAGGCACAGGGGAAGTCACTAACAAGTTTGTTACTTACTGTTTCACGTTAACTACTTTACTTCTTACTGCTTATCATATCATGTGATATTATCAGTTGGTAGATCAACTCGCTAAAACACGTCGTAGGCTGTACTTTTCGATGGGAAGGGACAGGGAAAGTTACTAACAAGTCTGTTATTTACTGTTTCACGTTAACTACTTTACTTCTAACTGCTTATCATATCATGTGATATTATCAGTTGGTAGATCAACTCGCTAAAACACGTCGTAGGCTGGACTTTTCGATGAGGAGGGACAGGAGAAAGTGGCTAACAAGTCTGTTATTTACTGTTTCACGTTAACTACTTTACTTCTAACTGCTTATCATATCATGTGATATTATCAGTTGGTAGATCAACTCGCTAAAACACGTCGTAGGCTGTACTTTTCGATGGGGAGGCACAGGGGAAGTGACTAACAAGTTTGTTAATTACTGTTTCACATTAACTACTTTACTTCTTACTGCTTATCATATCATGTGATATTATCAGTTGGTAAATCAACTCGCTAAAACACGTCGTAGGCTGTACTTTTCTGATGGGAGGGACAGGGAAGTGGCTAACAAGTTTGTTACTTACTGTTTCACATTAACTACTTTACTTCTTACTGCTTATCATATCATGTGATATTATCAGTTGGTAGATCAACTCGCTAAAACACGTCGTAGGCTGTACTTTTCGATGGGAAGGGACAGGGAAAGTTACTAACAAGTTTGTTAGTTACTGTTTCACATTAACTACTTTACTTCTTAGTGCTTATCATATCATGTGATATTATCAGTTGGTTGATCAACTCGCTAAAACACGTCGTACTTTTCGATGGGGAGGGACAGGGGAAGTGACTAACAAGTTTGTTATTTACTGTTTCACAACAACTACTTTACTTCTTACCGCTTATCATATCATGTGATATTATCAGTTGGTTGATCAACTCGCTAAAACACGTCGTAGGCTGAACTTTTCGATGGGAAGGGACAGGGAAAGTTACTAACAAGTTTGTTATTTACTGTTTCACGTTAACTACTTTACTTCTTACTGCTTATCATATCATGTGATATTATCAGTTGGTTGATCAAATCGCTAAAACACGTCGTAGGCTGTACTTTTCGATGGGGAGGGACAGGGGAAGTGACTAACAAGTTTGTAATTTACTGTTTCACGTTAACTACTTTACTTCTTACTGCTTATCATATCATGTGATATTATCAGTTGGTAGATCAACTCGCTAAAACACGTCGTAGGCTGTACTTTTCGATGGGGAGGGACAGGAGAAGTGGCTAACAAGTTTGTTACTTACTGTTTCACATTAACTACTTTACTTCTTACTGCTTATCATATCATGTGATATTATCAGTTGGTAGATCAACTCGCTAAAACACGTCGTAGGCTGAACTTTTCGATGGGAAGGGACAGGGAAAGTTACTAACAAGTTTGTTATTTACTGTTTCACGTTAACTACTTTACTTCTTACTGCGTATCATATCATGTGATATTATCAGTTGGTTGATCAAATCGCTAAAACACGTCGTAGGCTGAACTTTTCGATGGGGAGGGACAGGAGAAGTGGCTAACAAGTTTGTTACTTACTGTTTCACATTAACTACTTTACTTCTTACTGCTTATCATATCATGTGATATTATCAGTTGGTAGATCAACTCGCTAAAACACGTCGTAGGCTGTACTTTTCGATGGGAAGGGACAGGGAAAGTTACTAACAAGTTTGTTATTTACTGTTTCACGTTAACTACTTTACTTCTTACTGCTTATCATATCATGTGATATTATCAGTTGGTTGATCAAATCGCTAAAACACGTCGTAGGCTGAACTTTTCGATGGGGAGGGACAGGGGAAGTGACTAACAAGTTTGTTATTTACTGTTTCACATTAACTACTTTACTTCTTACTGCTTATCATATCATGTGATATTATCAGTTGGTAGATCAACTCGCTAAAACACGTCGTAGGCTGTACTTTTCGATGGGAAGGGACAAGGAAAGTTACTAACAAGTTTGTTATTTACTGTTTCACGTTAACTACTTTACTTCTTACTGCTTATCATATCATGTGATATTATCAGTTGGTAGATCAACTCGCTAAAACACGTCGTAGGCTGAACTTTTAGATGGGAAGGGAGAGGAGAAGTGGCTAACAAGTTTGTTATTTACTGTTTCACATTAACTACTTTACTTACTGCTTATCATATCATGTGATATTATCAGTTGGTAGATCAAATCGCTAAAACACGTCGTAGGCTGAACTTTTCGATGGGAAGGGACAGGAAAGTTACTAACAAGTTTGTTATTTACTGTTTCACGTTAACTACTTTACTTCTTACTGCTTATCATATCATGTGATATTATCAGTTGGTAGATCAAATCGCTAAAACACGTCGTAGGCTGAACTTTTCGATGGGAAGGGACAGGGAAGTGACTAACAAGTTTGTTATTTACTGTTTCACGTTAACTACTTTACTTCTTACTGCTTATCATATCATGTGATATTATCAGTCGGTAGATCAACTCGCTAAAACACGTCGTAGGCTGTACTTTTCGATGGGGAGGGACAGGAGAAGTGGCTAACAAGTTTGTTATTTACTGTTTCACGTTAACTACTTTACTTCTTACTGCTTATCATATCATGTGATATTATCAGTTGGTAGATCAACTCGCTAAAACACGTCGTAGGCTGAACTTTTCGATGGGAAGGGACAGGGAAAGTTACTAACAAGTTTGTTATTTACTGTTTCACGTTAACTACTTTACTTCTTACTGCTTATCATATCATGTGATATTATCAGTTGGTTGATCAAATCGCTAAAACACGTCGTAGGCTGAACTTTTCGATGGGAAGGGACAGGGAAAGTGACTAACAAGTTTGTTACTTACTGTTTCACATTAACTACTTTACTTCTTACTGCTTATCATATCAAGTGATATTATCAGTTGGTAGATCAACTCGCTAAAACACGTCGTAGGCTGAACTTTTCGATGGGAAGGGACAGGGAAAGTTACTAACAAGTTTGTTATTTACTGTTTCACGTTAACTACTTTACTTCTTACTGCTTATCATATCATGTGATATTATCAGTTGGTTGATCAAATCGCTAAAACACGTCGTAGGCTGAACTTTTCGATGGGAAGGGACAGGGAAAGTTACTAACAAGTTTGTTATTTACTGTTTCACGTTAACTACTTTACTTCTTACTGCTTATCATATCATGTGATATTATCAGTTGGTAGATCAACTCGCTAAAACACGTCGTAGGCTGAACTTTTCGATGGGAAGGGACAGGGAAAGTTACTAACAAGTTTGTTATTTACTGTTTCACGTTAACTACTTTACTTCTTACTGCTTATCATATCATGTGATATTATCAGTTGGTTGATCAAATCGCTAAAACACGTCGAAGGCTGTACTTTTCGATGGGAAGGGACAGGAGAAGTGGCTAACAAGTTTGTTACTTACTGTTTCACGTTAACTACTTTACTTCTTACTGCTTATCATATCATGTGATATTATCAGTCGGTAGATCAACTCGCTAAAACACGTCGTAGGCTGTACTTTTCGATGGGGAGGGACAGGGGAAGTGGCTAACAAGTTTGTTACTTACTGTTTCACATTAACTACTTTACTTCTTACTGCTTATCATATCATGTGATATTATCAGTTGGTAGATCAACTCGCTAAAACACGTCGTAGGCTGAACTTTTCGATGGGAAGGGACAGGGAAAGTTACTAACAAGTTTGTTATTTACTGTTTCACGTTAACTACTTTACTTCTTACTGCTTATCATATCATGTGATATTATCAGTTGGTTGATCAAATCGCTAAAACACGTCGTAGGCTGAACTTTTCGATGGGGAGGGACAGGAGAAGTGGCTAACAAGTTTGTTACTTACTGTTTCACATTAACTACTTTACTTCTTACTGCTGATCATATCATGTGATATTATCAGTTGGTAGATCAACTCGCTAAAACACGTCGAAGGCTGTACTTTTCGATGGGAAGGGACAGGGAAAGTTACTAACAAGTTTGTTATTTACTGTTCCACGTTAACTACTTTACTTCTTACTGCTTATCATATCATGTGATATGATCAGTTGGTAGATCAACTCGCTAAAACACGTCGTAGGCTGAACTTTTCGATGGGGAGGGACAGGGGAAGTGACTAACAAGTTTGTTATTTACTGTTTCACGTTAACTACTTTACTTCTTACTGCTTATCATATCATGTGATATTATCAGTTGGTTGATCAAATCGCTAAAACACGTCGTAGGCTGAACTTTTCGATGGGAAGGGACAGGGAAAGTTACTAACAAGTTTGTTATTTACTGTTTCACGTTAACTACTTTACTTCTTACTGCTTATCATATCATGTGATATTATCAGTTGGTTGATCAAATCGCTAAAACACGTCGTAGGCTGAACTTTTCGATGGGGAGGGACAGGAGAAGTGGCTAACAAGTTTGTTACTTACTGTTTCACATTAACTACTTTACTTCTTACTGCTTATCATATCATGTGATATTATCAGTTGGTAGATCAACTCGCTAAAACACGTCGTAGGCTGAACTTTTCGATGGGAAGGGACAGGGAAAGTTACTAACAAGTTTGTTATTTACTGTTTCACGTTAACTACTTTACTTCTTACTGCTTATCATATCATGTGATATTATCAGTTGGTAGATCAACTCGCTAAAACACGTCGTAGGCTGTACTTTTTGATGGGGAGGGACAGGGAAAAAGACTAACAAATTTGTTATTCACTGATTCACGTTAACTACTTTACTTTTTACTGCTTATCATATCATGTGATATTATCAGTCGGTAGATCAACTCGCTAAAACACGTCGTAGGCTGAACTTTTCGATGGGAAGGGACAGGGAAAGTTATTAACAAGTTTGTTATTTACTGTTTCACGTTAACTACTTTACTTCTTACTGCTTATCATATCATGTGATATTATCAGTCGGTAGATCAACTCGCTAAAACACGTCGTAGGCTGTACTTTTCGATGGGGAGGGACAGGAGAAGTGGCTAACAAGTTTGTTACTTACTGTTTCACATTAACTACTTTACTTCTTACTGCTTATCATATCATGTGATATTATCAGTTGGTAGATCAACTCGCTAAAACACGTCGTAGGCTGAACTTTTCGATGGGAAGGGACAGGGAAAGTTACTAACAAGTTTGTTATTTACTGATTCACGTTAACTACTTTACTTCTTACTGCTTATCATATCATGTGATATTATCAGTTGGTTGATCAAATCGCTAAAACACGTCGTAGGCTAAACTTTTCGATGGGGAGGGACAGGGGAAGTGGCTAACAAGTTTGTTACTTACTGTTTCACATTAACTACTTTACTTCTTACTGCTTATCATATCATGTGATATTATCAGTTGGTAGATCAACTCGCTAAAACACGTCGTAGGCTGAACTTTTCGATGGGAAGGGACAGGGAAAGTTACTAACAAGTTTGTTATTTACTGTTTCACGTTAACTACTTTACTTCTTACTGCTTATCATATCATGTGATATTATCAGTTGGTTGATCAAATCGCTAAAACACGTCGTAGGCTGAACTTTTCGATGGGAAGGGACAGGGGAAGTGGCTAACAAGTTTGTTATTAACTGTTTCACGTTAACTACTTTACTTCTTACTGCTTATCATATCATGTGATATTATCAGTCGGTAGATCAACTCGCTAAAACACGTCGTAGGCTGTACTTTTCGATGGGGAGGGACAGGAGAAGTGGCTAACAAGTTTGTTATTTACTGTTTCACATTAACTACTTTACTTCTTACTGCTTATCATATCATGTGATATTATCAGTTGGTAGATCAACTCGCTAAAACACGTCGTAGGCTGAACTTTTCGATGGGAAGGGACAGGGAAAGTTACTAACAAGTTTGTTATTTACTGTTTCACGTTAACTACTTTACTTCTTACTGCTTATCATATCATGTGATATTATCAGTCGGTAGATCAACTCGCTAAAACACGTCGTAGGCTGTACTTTTCGATGGGGAGGGACAGGAGAAGTGGCTAACAAGTTTGTTATTTACTGTTTCACATTAACTACTTTACTTCTTACTGCTTATCATATCATGTGATATTATCAGTTGGTAGATCAACTCGCTAAAACACGTCGTAGGCTGAACTTTTCGATGGGGAGGGACAGGAGAAGTGGCTAACAAGTTTGTTATCTACTGTTTCACGTTAACTACTTTACTTCTTACTGCGTATCATATCATGTGATATTATCAGTTGGTTGATCAAATCGCTAAAACACGTCGTAGGCTGAACTTTTCGATGGGAAGGGACAGGAGAAGTGGCTAACAAGTTTGTTACTTACTGTTTCACATTAACTACTTTACTTCTTACTGCTTATCATATCATGTGATATTATCAGTTGGTAGATCAACTCGCTAAAACACGTCGTAGGCTGTACTTTTCGATGGGGAGGGACAGGGGAAGTGGCTAACAAGTTTGTTTCTTACTGTTTCACATTAACTACTTTACTTCTTACTGCTTATCATATCATGTGATATTATCAGTTGGTAGATCAACTCGCTAAAACACGTCGTAGGCTGTACTTTTCGATGGGAAGGGACAGGGAAAGTGGCTAACAAGTTTGTTACTTACTGTTTCACATTAACTACTTTACTTCTTACTGCTTATCATATCATGTGATATTATCAGTTGGTAGATCAACTCGCTAAAACACGTCGTAGGCTGTACTTTTCGATGGGGAGGGACAGGAGAAGTGGCTAACAAGTTTGTTATTTACTGTTCCACGTTAACTACTTTACTTCTTACTGCTTATCATATCATGTGATATGATCAGTTGGTTGATCAAATCGCTAAAACACGTCTTAGGCTGAACTTTTCGATGGGGAGGGACAGGGGAAGTGACTAACAAGTTTGCTACTTATTGTTTCACATTCACTACTTTACTTCTTACTGCTGATCATATCATGTGATATTATCAGTTGGTAGATCAACTCGCTAAAACACGTCGAAGGCCGTACTTTTCGATGGGAAGGGACAGGGAAAGTTACTAACAAGTTTGTTATTTACTGTTCCACGTTAACTACTTTACTTCTTACTGCTTATCATATCATGTGATATGATCAGTTGGTTGATCAAATCGCTAGAACACGTCTTAGGCTGAACTTTTCGATGGGGAGGGACAGGGGAAGTGACTAACAAGTTTGTTATTTACTGTTTCACGTTAACTACTTTACTTCTTACTGCTTATCATATCATGTGATATTATCAGTTGGTAGATCAACTCGCTAAAACACGTCGTAGGCTGTACTTTTCGATGGGAAGGGACAGGGAAAGTTACTAACAAGTTTGTTATTTACTGTTTCACGTTAACTACTTTACTTCTTACTGCTTATCATATCATGTGATATTATCAGTTGGTTGATCAAATCGCTAAAACACGTCGTAGGCTGAACTTTTCGATGGGAAGGGACAGGGAAAGTTACTAACAAGTTTGTTATTTACTGTTTCACGTTAACTACTTTACTTCTTACTGCTTATCATATCATGTGATATTATCAGTCGGTAGATCAACTCGCTAAAACACGTCGTAGGCTGTACTTTTCGATGGGGAGGGACAGGAGAAGTGGCTAACAAGTTTGTTACTTACTGTTTCACATTAACTACTTTACTTCTTACTGCTTATCATATCATGTGATATTATCAGTTGGTTGATCAAATCGCTAAAACACGTCGTAGGCTGAACTTTTCGATGGGAAGGGACAGGGGAAGTGACTAACAAGTTTGTTATTTACTGTTTCACGTTAACTACTTTACTTCTTACTGCTTATCATATCATGTGATATTATCAGTTGGTAGATCAACTCGCTAAAACACGTCGTAGGCTGTACTTTTCGATGGGGAGGGACAGGGGAAGTGACTAACAAGTTTGTTATTTACTGTTTCACGTTAACTACTTTACTTCTTACTGCGTATCATATCATGTGATATTATCAGTTGGTTGATCAAATCGCTAAAACACGTCGTAGGCTGAACTTTTCGATGGGAAGGGACAGGGGAAGTGACTAACAAGTTTGTTATTTACTGTTTCACGTTAACTACTTTACTTCTTACTGCTTATCATATCATGTGATATTATCAGTTGGTTGATCAAATCGCTAAAACACGTCGTAGGCTGAACTTTTCGATGGGGAGGGACAGGGGAAGTGACTAACAAGTTTGTTATTTACTGTTTCACGTTAACTACTTTACTTCTTACTGCTTATCATATCATGTGATATTATCAGTTGGTAGATCAACTCGCTAAAACACGTCGTAGGCTGTACTTTTCGATGGGGAGGGACAGGAGAAGTGGCTAACAAGTTTGTTACTTACTGTTTCACATTAACTACTTTACTTCTTACTGCTTATCATATCATGTGATATTATCAGTTGGTAGATCAACTCGCTAAAACACGTCGTAGGCTGAACTTTTCGATGGGAAGGGACAGGGAAAGTTACTAACAAGTTTGTTATTTACTGTTTCACGTTAACTACTTTACTTCTTACTGCTTATCATATCATGTGATATTATCAGTCGGTAGATCAACTCGCTAAAACACGTCGTAGGCTGTACTTTTCGATGGGGAGGGACAGGGGAAGTGGCTAACAAGTTTGTTACTTACTGTTTCACATTAACTACTTTACTTCTTACTGCTTATCATATCATGTGATATTATCAGTTGGTAGATCAACTCGCTAAAACACGTCGTAGGCTGTACTTTTCGATGGGAAGGGACAGGGAAAGTTACTAACAAGTTTGTCACCTACTGTTTCACATTAAATACTTTACTTCTTACTGCTTATCATATCATGTGATATTATCAGTTGGTTGATCAAATCGCTAAAACACGTCGTAGGCTGAACTTTTCGATGGGAAGGGACAGGGAAAGTTACTAACAAGTTTGTTATTTACTGTTTCACGTTAACTACTTTACTTCTTACTGCTTATCATATCATGTGATATTATCAGTCGGTAGATCAACTCGCTAAAACACGTCGTAGGCTGTACTTTTCGATGGGGAGGGACAGGGAAAGTTACTAACAAGTTTGTTATTTACTGTTTCACGTTAACTACTTTACTTCTTACTGCTTATCATATCATGTGATATTATCAGTTGGTTGATCAAATCGCTAAAACACGTCGTAGGCTGAACTTTTCGATGGGAAGGGACAGGGAAAGTTACTAACAAGTTTGTTATTTACTGTTTCACGTTAACTACTTTACTTCTTACTGCTTATCATATCATGTGATATTATCAGTTGGTAGATCAACTCGCTAAAACACGTCGTAGGCTGTACTTTTCGATGGGGAGGGACAGGGAAAGTTACTAACAAGTTTGTTATTTACTGTTTCACGTTAACTACTTTACTTCTTACTGCTTATCATATCATGTGATATTATCAGTTGGTTGATCAAATCGCTAAAACACGTCGTAGGCTGAACTTTTCGATGGGAAGGGACAGAGGAAAAGACTAATAAGTTTGTTACTTACTGTTTCACGTTAACTACTTTACTTCTTACTGCTTATCATATCATGTGATATTATCAGTCGGTAGATCAACTCGCTAAAACACGTCGTAGGCTGAACTTTTCGATGGGGAGGGACAGGAGAAGTGGCTAACAAGTTTGTTACTTACTGTTTCACGTTAACTACTTTACTTCTTACTGCTTATCATATCATGTGATATTATCAGTTGGTAGATCAACTCGCTAAAACACGTCGTAGGCTGTACTTTTCGATGGGAAGGGACAGGGAAAGTTACTAACAAGTTTGTTATTTACTGTTTCACGTTAACTACTTTACTTCTTACTGCTTATCATATCATGTGATATTATCAGTCGGTAGATCAACTCGCTAAAACACGTCGTAGGCTGTACTTTTCGATGGGGAGGGACAGGAGAAGTGGCTAACAAGTTTGTTACTTACTGTTTCACATTAACTACTTTACTTCTTACTGCTTATCATATCATGTGATATTATCAGTTGGTAGATCAACTCGCTAAAACACGTCGTAGGCTGTACTTTTCGATGGGAAGGGACAGGGAAAGTTACTAACAAGTTTGTTATTTACTGTTTCACGTTAACTACTTTACTTCTTACTGCTTATCATATCATGTGATATTATCAGTTGGTTGATCAAATCGCTAAAACACGTCGTAGGCTGAACTTTTCGATGGGAAGGGACAGGGGAAGTGACTAACAAGTTTGTTATTTACTGTTTCACGTTAACTACTTTACTTCTTACTGCTTATCATATCATGTGATATTATCAGTCGGTAGATCAACTCGCTAAAACACGTCGTAGGCTGTACTTTTCGATGGGGAGGGACAGGAGAAGTGGCTAACAAGTTTGTTACTTACTGTTTCACATTAACTACTTTACTTCTTACTGCTTATCATATCATGTGATATTATCAGTTGGTAGATCAACTCGCTAAAACACGTCGTAGGCTGTACTTTTCGATGGGGAGGGACAGGAGAAGTGGCTAACAAGTTTGTTACTTACTGTTTCACATTAACTACTTTACTTCTTACTGCTTATCATATCATGTGATATTATCAGTTGGTAGATCAACTCGCTAAAACACGTCGTAGGCTGAACTTTTAGATGGGAAGGGACAGGAGAAGTGGCTAACAAGTTTGTTATTTACTGTTTCACATTAACTACTTTACTTCTTACTGCTTATCATATCATGTGATATTATCAGTCGGTAGATCAAATCGCTAAAACACGTCGTAGGCTGTACTTTTCGATGGGGAGGGACAGGGAAGTGGCTAACAAGTTTGTTACTTACTGTTTCACATTAACTACTTTACTTCTTACTGCTTATCATATCATGTGATATTATCAGTCGGTAGATCAACTCGCTAAATCACGTCGTAGGCTGAACTTCTCGATGGGAAGGGACAGGGAAAGTTATTAACAAGTTTGTTATTTACTGTTCCACGTTAACTACTTTACTTCTTACTGCTTATCATATCATGTGATATTATCAGTCGGTAGATCAACTCGCTAAAACACGTCGTAGGCTGTACTTTTCGATGAGGAGGGACAGGGGAAGTTACTAACAAGTTTGTTATTTACTGATTCACGTTAACTACTTTACTTCTTACTGCTTATCATATCATGTGATATTATCAGTTGGTAGATCAACTCGCTAAAACACGTCGTAGGCTGTACTTTTCGATGGGGAGGGACAGGGAAGTTACTAACAAGTTTGTTACTTACTGTTCCACATTAACTACTTTACTTCTTACTGCTTATCATATCATGTGATATTATCAGTTGGTAGATCAACTCGCTAAAACACGTCGTAGGCTGTACTTTTCGATGGGAAGGGACAGGGAAAGTGACTAACAAGTTTGTTACTTACTGTTTCACATTCACTACTTTACTTCTTACTGCTTATCATATCATGTGATATTATCAGTTGGTAGATCAACTCGCTAAAACACGTCGTAGGCTGTACTTTTCGATGGGGAGGGACAGGGAAGTGGCTAACAAGTTTGTTACTTACTGCTTCACGTTAACTACTTTACTTCTTACTGCTTATCATATCATGTGATATTATCAGTTGGTTGATCAACTCGCTAAAACACGTCGTAGGCTGTACTTTTCGATGGGGAGGGACAGGGGAAGTGACTAACAAGTTTGTTACTTACTGCTTCACGTTAACTACTTTACTTCTTACTGCTTATCATATCATGTGATATTATCAGTTGGTTGATCAAATCGCTAAAACACGTCGTAGGCTGTACTTTTCAATGGGAAGGGACAGGGAAAGATACTAACAAGTTTGTTACTTACTGTTTCACATTAACTACTTTACTTCTTACTGCTTATCATATCATGTGATATTATCAGTCGGTAGATCAACTCGCTAAAACACGTCGTAGGCTGCACTTTTCGATGGGGAGGGACAGGGTAAGTGACTAACAAGTTTGTTACTTACTGCTTCACGTTAACTACTTTACTTCTTACTGCTTATCATATCATGTGATATTATCAGTTGGTAGATCAACTCGCTAAAACACGTCGTAGGCTGTACTTTTCGATGGGGAGGGACAGGGGAAGTGACTAACAAGTTTGTTACTTACTGTTTCACGTTAACTACTTTACTTCTTACTGCTTATCATATCATGTGATATTATCAGTCAGTAGATCAACTCGCTAAAACACGTCGTAGGCTGTACTTTTCGATGGGGAGGGACAGGGAAAGTGGCTAACAAGTTTGTTACTTACTGTTTCACATTAACTACTTTACTTCTTACTGCTTATCATATCATGTGATATTATCAGTTGGTAGATCAAATCGCTAAAACACGTCGTAGGCTCAACTTTTCGATGGGGAGGGACAGGGGAAGTGACTAACAAGTTTGTTATTTACTGTTTCACGATAACTACTTTACTTCTTACTGCTTATCATATCATGTGATATTATCAGTCGGTAGATCAACTCGCTAAAACACGTCGTAGGCTGTACTTTTCGATGGGGAGGGACAGGAGAAGTGGCTAACAAGTTTGTTACTTACTGTTTCACATTAACTACTTTACTTCTTACTGCTTATCATATCATGTGATATTATCAGTCGGTAGATCAACTCGCTAAAACACGTCGTAGGCTGTACTTTTCGATGGGGAGGGACAGGGAAGTTACTAACAAGTTTGTTATCTACTGTTTCATGTTAACTACTTTACTTCTTACTGCTTATCATATCATGTGATATTATCAGTCGGTAGATCAACTCGCTAAAACACGTCGTAGGCTGTACTTTTCGATGAGGAGGGACAGGGGAAGTGACTAACAAGTTTGTTACTTACTGTTTCACATTAACTACTTTACTTCTTACTGCTTATCATATCATGTGATATTATCAGTCGGTAGATCAACTCGCTAAAACACGTCGTAGGCTGTACTTTTCGATGGGGAGGGACAGGAGAAGTGGCTAACAAGTTTGTTACTTACTGTTTCACATTAACTACTTTACTTCTTACTGCTTATCATATCATGTGATATTATCAGTCGGTAGATCAACTCGCTAAAACACGTCGTAGGCTGTACTTTTCGATGGGAAGGGACAGGGAAAGTTACTAACAAGTTTGTTATTTACTGTTTCACGTTAACTACTTTACTTCTTACTGCTTATCATATCATGTGATATTATCAGTTGGTAGATCAACTCGCTAAAACACGTCGTAGGCTGTACTTTTCGATGGGGAGGGACAGGGGAAGTGGCTAACAAGTTTGTTACTTACTGTTTCACATTAACTACTTTACTTCTTACTGCTTATCATATCATGTGATATTATCAGTTGGTAGATCAACTCGCTAAAACACGTCGTAGGCTGTACTTTTCGATGGGGAGGGACAGGAGAAGTGGCTAACAAGTTTGTTACTTACTGTTTCACATTAACTACTTTACTTCTCACTGCTTATCATATCATGTGATATTATCAGTTGGTAGATCAACTCGCTAAAACACGTCGTAGGCTGTACTTTTCGATGGGGAGGCACAGGGGAAGTCACTAACAAGTTTGTTACTTACTGTTTCACGTTAACTACTTTACTTCTTACTGCTTATCATATCATGTGATATTATCAGTTGGTAGATCAACTCGCTAAAACACGTCGTAGGCTGTACTTTTCGATGGGAAGGGACAGGGAAAGTTACTAACAAGTTTGTTATTTACTGTTTCACATTAACTACTTTACTTCTTACTGCTTATCATATCATGTGATATTATCAGTCCGTAGATCAACTCGCTAAAACACTTCGTAGGCTGTACTTTTCGATGGGGAGGGACAGGGGAAGTGGCTAACAAGTTTGTTACTTACTGTTTCACATTAACTACTTTACTTCTTACTGCTTATCATATCATGTGATATTATCAGTTGGTAGATCAACTCGCTAAAACACGTCGTAGGCTGAACTTTTCGATGGGAAGGGACAGGGAAAGTTACTAACAAATTTGTTATTCACTGATTCACGTTAACTACTTTACTTCTTACTGCTTATCATATCATGTGATATTATCAGTCGGTAGATCAACTCGCTAAAACACGTCGTAGGCTGTACTTTTCGATGGGGAGGGACAGGAGAAGTGGCTAACAAGTTTGTTACTTACTGTTTCACATTAACTACTTTACTTCTTACTGCTTATCATATCATGTGATATTATCAGTTGGTAGATCAACTCGCTAAAACACGTCGTAGGCTGTACTTTTCGATGGGAGGGACAGGGAAGTGGCTAACAAGTTTGTTTCTTACTGTTTCACATTAACTACTTTACTTCTTACTGCTTATCATATCATGTGATATTATCAGTCGGTAGATCAACTCGCTAAAACACGTCGTAGGCTGTACTTTTCGATGGGGAGGGACAGGGGAAGTGGCTAACAAGTTTGTTACTTACTGTTTCACATTAACTACTTTACTTCTTACTGCTTATCATATCATGTGATATTATCAGTCGGTAGATCAACTCGCTAAAACACGTCGTAGGCTGTACTTTTCGATGGGGAGGGACAGGGGAAGTGGCTAACAAGTTTGTTACTTACTGTTTCACATTAACTACTTTACTTCTTACTGCTTATCATATCATGTGATATTATCAGTTGGTAGATCAACTCGCTAAAACACGTCGTAGGCTGAACTTTTCGATGGGAAGGGACAGGAGAAGTGGCTAACAAGTTTGTTACTTACTGTTTCACATTAACTACTTTACTTCTTACTGCTTATCATATCATGTGATATTATCAGTTGGTAGATCAACTCGCTAAAACACGTCGTAGGCTGTACTTTTCGATGGGAGGGACAGGGAAAGTTACTAACAAGTTTGTTACTTTACTGTTTCACATTAACTACTTTACTTCTTACTGCTTATCATATCATGTGATATTATCAGTTGGTAGATCAACTCGCTAAAACACGTCGTAGGCTGTACTTTTCGATGGGGAGGGACAGGGAAGTGGCTAACAAGTTTGTTACTTACTGTTTCACATTAACTACTTTACTTCTTACTGCTTATCATATCATGTGATATTATCAGTTGGTAGATCAACTCGCTAAAACACGTCGTAGGCTGTACTTTTCGATGGGGAGGGACAGGGGAAGTGGCTAACAAGTTTGTTACTTACTGTTTCACATTAACTACTTTACTTCTTACTGCTTATCATATCATGTGATATTATCAGTTGGTAGATCAACTCGCTAAAACACGTCGTAGGCTGTACTTTTCGATGGGGAGGGACAGGGGAAGTGACTAACAAGTTTGTTATTTACTGTTTCACGTTAACTACTTTACTTCTTACTGCTTATCATATCATGTGATATTATCAGTCGGTAGATCAACTCGCTAAAACACGTCGTAGGCTGTACTTTTCGATGGGGAGGGACAGGAGAAGTGGCTAACAAGTTTGTTACTTACTGTTTCACATTAACTACTTTACTTCTTACTGCTTATCATATCATGTGATATTATCAGTTGGTAGATCAACTCGCTAAAACACGTCGTAGGCTGTACTTTTCGATGGGAAGGGACAGGGAAAGTTACTAACAAGTTTGTTATTTACTGTTTCACGTTAACTACTTTACTTCTTACTGCTTATCATATCATGTGATATTATCAGTTGGTAGATCAACTCGCTAAAACACGTCGTAGGCTGTACTTTTCGATGGGAAGGGACAGGGAAAGTTACTAACAAGTTTGTTACTTACTGTTTCACATTAACTACTTTACTTCTTACTGATTATCATATCATGTGATATTATCAGTTGGTAGATCAACTCGCTAAAACACGTCGTAGGCTGGACTTTTCGATGGGAAGGGACAGGGAAAGTTACTAACAAGTTTGTTACTTACTGTTTCACCTTAACTACTTTACTTCTTACTGCTTATCATATCATGTGATATTATCAGTCGGTAGATCAACTCGTTAAAACACGTCGTAGGCTGTACTTTTCGATGGGGATGGACAGGGGAAGTGACTAACAAGTTTGTTACTTACTGTTTCACGTTAACTACTTTACTTCTTACTGCTTATCATATCATGTGATATTATCAGTTGGTAGATCAAATCGCTAAAACACGTCGTAGGCTGTACTTTTCGATGGGGAGGGACAGGAGAAGTGGCTAACAAGTTTGTTACTTACTGTTTCACATTAACTACTTTACTTCTTACTGCTTATCATATCATGTGATATTATCAGTTGGTAGATCAACTCGCTAAAACACGTCGTAGGCTGAACTTTTAGATGGGAAGGGACAGGAGAAGTGGCTAACAAGTTTGTTATTTACTGTTTCACATTAACTACTTTACTTCTTACTGCTTATCATATCATGTGATATTATCAGTTGGTAGATCAACTCGCTAAAACACGTCGTAGGCTGTACTTTTCGATGGGGAGGGACAGGAGAAGTGGCTAACAAGTTTGTTACTTACTGTTTCACATTAACTACTTTACTTCTTACTGCTTATCATATCATGTGATATTATCAGTCGGTAGATCAACTCGCTAAAACACGTCGTAGGCTGTACTTTTCGATGGGGAGGGACAGGGGAAGTGGCTAACAAGTTTGTTACTTACTGTTTCACATTAACTACTTTACTTCTTACTGCTTATCATATCATGTGATATTATCAGTTGGTAGATCAACTCGCTAAAACACGTCGTAGGCTGTACTTTTCGATGGGAAGGGACAGGGAAAGTTACTAACAAGTTTGTTATTTACTGTTTCACGTTAACTACTTTACTTCTTACTGCTTATCATATCATGTGATATTATCAGTCGGTAGATCAACTCGCTAAAACACGTCGTAGGCTGTACTTTTCGATGGGGAGGGACAGGAGAAGTGGCTAACAAGTTTGTTACTTACTGTTTCACGTTAACTACTTTACTTCTTACTGCTTATCATATCATGTGATATTATCAGTCGGTAGATCAACTCGCTAAAACACGTCGTAGGCTGTACTTTTCGATGGGGAGGGACAGGGGAAGTGGCTAACAAGTTTGTTACTTACTGTTTCACATTAACTACTTTACTTCTTACTGCTTATCATATCATGTGATATTATCAGTTGGTAGATCAACTCGCTAAAACACGTCGTAGGCTGTACTTTTCGATGGGAAGGGACAGGGGAAGTGGCTAACAAGTTTGTTACTTACTGTTTCACATTAACTACTTTACTTCTTACTGCTTATCATATCATGTGATATTATCAGTCGGTAGATCAACTCGCTAAAACACGTCGTAGGCTGTACTTTTCGATGGGAAGGGACAGGGGAAGTGGCTAACAAGTTTGTTACTTACTGTTTCACATTAACTACTTTACTTCTTACTGCTTATCATATCATGTGATATTATCAGTTGGTAGATCAACTCGCTAAAACACGTCGTAGGCTGTACTTTTCGATGGGGAGGGACAGGGAAAGTGAGTAACAGGTTTGTTATTTACTGTTTCACGTTAACTACTTTACTTCTTACTGCTTATCATATCATGTCATATTATCAGTCGAAAGATCAAATCGCTAAAACACGTCGTAGGCTGTACTTTTCGATGGGGAGGGACAGGAAGTGGCTAACAAGTTTGTTACTTACTGTTTCACATTAACTACTTTACTTCTTACTGCTTATCATATCATGTGATATTATCAGTCGGTAGATCAACTCGCTAAAACACGTCGTAGGCTGTACTTTTCGATGGGGAGGGACAGGGAAAGTTACTAACAAGTTTGTAATTTACTGTTTCACGTTAACTACTTTACTTCTTACTGCTTATCATATCATGTGATATTATCAGTTGGTAGATCAACTCGCTAAAACACGTCGTAGGCTGTACTTTTCGATGGGGAGGCACAGGGAAGTGGCTAACAAGTTTGTTACTTACTGTTTCACATTAACTACTTTACTTCTTACTGCTTATCATATCATGTGATATTATCAGTCGGTAGATCAACTCGCTAAAACACGTCGTAGGCTGTACTTTTCGATGGGGAGGGACAGGGAAGTGGCTATCAAGTTTGTTACTTACTGTTTCACATTCACTACTTTACATCTTACTGCTTATCATATCATGTGATATTATCAGTTGGTAGATCAACTCGCTAAAACACGTCGTAGGGTGTACTTTTCGATGGGAAGGGACAGGGAAAGTGGCTAACAAGTTTGTTACTTACTGTTTCACATTAACTACTTTACTTCTTACTGCTTATCATATCATGTGATATTATCAGTCGGTAGATCAACTCGCTAAAACACGTCGTAGGCTGTACTTTTCGATGGGGAGGGACAGGGAAGTGACTAACAAGTTTGTTACTTACTGTTTCACGTTAACTACTTTACTTCTTACTGCTTATCATATCATGTGATATTATCAGTCGGTAGATCAACTCGCTAAAACACGTCGTAGGCTGTACTTTTCGATGGGGAGGGACAGGGAAGTGGCTAACAAGTTTGTTACTTACTGTTTCACATTAACTACTTTACTTCTTACTGCTTATCATATCATGTGATATTATCAGTTGGTAGATCAACTCGCTAAAACACGTCGTAGGCTGTACTTTTCGATGGGGAGGGACAGGGAAGTGACTAACAAGTTTGTTACTTACTGTTTCACATTAACTACTTTACTTCTTACTGCTTATCATATCATGTGATATTATCAGTCGGTAGATCAACTCGCTAAAACACGTCGTAGGCTGTACTTTTCGATGGGGAGGGACAGGGAAGTGGCTAACAAGTTTGTTACTTACTGTTTCACATTAACTACTTTACTTCTTACTGCTTATCATATCATGTGATATTATCAGTCGGTAGATCAACTCGCTAAAACACGTCGTAGGCTGTACTTTTCGATGGGGAGGGACAGGGAAGTGACTAACAAGTTTGTTACTTACTGTTTCACATTAACTACTTTACTTCTTACTGCTTATCATATCAAGTGATATTATCAGTCGGTAGATCAACTCGCTAAAACACGTCGTAGGCTGTAGTTTTCGATGGGGAGGGACAGGGAAGGTGACTAGCAAGTTTGTTATTTACTGATTCACATTAACTAATTTACTTCTTACTGCTTATCATATCAAGTGATATTATCAGTCGGTAGATCAACTCGCTAAAACACGTCGTAGGCTGTACTTTTCGATGGGGAGGGACAGGGAAAGTTAATAACAAGTTTGTTATTTACTGTTCCACATTAACTACTTTACTTCTTACTGCTTATCATATCAAGTGATATTATCAGTCGGTAGATCAACTCGCTAAAACACGTCGTAGGCTGTACTTTTCGATGGGGAGGGACAGGGGAAGTGACTAACAAGTTTGTTACTTACTGTTCCACATTAACTACTTTACTTCTTACTGCTTATCATATCATGTGATATTATCAGTCGGTAGATCAACTCGCTAAAACACGTCGTAGGCTGTACTTTTCGATGGGGAGGGACAGGGAAGGTGACTAGCAAGTTTGTTATTTACTGATTCACGTTAACTACTTTACTTCTTAGTGCTTATCATATCATGTGATATTATCAGTCGGTAGATCAACTCGCTAAAACACGTCGTATTCTGTACTTTTCGATGGGAGGGACAGGGGAAGTGACTAACAAGTTTGTTAGTTACTGTTTCACATTAACTACTTTACTTCTTACTGCTTATCATATCATGTGATATTATCAGTTGGTTGATCAACTCGCTAAAACACGTCGTAGGCTGTACTTTTCGATGGGGAGAGACAGGGGAAGTGACTAATAAGTTTGTTACTTACTGTTTCACATTAACTACTTTACTTCTTACTGCTTATCATATCATGTGATATTATCAGTTGGTTGACCAACTCGCTCAAACACGTCGTAGGCTGTACTTTTCGATGGGGAGGGACAGGGGAAGTGACTAACAAGTTTGTAATTTACTGTTTCACGTTAACTACTTCACTTCTTACTGTTTATCATATCATGTGATATTATCAGTCGGTAGATCAACTTGCTAAAACACGTCGTAGGCTGTACTTTTCGATGAGGAGGGACAGGGGAAGTGACTAACAAGTTTGTTACTAACTGTTTCACATTAACTACTTTACTTCTTACTGCTTATCATATCATGTGATATTATCAGTCGGTAGATCAACTCGCTAAAACACGTCGTAGGCTGTACTTTTCGATGGGAAGGGACAGGGAAGTGACTAACAAGTTTGTTACTTACTGTTTCACATTAACTACTTTACTTCTTACTGCTTATCATATCATGTGATATTATCAGTTGGTTGATCAACTCGCTAAAACACGTCCTAGACTGTACTTTTCGAAGGGAAGGGACAAGGAAAGTTACTAACAAGTTTGTTATTTACTGTTTCACGTTAACTACTTTACTTCTTACTGCTTATCATATCATGTGATATTATCAGTCGGTAGATCAACTCGCTAAAACACGTCGTAGGCTGTACTTTTCGATGGGGAGGGACAGGGGAAGTGGCTAACAAGTTTGTTACTTACTGTTTCACATTAACTACTTTACTTCTTACTGCTTATCATATCATGTGATATTATCAGTCGGTAGATCAACTCGCTAAAACACGTCGTAGGCTGTACTTTTCGATGGGGAGGGACAGGGAAGTGACTAACAAGTTTGTTACTTACTGTTTCACATTAACTACTTTACTTCTTACTGCTTATCATATCATGTGATATTATCAGTCGGTAGATCAACTCGCTAAAACACGTCGTAGGCTGTACTTTTCGATGGGGAGGGACAGGGAAGTGACTAACAAGTTTGTTACTTACTGTTTCACATTAACTACTTTACTTCTTACTGCTTATCATATCATGTGATATTATCAGTTGGTAGATCAACTCGCTAAAACACGTCGTAGGCTGTACTTTTCGATGGGGAGGGACAGGGAAGTGACTAACAAGTTTGTTACTTACTGTTTCACATTAACTACTTTACTTCTTACTGCTTATCATATCATGTGATATTATCAGTCGGTAGATCAACTCGCTAAAACACGTCGTAGGCTGTACTTTTCGATGGGGAGGGACAGGGAAGTGACTAACAAGTTTGTTACTTACTGTTTCACGTTAACTACTTTACTTCTTACTGCTTATCATATCATGTGATATTATCAGTTGGTAGATCAACTCGCTAAAACACGTCGTAGGCTGTACTTTTCGATGGGGAGGGACAGGGAAGTGACTAACAAGTTTGTTATTTACTGTTTCACGTTAACTACTTTTCTTCTTACTGCTTATCATATCATGTGATATTATCAGTCGGTAGATCAACTCGCTAAAACACGTCGTAGGCTGTACTTTTCGATGGGGAGGGAGAGGGGAAGTGGCTAACAAGTTTGTTACTTAATGTTTCACACTAACTACTTTACTTCTTACTGCTTATCATATCATGTGATATTATCAGTCGGTAGATCAACTCGCTAAAACACGTCGTAGGCTGTACTTTTCGATGGGGAGGGACAGGGGAAGTGACTAACAAGTTTGTTACTTACTGTTTCACATTAACTACTTTACTTCTTACTGCTTATCATATCATGTGATATTATCAGTCGGTAGATCAACTCGCTAAAACACGTCGTAGGCTGTACTTTTCGATGGGGAGGGACAGAGAAAGTGACTAACAAGTTTGTTACTTACTGTTTCACATTAACTACTTTACTTCTTACTGCTTATCATATCATGTGATATTATCAGTCGGTAGATCAACTCGCTAAAACACGTCGTAGGCTGTACTTTTCGATGGGGAGGGAGAGGGGAAGTGGCTAACAAGTTTGTTACTTAATGTTTCACACTAACTACTTTACTTCTTACTGCTTATCATATCATGTGATATTATCAGTCGGTAGATCAACTCGCTAAAACACGTCGTAGGCTGTACTTTTCGATGGGTAGGGACAGGGGAAGTGACTAACAAGTTTGTTACTTACTGTTTCACATTAACTACTTTACTTCTTACTGCTTATCATATCATGTGATATTATCAGTCGGTAGATCAACTCGCTAAAACACGTCGTAGGCTGTACTTTTCGATGGGGAGGGACAGGGGAAGTGACTAACAAGTTTGTTACTTACTGTTTCACATTAACTACTTTACTTCTTACTGCTTATCATATCATGTGATATTATCAGTCGGTAGATCAACTCGCTAAAACACGTCGTAGGCTGTACTTTTCGATGGGGAGGGACAGGGGAAGTGACTAACAAGTTTGTTACTTACTGTTTCACATTAACTACTTTACTTCTTACTGCTTATCATATCATGTGATATTATCAGTCGGTAGATCAACTCGCTAAAACACGTCGTAGGCTGTACTTTTCGATGGGGAGGGAGAGGGGAAGTGGCTAACAAGTTTGTTACTTAATGTTTCACACTAACTACTTTACTTCTTACTGCTTATCATATCATGTGATATTATCAGTCGGTAGATCAACTCGCTAAAACACGTCGTAGGCTGTACTTTTCGATGGAGAGGGACAGGGGAAGTGACTAACAAGTTTGTTATTTACTGTTTCACGTTAACTACTTTTCTTCTTACTGCTTATCATATCATGTGATATTATCAGTCGGTAGATCAACTCGCTAAAACACGTCGTAGGCTGTACTTTTCGATGGGGAGGGAGAGGGGAAGTGGCTAACAAGTTTGTTACTTAATGTTTCACACTAACTACTTTACTTCTTACTGCTTATCATATCATGTGATATTATCAGTCGGAGAAGCATTTTGCTAATGCTTCTCCAATGAATTCGAGTGTTTTCTAAAACATTCTTCATTAGCATTTCATTCACCAATTTTTTATAAAATCAGGCGGTGTTCAAAAACTCAGGTAAGCGTTTGTTTTGTTAGACCGTAACATTTCTATAGATTTACGCATATAATTCGTGTGAAGAAATTTAGTGAGTGTTAATAAAGAATATGAGAACTCGGATCTATTTTCTAAGCCCTCTCTTGATCGGATCAATTCCTAACCTGTCTGAAAAAGCTGTTATAGAAACTGTCCGTGATTTACAAAATCAGATTTTCAAGCAAAAACGTAGAGGAACATTCATATAAAACCGAAAAAAGGAGTTCGTGTAAAATTTTTCGCCCCATATTCCTTCCAAACTTTTCAAAATAGATTTTCGCTATGTTTCATTTATAAGTGCTTATGAATGCATCTAATTATGAGGAAAATGTAATCGAATTTTTTTGAAAAATGTTTTTACCTTATTTCATTTATTTTTTTATTTGCATGAGAAGAACAACGTTCTGGTTGATTTCACCATTTTTTACCCTTATTCCAGTTTTTTTAAATAATGAAGCGCGCCTTGGTTCCTTCAAAAAATGCAGTCTTAATATGGACTGAATTTCTTTCTATTCTAAAGTCGAATCTTTTTTTTGTAGTCATTCAGCTAGGGCAGACATGCCTATTTTGATCAGTATTCTCAGACTGCATTCAGCCTAATAATGTTGGCTCATATCGGTCGATATCTCCATCATTGGATGGCTCGTAGCCTCAGCATATCCATTGGGCACAACACATCTCAAGACAAGTAACCCAGGATCGTTAACATGTCCCAATGGCAATCTCCAATGGAAGTGTGGGTAGCAGGGTCACCAGACCACGGACATCAACGATAACTTAAAGGCACTGTTCGCGATAATTTTCATCCTCTAATTTTCCATGACAAACGCTTATCGTGGCTCTCAGAAGCAGAACAGCGTCGAAAAAACGGGACGAAAAGCTACCCAGGAGCCGCAAAACAGCTTAGAAAAGTGGGAAAACCCCGCCATTGTGGGCAAGTCCCGCCTCTTCCCGCCCCTAGACGTGAACAAAGGAACACTCGAAATCGTGAGTTGAGCGATGGTTTCCGATCAAAAGCCCCGTTCTTCCCTTCATTCTCAACTTCTCTCTATACTCAGGTCAGCTCGCACGCATTGGCTGCAAAAGACGGAAGTTACAAGCCTTGGACAACTCGTCCACCATTTTCCCTAGCCCAATTTTTGAGGGACCGTAACTACGTTCCCAGAAGGTCTTGTACGATTCCAGAAGCATCATTGGAATCAGAATGGGACCGGTTTCAAGATAGGCAAAAAAACAGAAAAGCGATTTTTATCGCGAACAGTGCCTTTAATTAATTGAATACTTAGGCTGAGAACAAGATTTGGAATTGAAAAAATAAACTGTTTTCCTCAGCGAACGACAAAAAACAGGCAAAGGAGGAAAAGGGGTGTTTTTTCCAGAAGGAAAAGTGATTGTTTGGGAGATCAAAGAAAAAACAAATCATAAAATTTCACATCAACATCACAAAAAATTCAAGCTTCATTGCTTTTCTTTTTAAACATTCTCAGAGAAATCCTGTTTTGTAATCCGAATGAGAAAATTTTTTTTTTCGAACGGTCCTCGTTAAGTTAATTTCCCCGAATCAGTCTCTTGCTTTCTTTCGAGTGAATGTAATCCAGTGAATGTATTTCCTGAAATTAGTCATGAAAATGCAAAGAGAAAAAAATCAAACTGAAAATTTATTCAACTTGAAAATCAGTATGGAAAAGTGTTTACGTCCATCCGATCGCTTTTGCAAACTAATAAATATTATTTTGCTGGTTCTGTATTCCGCCTTCAATTTAATAAACTGATATCTATTTATATTTATATTTATTCCATTTTAAATGTTTCAATTTATGTTTTTTCTGTGATAATTTTTTTCTTCTTTCATCATATTTATTTACGATTTTTGTGCAAGCATTCAAAAATTGTGAAATTAATTCAAATTCTGAATATTATACAAGTGTCAGAAATCAAGAACTCCATCTGAATTTTTAAACTCCGTATTTGCTTCAAATTTCAAATTGTTGTCGAATTTTAATTAAATAATTCAAAGTTTAAAAATCGGGACTGGCTGTGAGGCTGAGTCTTAACATTTTTTTAAATCAAACATTTTAACAATACTCGTGATTTTGATTTTGAAAATCAATCAAGACATGGTATCGTGAGTTTCCTATCAAACCTGATAACTTGGTAACTACAACGAAACTGACTCTCTGCGAGAGTCAATTCGAGGTTCTCTTGGCCTGATTTGCACCTCAAACACCACCACATCGAGTGTTAATTTGTGCGGAGATCAGTGTGGGAGGAACGTAAAAGTGTCTCATTTGCTGGAGCTACCATTTAGCGTGGTCCCACTGCACATTATTCAGCGCTACATCCCCGAAATGTTTAATACTATCACAATAACTTCGTCTTCTCCCCACTGTACTTTTCCTGATCAATGCTTCTCCCAGATGCACTGATTTGCTGATCAATTAGAGTTTTCATGTTTCTATGAACATATGAAACCTTTTTTCTGATCAGCAGTATGGTGCTATATGTTGCCATTTTTCACTAAGGATAATCTAAATGCAAGGTGGATCTGATATTCACTATTTTTCTATCCTAATTTGCTCAAATTTAAAATGTATGATTTTGAAAATTGAAATAGATCTTGTGGTTTATAGATAGTGTAAAAATAATTATTTCTAAATTACAAAAAAAAAGCTCTACAATTTCCTGAAGTGGTCCATATTTTGACCGCTGAGTGAATGGGAACGCATATTTATTGAAGATTCTTCCATATTTCAGTCTCGTGTGGTCCGTCCAGTCGATATGTGTTGGTCAGTGGCGGCGGAGAAGGCCAGCCTGCGTTGGCAAATCGGCCGGCATGCGAGGGGTGAAGGGTCACGCACAGGGCTTGCATTGGCAAGGCTCCAAATCTGTACGCCACCACTTATAAAAGCCCTAGAACTTCTGAAATCTTGGAATTTCTGCAATTCTGGGTGCTTTTTGGATCGATCAGTGGCTTCAATAAAGTTATAAATAGGTATTCAAGAAATTAGTAAATAATACTTGAAAAATACTTAATATAATAGATATGATGAATGAAAAATGAGAAATTTTCACAGAAAAAAAATACATTAAAACATTTAAAATGGAATAAATTTGATAAATATTTCATGAATTCTAAAAAATTTTGAATTAAGAAAAAGGTTTGAAAATTCTCTGAAGTCGTCTATATTTTGACCGCTGAGTGTATGGAAACTGTTGCCTGCGTCAAGTGAGTTTCGAAACCTGAAATGAACTAGAAAATCGAAAAAGAATCTAATTCGAAAATCAGAAATAAAATTGAATTTTTATTCTGAATTATTGAAATTGATTGAATTTGTACTATTAAAAAGTTGAACATATTACCGAGCTCCCAAAACTTTTAATAAGCAAGAGTTCTCAAAAACAAAATCAAATCGAAAATTCGAAAAAAAGGGAAGTTCAGAATCTTAATTAATTTTGAATAAATTAAGAATTTTCCAAATTTGAACAAATTTCCAATGTTAAAGATTGAATCGGGTGCAAAATTTTTGAATTGAACTCGAATTGTCAAAATCTGAAAGAAATTGAAAATTTTCGAAAAAAAAATTAGAATTAAATTCAGTTGATTATTGTGCATACATAAGTGTAAATTGCTATTTAAAAGGTCATCAAGTTCGCATTGAGCCTGAAATGGGAAGTTTGCTACAATTCTCCGAATTAGCGGAAAGTGCGCGGTGACAAGTCTGCAGCCCCTCAATTGAACTTAGAAAAAGCCATTACATTTCTCCATTGAATCAGATAGAGGGCGACGTGTGCATTCGAATGGTACCACACACTATGGGGAAATATGGAGAAAGAACCGAGTTACGGCGAAAAGTCGCGATTTCGCGACTTCTTTGAGTAAATTAGGGCGAGTATTGTACTGCTTTCTACCGCAATTTAGAATAAAAACGGAGGTCATACTCGTGCTCAGCGCTTTTCGAGTGTACTTATTCTGTGCTATGGAGGACCTTTCTTCTTATGGCATCTTATTCTGTTTTTGGATTTATTGTGACGCAGATGAGTCTAGGGCGAGTTCTTTCACGATATTTTAGGGAAAACATTTTTTTTTCTGGGAAGGACACACAAGGGGAATAAAGATATTTATGCTTTACGGAACAATACAATAATTACTATATGATCAACAGGCACTGGGCGAATGAGATCGTGACGACCGGAGCAGAAGTAGAGGCGGAGAACGGAGACGGAATCCCAGGACGAGGAGGACTGATCCCAAATCTACGCGAAGTCCGACTATCAGGCCACGAAGGCAGAGTTCTACAGCCACGAAGGCGAATATGGTCCTACACACAGAGCTTATGGGCCACGAAGGCAAGAGGCCACTAAGGCAGATGATTCACACGGGCATGCAGGCCAGAAAAACAGAAAACTAAAATGTCCACCAGCGAGTGGACACAGCCCAGACGAGAATGGATTACCCTCTCGTCGCTCTCTCAGCGACCACTCCCGCGCGTTCTCCGCGCCGCAGCCGCACGCGATCTATTTGACTGGAAATCAAAAGGCGAGCAATCACCCTAAAAGGCTCTCCTCTTCAAGGGTCTCCTGTCATTGTATTTTGCCATCTCTGCTCCGTTCTCTGACATTATGACTCTGGAACTACCGCTTTCTCCTTTCACCCTTCCCATCCCACTCACTTTCACAATCTCATCGTTGACCCTGGTTTCCATCATTGGCCTAAAACTACGAAACTTCCACTCGCTTGACATGACCCAAACGTAGAGCTTTTATAAATGTGGAAATAACAATAACAAAAATTTGTATGGAAGAATCTGCCAAGCTTTGGCATTATGACATTGCGTGAATACAGAGCAGTTTGATTGTATTTAGGAGAAGCTGAGGAAGATATGCGTGAATACAGATCAGTTTGATTGTATTTAGGAGAAGCTGAGGAAGATACTTCCCTCTGTACGAACTGACGCGCCGAAATCAAAGTCACATGTCGGAGCGGAAAGTTACGATGCCGATGAGATTTTGGACTATCAAGTAGATACTGACTCAATCCGAGCTCGTGGGTGGGTTTTTTGATGCTGTGGTATCAGGTTGGCGGAATATAAATGACAGTTTTGGCAGCCATCAATATTCGAAGCGCTTTTCGCTGGAACGGAAAGTATGCAATTTGTGTTAATTTTGTCATGCTTTGCTGGCGAATATGCCAAAAGCAGCGTAGACGCTAAAGGGATCGCAATGTTTGTGTTGGGATCGCAATGTTTGTGGTGTGGCGCGGCTCCTACTGCGACGTTTAGGCTCTTTCAAGAGTAAAAAAGGAGTAAAATTAACTGTATTTGAGCATGATTCAGCCACAAAAAGTGCGGTCTGCGCCTATTTTTGATGTCTCCGCCCCTCATTACAAAGACACTTGCATTTATTGCTCGGACACGGTCATGTTTGTCGTTTTTCACGCTTCACGCGTAAGCACTCTAGTAGAGGCCGTTCTCTTCTTGTCAGCCATGAACAGAGCATCGCATCAGAGGCGTAGGAAGCTAGCCACCTCACACGGCTTGTACCATAGATCTCGAGCAGACAAGGTTGTAGGCCTGGCCGGACATGAAAATAGATGCAATGAATCATGTCCAGCACATTCACAATCGGGGCATTTATCTGGGACTGACTGGTCAATCTGATGAGTGTAGGCCTTCAGATATCTGGAGTGACCGCATCGCAGACCAGCGAGGATTGTTCGGGTACGTCTCGGTAGTCCAGCTTCGCTGTCGTCGACTCGTGGGGGCATGCCGCTATAGATTAAGTTGGGCTGAGCATCATACAGGTACTCTGCCACGTACAGCGTATGCTCAGCCATCTGGAGTCTTCTTCGCGATAGCTCGGATGTAGCCCAGCGTTGTTGATCGACTGCAGGCAGAGAAGCACTGAGCGGCGTGCTTTGCCTCTTGGGTTCGAGTATACTATAACCACCTTGTATGCCACGGTGCAGCTCGTCCTTTTTCAATATAATGCCCAAGCAACCCATTATTTTTTAAAACCTTGATCGGGTTTTTCTCTTCGAATTCGTGCTATGAAATTGACGAATGCGTATGCTGTGTTCAGGATATATTTCTTCATGCCTCCTACCTGAGCCAGTGGAGGGGGGGACATCGGGTTAATGCTACGTCTTGCCGCAAACGCGGCGCACCGCTAAGGGGCTGAGCAGAGTGCCGTAAGGGCGCGGCGCGGCCTGATGATGGGCTGCCGTATTGATACATCGCCGCGATCTATCAATTCGGCAGTCCACCATCAGGCCGCACCGCGCCCTTATGGCACTCTGCTCAGCCCGTAACGAACTGCCAGAAAATGAAATTTTCAACTTGTTGGAGCGTAAAAGCGACGATCATTTCTTTCCATTCGAATGTCACTACAATTCTTAGGGTTAAAGCATTTATTCAATTTCATTGTGGAATTTTAGATTTCTCAAGTACCGTTATAACTATCTGCCATCCAGTGGTGTCAGAGATATTGTACTAGCGGTTGCTAAGGATTTTCTGCCTGCAAAGATCGAAGGAACATCAGACCTAGCACAATATCGATTGAAGGACAATCTTGTCAAGTCGGAGGTATAGTTGTAATGGCTCCAGCCGCGAAGCGGCTGGAGAGGTTTGGTTTTGCCTTGGCCTTGTGATCACTTACAATTTTATAAAGTAGTTTATAAAATCATTAGAACAAATTTTACGCAGATTTCTTTCCGGATGTAAGTGAAGGGGTCCAAAAGACACCAGCTGTCAAAATTTGGGCCGAATCGGTTCACAAATAATATCTCAGACAATCGCCGCATTCAATGCGTGTCGAATACGCATTCAACTCGAAGACAAGGCGGTTTCGAGCACGGTCAGGGAACGTGCTGCTAGGGGAGCCCGTGGATCCGAGATGCTCAACTTACGCGTGGTGGATCTGTGGAGTCGACTACCAAGATCAAGAAGACTCATCAAACGAGCGTCAACAACTCCACGAGGAGTTTTTTCTGTGTGGGAGTGCGAATGGCTGGCTGCCGCACTCCTTCGTATTCTACTACTACGAGCTGGCATTGAGAGGAACCCAGGGCCGCGCAAGACTCCGCGATATCCCTGTTGTCACTGTGGATTATCGGCTCAACACGCTAGCGTTCAGTGCGGTGGTTGCCTTGGCTGGGTACACCTCAAATGTTCGGGGTTAGCTAGCTATAGTGACTACACTGATGCTTTTTGTTGTATATCTTGCTCTAATTCTCCCCCTAGTGCTCCTCATCATAGTTTGGACATTTTTCAACTTAACATTAATGGCCTGCGTGCCAAACTTGTTCAACTGACGTTGTACATTGAACGCTTCCATCCTCTTGCAGGAGACAAAACTTAGCGCATCCTCTTCCCTCCCCCGTCTCCCCGGTTATGCGTCTTACCACCTCCCTCGTACTTCTCATGGTGGTGGTGTCTCTACTTTTGTAAAATCTTCCATTCCCTCACACCTCATTGCGCTCCCCACTGACAATGTTGTTGAGTGTATTGGTGTCCATATTGTATTGCAAAGTTGCCCATTAGATGTTGGTAATGTTTATATTCCTCCAACCCCCTTCTTCTCCCAATTCGTTTGATCCTACACCATTTTTGCTTACTGTACACTCTTCCCTCCCATCGTCCTCAGTTATTATAGCTGGTGATTATAATGCACACTCATCGTCCTGGTTCTCCTCTCTAGGTCTCGATGATAGAGGCGAACTACTTGAGCAGTTTGCGGATGATTGTGATCTTGTTGCTACTAATGAGGACGCCCCTACTCGTCTCCCGTTGTTGTTGTTGTTGTTGCCCATCGTCCACCATACACACTGATCCTGGATCCAATTTCCGGCATATTGACGACGTCATCGAAGCAACATTGCCGGGATCCTCTTCTTTGGAGGATCCCTGAGTGGGGCGTTTTTCCACCCTCTTTTTTTGATTTTTTTTTATTTAATCTTTTTTTAAAGAATTTTTTTTATATTTTTTTATTTTCTTTTTTTTCTTTTTTTTGTTTTTTAAATTTAAATTCGTTTTTCTTTTTTTTACATTTCAAATACAGTACTGCATAATTAAAGTGACAGGAAATGGGCTACTTCCACTGGTTTGAGCCAGAGATCTTCTTTTGTGAGGTGCGTTGGCCTTCCAGAGCAAGAGAACATGTGAGGTACTGTGTGTTCCTCAAGCCCGCAGTCTGGACAAAGTGGATTATCTGCTGCTCCTATCTTATGTAGATACCATTGCGACTTCGAATAGAAACCGCTCCGGAGCTGAGATAGCGCTGCCCGACTTGGTCTTGGCAAAGTCTCCTCCTCCTTAGCAATCTTCGGCGGCGGTCCACTTAGCAAGGGGGAGTGCATAGTAACCAGGAACTCCTTAACAAACTCTTTGTGCACTTCTTTGCGAATTCTCTCCGCGTTTCTTGGCATAACCAACATTGGGTTGATCGTTCTGACATGCTTCCTGATCTGTCTTGGTGGTTCCGGTTTCTTCATCAAGTCGTGTGAGGGGTGTTCTGGATCGAGTGCCGCAACTGTTCGATATTGAAGCGTCAACATATCGTTATGAGCTTTGACTGGCATGATTCCCGTCTCATTGCTGAGGTGGGTAGTGCCAGCCATCGCCAGGCTTCCCGTCGCTGTCCCCAAGGCTGCATTTTGACACGCTTGTAACCGATCCCAGTGAGTCGACGCAATGAGCGGGCTCCAGGCTGGAGCAGCGTAGGACATCACGGATTGTCCGGTGGCGCGGTAGGTCAGTGTGAGCAGCTCTTTGCTTTGTCCCCAGTTTCTTCCTGCCAACGCTTTCAAGAGATTCGCTCTTTTAGCCGTCTTCTTGCGAACGTCTTCCGCATGTAGTCGACCCGTCATCATAGTGTCGAAATGGTAGCCGAGAATTGTCGGATTTCTTTCGTGTGTGATCTGCATCCCATTTATGAACACTTTCGGTACATATCTCGCTTGAGCAGAATGTGTTGTTAGAAGAGAGACAGTGGTCTTCTGCAACGACAGTTGAAGATGTAGATCTTCCAGAGCCTTTGTTAGCTTCGGGAGATATTCGTTCAGACGCTTTTCGCAAGTTTCAATATCTGGATGTGACGCCACCAGTGTTAGGTCATCCGCATATCCGACTAGACGTGTTTCTGGAGGGGGTGCCGGGAGATCTTCTATGTAGAATGAGAACAGGAGCGGTGATAGAACTGCACCTTGCGGTACCCCGGAGCGCACCAATCTTACTTTCGACATCTGGCCTCTAAACTCTGTCCGTATTGTTCTGCCTTTCAGGTACCTAGAAATCCATCGGGCTAAACCTCTCGGTAGGGATGACTCGGCAAGCTTTTGACAAAGGATGGAGATAACCACAGTGTCATATGCTTTCTTCAAGTCGAGTGCAACCATAATTGAGCGGCTAGGCGGTCTCTTCTCATTTAACCCATCCGTGATGAATCCGGTCAATTCGACCAACGCTGAGGTTGTGGAGAAACCTTTCCGAAAACCATTCTGCCATCCTGGGATTTGCAGGTGCGTCTCCAGTGTAGGAAGAATGGTTCTTTCAAAAGTGCGTGCCATAGATGAAATGATCGAAATGGGCCTGTAGCTGTTCAGATCTTCTGCAGGTTTACCAGGCTTCAGGAGTGGGAAAATTCTCGCCTCCTTCCACGACGCCGGGATCAGTCCAGTTGACAGGGTTCTGTTGAAAAGGGCTCTAAGGCACTCCCGAAAAATTGGTCCTGAATGCTTGAGCATTACAGGGGCCACACCACTTGTATCCAACGCTTTAGACGGCTTGCATTTCTTCAAGGCAGCGTCGTCGATGGGAACGTCTTCTCTCGGAAAGTTTTGATCCATCGGAAGGTCCTTCGTGACGACTTCATTCTTTTATGAGGGCATGGCGAACTGAACTGTTTGCATAAAAGGTTGGCCGCATTCTTGTTTTTCAACGGTTTGCCCCTATGCAAAATTTGGATGGGATTGGGTTTCACTGAACGGCCATCCAGAGCCTTCATGGTTGCCCATAGCTTCGAAGAGTTTGTACGATGATCAATGCCTTCCACGAAAGTTCTCCATGTCTGCTGTCGGTCCTTCCTCACTTCATCAGCGATTTCTCTGTTCAGCTCAGGGATTCTGGTGCTGGTCGGGTCCGTTCTTCTGATCGAGTCTCTCTCACATATGAGGTCCTTAGCGGTGTCCGACAGTCCCGGCATAAAAGCCTTACGTCTGCCCTTAGGGATAGCTTGTGACGTTGCTGTCCTTACGGCCGATGCGAGAAATCGATCCATTTCCAGTGGAGTGGCCCGGAAGTCGAAATCCGCCGATTGTTGTTCCAGCACTGACAGAAATTTGGGCCAATCCGCCTTTTTGAAGTTCACGAAAGTGTTCCTCGGTGACGAAGATATAAGGGCCTCGCTTCTGAACTCCATCAGGATAGGAAGATGGTCACTTGCGCCTGTGTTAACAGTGTCCCAAACTGCTGACGATGCTAGGTCCTGTGAGCACAGCGAGAGGTCCGGTGACGAGGGTCTTCCATACGTCGGCTTCCTAGTAGGGTGATGGGCATCATTGAGAATCACAAAATTCGACTGCGCTATCTCCTCCTCGAGGTCCTGTCCACGTTGGTCCTCTTCACCCTCTGACCATAGAGGACTGTGCGCATTGAGATCTCCCATGACGATTGAGGGTTTCCCGCATGTCAGGAATTGGGCGATAGACAGCTCGTATGCGGGTGGGCATGAGGACCTAGGCGGAGAGTAGAGATTGTGAATGTGCACAGATCCAGCCTTCGTTTCCACAGCTAAGGAGATGCATTCCGTCGTACCATCTCTGGTTCCTGGAGTGATCACACTGCACTGTAAGTTGTTTCTGACCAGAAAGGCCACACCTCCTCCGGAACTCGTTCGGTCATTTCTCAGGCATGTGTAGCCTCGAACCACCGGTGGTCCTTAATTGGGATCCAGTTTAGTCTCTAGAAGTCCCACAATGTCAGCTCCCATGCGGTGTGCGAGAGCTTCTAGTTCCGCTGATTTGTTGCGAAAACCATTTATATTCCACTGGATCATCTTTAGAGAGTCGGGACTTGAGCGCAGAGGTTGATATGTCGGTACGGAGACGCAGTTAGGGCACACGTATGAGCTGTCCGCATCCTTGAAGGACTTGAGACCGGAGCATTTCTTCACATGGGTCCATTTCCTGCATTTGCTACATTGAACGCTCCCTGCAGCGGCTGTGGTCCCACACTGGGTGCAGGGCCATCGAAACCGGCGAGGGGGTCCAGGGTTTGCTTCGATTCCGGCACGGATGAGTAGACAACGGATCAGCAGCGCCGGTTTATGCTGACGCGCAACCGAAAAAATTGGCTCCAGAACTCGTGAGAAGTGAATTCTGGGAGGTATAGTTGAGGATCTTTGACTTCGGAAGGATGGCGGCCATTGTAGACGACTTCTTCTTCCGCGTACGCTCTTGCCAAACGAGTAGGCGATCCTCCATAAGAGCGCTCGTCTCCCGAGCACGGCAGGCCCTCTTCGCCAGATGTTACTTTCGTCTCCTCCTCTGGCTGTATGTTGTAACTGGTCCACTGCTGTTGTCATGGCCAGCGATCATGTACCAATATGTGCATCACTAGATTTGTCTCTTAATAGTCATCCGGCACCCTTCTCAGGCTCACGTAGCAAATTGTATACTAATTATCGTGAGGCTAATTGGGTCCTGTTTAAAGAGGTGTTACTCGGTCGGGTAGCAGACTATCCGCTCACCGGCTCTGCACACGAGAAAGAGAAGTTCGTCGTTGATGCCATATGCAATGTCTCTAGAACAGTCATTCCTACAGGACGAGTGAGAACGTTTCACCCTAAATAAATAAATAAATAAACCCTAACGTTCCGAAGGAAGTTCTGGAGCTGATCGAACTACGAGATGAGAAAGCCTTGAGCCAACCCCGCTGACTCGAGCATTTAGCAACTGTCTGACGAGATCACCAACTTGCTCAACAATCACAAGCAAAAGCGATGGCAGGAGTTTACTGAGTCCATTAACTTCAAGACTGACGCCAAGAAAACATGGAGCGTTCTCAAGAAGCTCTTAGGAAAGAGAGTGTCAACGGGCCGAAACATTGTGGAAACTTGTGGTTTCCCTGGCTTGGGCAGCGGCACAACGTTAGCTGTCTACCAATTCTGAGGGACGGTGCACGATCTGAACGAGGTGTTTATCAAATTAGTGAGAAGCGGAAGGATTTCATTCGGTATCTTCTTCAAGAAAGCAGGACATATCCCGTCTGGACCAACCGCTTTTGAATTCCGCATATCCTTTATAACCTTCTCAACTTACGTCGTAGTGAACGCTCCGGCCGTGCTCATAAGTGGGAGGCGGCACAGCTCTCGTACAGTCACTCCATTCTGCGGACCACGTTTAGCACTGGTGATAAAAAACTTTTCCCGAGCGCATAAGTGGCTTCTTTTCCTGATTTGAATACACCGTTGTTGAATTCGATTGTAGAGACGGTAGCAGGCGAGCTCTTACCCGAGAGCTTCCGTAATACCTTCCAAGTAGCTGCACTGTCCGTCTTGAAATCCAAATGCCCGGTGAACTTTTCCCACTCTTCTTTCTTGTGCCTGTCTGAATCCCTTCTGATCTCATCGTCAAGTTCAGCAACGACGGGGTCCAGGTGGTTGACCGCTCTCCTGGCATCTCTTGTCCTGATCTTATCGAGGATCTCCCTTGTGACATTTGGATAAAACGTCTTGACGCGGCCGACAGGAATAGCCGCTTTCATGGCTCTGCGGATCGCGTCAGATAAATGGCACTCTTTCTTGTGCACGTCGTCATTCCACGAGTAATTTGCCGACAGGCGAAGCGCAATTTCACTGACCAGGCTCCAGTCTGCTCGGCCTAAATTAAGACAAGAACGTTGACGAACACCAGAATAGGGAGCGAGAGAGTTGGAGAGATCGATATGGATAAAGACGGGGACATGGTCATTTGGCAAATGGTTGAGGTGGACCATGAGCAAGTGTTAGAGAGGTTGGACGAGACTAGAGATATGTCTGGGCTGGAAGATCGGCCGTTGGCAGGAAGACGAGTGGGCTGATGATCGTTTAGTATGACCAGGTCGCACTCCTCCGCCCATTCTTCGACGTCATTTCCTCTAGCATCAGCCAAGAGACGAGCAAAAAGTGTGAGCGCTGAAAGCGCCCGCGAAGACAACCGTAGATGATAGGGAGCATTCGTTTAGCTGCTTAAGTAGAGGAACAGGATTGTATGATGGGGGGCATGAGGTAGTGGGTGGAATATATATGTTGAAAAGAGAAGGAGGTGTTTTAAGATGGAGATGGATTGGAAAGTACTCGAGAGTACCATTTGTGGGCGTGTTGGGTGTGAGGTGGGAGGGTAGAGAAGATAAAAGAAAGTGTTATCAAGATATGTTTTCGAAGCTCGTTATGCGGTTGAAGATGTTGACCAACCGCTTTATTCGCGAATAAAGCGGTTGGTCAACATCTTCAACCGCATACCGAGCTTCGAAAACATATCTTGATAACACTACAAAATGAAGCTCAGGAATCAAGAAATATAAAAGAAAGTCTGAAACTCCTCCGCCAAAATTTGACCTTGGAGCATGGTAAGAAGTATAGCCTGGGATATTGGGATGAGGATTTTTGGGGTATGGAGAGAGCTTGGTTTCTTGAACCATGATCACGTCTGGACGGTAAGTACGTGCGAAGAGAGAGAGCTCAGAAAGTTTGGCACGAAGGCCATTGAGATTGATATGTACAATTGAAAGGGGGTGGGCGATTTGGGGAAGAGGAATCAGAGTTGGTAGGTGAAGAGCATAAAACACAGCGAAAAGCAGAGTTATGATGCCTCACAGAACTGAGACCCGAACAGGAGAGATGCACCCACCTTTGGCATCCGAAGCACTGGACGCTGGTATCTCTCCAGGTAACGTCCTTGCCGCACGTGGCGCATAGGTACTTCTGAGCGGGTCCAGTATTCCTCTCCACGCCGGCCCTTAGCAGGAGAATCCGAAGGAGAGACGCAGCCGGCCAGCACCTCTCCCATGACAAAAACCCTCTTCGTAGAGGGGGTGACGTCGGTTTGCACAGAGGTGTTCTTCTTTCCTCCACACTGCCACGGCATGAACGTACGGCATCTCGGCAGCTGGGATATTACTATGTAATATCAATAAAAAATGAACAATTCTATCGAAAAAGGGTATTCCAAGCAAAAGAGGTTTGGTTTGCGTCACAAACGTTCCAACAAAAAGGGAACAATAGAAGAGTGGAGTGATGAGAGTCTACAAAAAATGAACAATATTTTTGAGTAGTATTTTTCTTGGTCGACACTTTTAAACGGCGAAAACAAACCGTTGCGGTATTCTACACGGAAGTACTTTGTGGTTCCAAAAATGACTGATTATGTGCGAACCTTCATAAATATGTGTGTATGCGTACTTAATAGCTATAATTAGAAGACCAGATATTGCCAAATTCACCTACACAGGCGGTTAGCTCCAGCAGTTCGGAGAAATGAAACAATAGAAGTACGACATCAAACAAGAGTATTGCCATATAATCTCGCAAAGGAGCAAAAGTAATTTTTCTGGAAACCATCAAACTCTCTTTCGTGAAATACCATAACGGTTTGTTTTCGCCGTTTGAAAGTGTCGACCCAGAAAATTGCTATCAAAAATTACTGTTCATTTTCGTAGACTCTCATCACTCCACTCTTCTACTGTTCCCTTTTTGTTGAAACGTTTGTGACGCAAACCAAACCTCTTTTGCTTGGAAGACCCCTTTTTGATAGATATATTTAGCAGTCTATACACCGTCAACCATTTCATTGCAATGTGTGTCACTATTCTCCCTTCCTTTTACTGGTTTTAGTGAACTCCAAGGCGGGCGATTTCCAATGTGTTAACCTTTTGTTTGGCTTTAATCTATGAGCATCGCCTGTTTCCCTTGTCATGTCAGCCGAATGGGGCTTGCCGATTAGTAATTGTCTTCATAATTAGGTTTAAATTCGGCTGTATAAATGTTCTTTTTTGCTTTCCTACCTTTGACAATCATCGCTTCATTCAGGGATAATTGCCAAAGGTAGGGTCGGTGTCGCTCATAGTCCTAGTTGATGAGTGGTTTTACTCTCAGTAATTACTATATTTTTTAGGTCCAGCATTTTGTCCGTTATTTCAGGTTATTCTGGCTCTAGTGGAAAAATTCAATCACTGCCCTTCAAATGCTCGTCTTGTGCGTATAAAAGCAGTCCAGGATTTGATAGACTTTTACGAAGAACCAGTTACAAATGTAACTAACTACATAAAGTGTGTTTCTTTCATTTATGGGCTCCTTAAGGGCTTCTATTCGACTTTATCGTATCGTCTAGAATTGCTCGAATGGAATCTAAACCAGCCAATGTACATATGATGGAACAGGCTAGCAGATTTTACCCAGAAGATATCGAGGCATGGCATGGAGGTTAGTAATAGTTCCCTCCCCCCGGGCTTAGAGCTGATGTTTTCAAACAAAAAAAAACAGTTTATCTAGCAGGTTTGCCTCTAACGTTTCATCCCAGTAAATTACTCTTGTCGTATTTAAACGGTAAGAATAAAATCGTCACCTGGTTAGAAAAAAAACCAAAATTGAAAGCTTGAAGCCAGTGATATGCGGAAAAAATGCGGATGTTTGAGAGCACGAGAGCACAAAACAGCGCTCATTGCGTTTATATAGAGAGGAGGTGGAAATTGCAAAAGTATATGTAACTGGTAACAGCCTGTGCTGTGAAATTAAATGCGGATGTTTGAGGGAGGGTTCGATGCCGCTGGAAGTCCATATTTTTGCGAAGTACGAGTCGCGAGAGTAGGATATTTGAGTCGGGCGGGGTCCATTTACTCTGTATATACACTTCCACCGCCGTCTAATAGGGAGGCTGAACACCGCCACAGTAAATGGGCTCACACTTTCTCAGGTGTGGTCCCGGATGAAGTCAATAGTTCAACGAGGAGTCACGAGAGAAGGATATCTGAGTCCAGCGTAATCGACTTACCATACATATGTACTAACTGTCATCGTCTCAGAGCAACGCCGAAGACCGCTACACTGACAGCGGGACCATACCTGCTGCGGGTGCGATCCCACCGGAGGCCGACAGTTTTGATAGCTATGAGCCACGAGAGTAGGATATTTGAGTCGAGCGTGGTCGATTTGTTCTCCATGCAAAATTTCACAATCTGAGTTCGACGCTGACTGTACGCGTAAACATCGAGAAAAAAAAACGTGAAATTCCTTTAAAAAGTTGGTTTTTCAAAAGGTTATAAGCTAACTAGGGAACCTCGCAGGGCCACCCCACCATTTAAGAGATGAGGAATTTTTCCTGGTCAAATCTGGCTCGCTGTCTCCGAATCTGACATCGGATTCTGCTACGGCCACCTCTGAACGAAGTTATAAGCGTTTTTGAAGCTTCGGGAAAAGGCACCCATCTGGGATTTTTTTAGGGTGTCTGAAAAAAATCGGATTCGGCTCAAAATTTTTAACTGGGGGTTATGTAGGACGCTGAAATCTGGGGTCTACTCGCCAGACTGAGGGTTACTGTAGGTTGCGGGAGGTATAACGCCTCTTAACTGGCTTTACCTACCTTAATATTTCGAAAATCGAAAAATGGACATCAAATTCGTGTTCGGCGTCCCAAATAACACCCACAGAGAAATTTCGAGCCAAATCTGAGACTTTGACCAAGCTACCGTATAGCCACCGTAACGTACCGTAGTCTATCAAAAATCGGTAAACGGATAGCAGATTCGTGTTTAGCTCTGCAAATAACCCCGAGAGCAACAATTGAGCCATATCTATCGTAGCACTCCGGAAATCGGCAAACGTCGCGATTTGCCATGAAATTTTCCCTTCGACGGGAAGCTCCGAACGAATCAAGTCAAAAAACTCGGAAAATTGTCAAACAAACCCCAGATTCGTGATCAGCGCCCCGAATGTTCTAAGTGGGAGAACATGCAGTCAAATCTGGAACGTTTTTTTAAAACGCTTACAGAAAAGCGATCAGTCTGTGCAAAGTTTGGAAAATGTGCATTCACCAAAAATTTGCTCAGTCGGGTAGTTTTGGGCGCTGAACACAATTGTGAGGTTCGTTTCCGGATTTTCGAAACACTAATGCGCGCTTTCGGTAGAAAAAAGGCGCTTAACACAAAAAATTAGAGGCTTCTAGTCTTTTCAATTCTGTAACTCATGGCTTCCTAGCTTTTTTCTTCTGAAAACCAAGAGAGAAGAATTGAAAATTTAGAATTCAAGCTCAGTACGTCAAATCACCCCTCATTGAACTTTTTAGCCAAATTCATCCGAGAACTACAAACGTCACGTTCAGCTCAGCTGCAGGAAATACGAAACTTGACAGGCTAACTTTTTTTCGCAGATGTCCGTAGCAAAATCCGAGTTCAGATTCGAAGAGAGCGTGCCAGAGTTCACTATGAAACATCAGTTTTCTGATCCGGGGGAACACCACGCGAGGTTCCCTAGTAAGTAGTAGATAAGTCATCTGGAAAAAATCCTGGCTTCAAGAAACTATACGTTATACTCTACTATTTTGGCTACTGAATGTTATTTATACAAACTTTCACCGTATAAGATGGAGGCTGAAAACCAAGAACGGAAGTACGACAAAAAACGGCCGAGAAGTGGGTGAAAATCTCGTGGGCCAGGCAACCCCTTGGGTCACTCCGCCCACTCTATGTAACAGTTGTCCTGCGTTTCTCTCACCCGGGGTTACAGGGGCCGAATTTTTGAAATTCTTCATCGCGAAAAGTTCTAACATCCCAGCATGTACATTGGCCCCGGTTATTTGTAAAGAATTTTCGGTACAGGAGAAAGAAAGCAAAGCCTTTTACCTAAGAATTTTGTGGCGCGAAACCATTTTCCCGACGGCAGGTTCGGTGCTTTGTCTGCAGTCTCTCGAAACGCACAAACAATTTTTTTTTCTCGAGGCATATTTAATTTTTTTCAGAGATTTCTTTAAACAATTTTCTCCGGTATCTGAGTGTTCTGTGGGGACCTTTCCTTATCAACGTCTACTTAGTGGGCTTACCTGCTCAAAAACGTCGAAAACTAGACTACGGTTTTTCGTCTTGAACACTGCCTTTAACACTTCTATTCCTCGTGAGATGTCTAGGTGCTCGAATGTTTTATAGGCGTAACGGCTTTTCCTGGTAGTGGTGGTCGTGTCATATCAATACGGAACAAGCGTCTACTCCAACAATTCAAACCGAAGTCTGACTGGTTCGATTACGAGGATGAGGTGCTTTGATTGAAGAATGGACATTCTCACTGGTTTCCTAAAATCATTTTTATTCAAGACCTTCGACTACACACCACCCGAGAAGGATATGCCGTGGGATAGCGAAATAGCCCGACGGATGGATAGGTGAGACTCGGGTTTCCACAGGCATTTCTGACACATGTGATGCGATGTTTACAGGTATACTGATAAGCGATTCGACGTTAAAAGAAAACTATTCTTGCGATCCAAATGAACTGAAATATCACGGGAAAGCCTGGTTTATGTTTGTCTGTTGTTTGTTGAATACCTTGTTATAGGATAGCACATAGTAAATATTTTATATCGAGATCGTATCATGTTGAAAGCTTCATTCACACAGATCATCTGTGCATGCGACAATGGAATCATCTGTTCACCTGTTCTTCTGCTGATCATCGGCCTAGTCGGGCGGACGCCAGTGAGACACACCTCTATAGGGGCCTGCAGAGTTCAAGTCGCGGCGTTGCTCGCAGCGACGAACAGCACTGGGTGATGTAAATAATTACGATTGCATTCGGCGACGGGAGCGACCGGCACGGCGTGAAGGGCGACGAGGGCGCACCGCAGTGTTTTGACGCCGCATTGGCCCTGCGTCACTGTTAACGAGGGGCAGCAGACGCCGCTATGATAATGTTTCAGAACATTTTTGTCGCCGCGTCAAGGCTGACGATCGGCGACCACTCACCACTGCAACTCTACAGACCACTACTTATCGCTTGTCATAGTCGACGATGAAATCCTCCGGTCTTCTTTAAAAACACAAAGAACTTGATATCTCTTTTCAAGGGGACTTTTTTTCATTCCCTCCTCTCATTTGCGTCAAACGTGATATTCCGGGCATTGTCCTTTCGAGTGCACGCTGAGTGGCACGAATTACCTTTTCATAAAGGGTTATGCCCAGTCCTCCCAACATAGCTTAGAGCAAGTTCAACTGTGGAGTCAAGGAGGTGGGAGCTATGGTGAGGACATTTTGAGAAAAAAACCGAGCATTTGAATTTTGAATGAATTCCTTCATTTTGTATTTTGAACGAACGAATTTCGAATAAATTCGTTCAATTTTTATTTCGAACGAACTCCGAATAGATCAATTTTCTTGAAGTGAACGAACGAATATTTGAAATTCGAATGACGAGTAATAGCAATGTCTTTCAGCTATGTACGTACTGTGCGGCTATAAAATTTGAACTCTACATCAAAAGCTTCATTACCACTTACTGTGCTTCTGTGGGCCAAATTCCGGTCCGCAATTGCGTCTTGACACGCTTTGCGGCCGCGCGCTTTCGGGTCGAAAAAGTTTCCAGCGCCGCAGACGCCGATCTGTTGACTCTAGGTGGGTTTTGGGAACTGGAAACTTAACAAAATTGGAGAAACTTATATAAAAAAGCCACATCGAGTCGGCTTTGGCGCTGGAAACTCGACTGAATTGAGCGCGTGCGGCCGCAAGGCGTCTCGAGACGCAACTGCGGACCGGTATTTGGCCCAGAGAAGCACAGTACAAATAAAAATAAGAGGATAGGATTAATCCATTAATCTGGGTTGGCTGCGAAGGTAAGGATTCAGCTGAAAGGAGGCTACAATATACTAGACCACAGCACTGAGAATCTTCGACAAGATGTTTTGTATTGAAGGTTCCCTGAGTTTCATAATTTGACGAATTCTGTTAATAGTATAGCAGAAACTCTTCAGTTGAACGTTTTATGACAACGTTTCGGGCCTAAGCCCTTCTTCAGGTCAACTGAAATACAAATAAAAAACATCGAAAAACTTTAACATCAACAGAGGCTGCTGACTGACCTGTTGTGGTGAAGGGTGTACTGTGTCAACCACAACCAAGGAGCCCAATGCTTTCTAAATAGGTAGGGTGAGAGGGAGTAGATGGTGTGGTGCCGTTACATCCCACCTACCTCTATATGGACATGGGCAGTAAATGAAGGGATGGGGTCTCACATGATAACTGTGATATTGGTGAAAGGGTTTGGATGAATCGTTGATTATCCACTAGCTCGCCACTGTTATAAAGTGATAAGCCTCATCGCACCTACGGAAAGAACAGGTTTGAGAAAAGCAATAAATCTGAAAAACTCTTTACGCTTCTCAGTTGGAGATAAATGCGGCGGATTTGTCGTCATGTCACAAGAACAGGACATTTCTCTCAGTGAAGCAGTTTTGTCAGACACGACCACATATAGTGAGGTTTCTTGTCATGAGTACAAACGTGAATGCAAGAATTTGGAAGAGGTCATGAAGAGAGTGCTGAGCCCAAAACTGGACAAAAGTCTTCTCGCCCGGTTACTGCCAAAGCACGCAAGTATTCCAACCTATTACCATCTCGTAAAGACGCATAAGTTGGTGAGAGACGAAAGCAACAATTTGGATGAATCTTCAATAAAAACAAGGCCGACAGTTTCTTCTTGTGGGGGGCCAACGGACAGAATTGGCTGGTTGCTTCAACACATTTTGAATCCCCTACTCTCGTTCGTGCCTGGACACTTGAAAAACGTCAGCGAATTCCTCCAACGACTGAACAGATGCAACTTCAACGAATGCCCGAGGTTAGAATATCAGAGCTTCGACGTTGTTGCTCTGTATACCAACGTTGATACGAGCAGAGCTGTTGGCGCATGTGTAGGACTACTACGAAATCACTACCGAAGCCTTCAGCTTTTCGGTCTGAGCGTGGAAGACGTTGAAGAGTTGCTGCGAAGTGTGGTGAATGTCAACACGTTCCGTTTCAGGAATGTTTTCTACAAACAGACAAGAGGTCTCGCTATGGGAAGTAGATTGGCGCCCTTGCTCGCTATTATTTTTATGGATAGCATGGAGAGATGCGCTCTGTCACCCGAAGTGTTGTTTTTTGGAAGATACATCGATGACATTTTTATTGTTACTAAGTCTCGGACGGCGCTGCGAAGAACATTTGCGAGGTTGAATTCTGCATGTTCCTCAATCAAGCTCACCAGCGAAGAGCCTGCACCGGATGGGTTTTTACCATTCTTGAACACGGAAGTCAGAATCGCGGACGGCCAAGTTTCTAATATGTGGTACAGAAAAATGACATCTCATAACATCATTATCCACGGAAGAAGTTGTCATCCTTCATATGAAGAAAAACGTGGTCCGCCATTTGCTTTCAACGTCGTCAAATTTGACCTCTGTTAATTCTCAAGAAGTGGATATCATGGTGCGAGAAATACTCAGAAAGAATGGTTATGGTGAAGGACAACCACCGTGCTGGAAGCCTTTTCGGACACCAGGGGGTACACCCCTCGTCGTGCCGTTTGTTTCTGATGCCTTTGCAATGGACGTCGATAGGATCGTGCGACGATCAGGGCTTCCCATTAACCTTGTGTTTCGCCCACCGCTAAACTTGCGACGTCTCCTTACGTCGTCGCGTCTATACGAAAATCAGTGCGAACGCATCAATTGTCCAGATTGTAGTGGAGGAGCGAATGTGTGCCAGATGAGAAGCGTGGTGTACAGAGTTGATTGTCTGGTCTGTCAGGAGTTTTACATCGGCGAGACAGCCAGACCACTCTTTTTGCGGATGGACGAACACAGAAGAGCACTGAGAGCCCCACAAAGCTACCCAGAAAGTCCGTTCTCGAAGCATCGCACTTTAAGACACACGCTGGAACAACCACCTCAGCTTAAAGTCACAATCCTTCACAGAAATATCTCGGATACAGTAGAGAGGAAGATAAGGAAGCAATGGAGATAAGGAGGCTGAAACCGCCGATCAACAACAAAGAGGAAATGAAAGCCGCGATGAGGCTTATCATTTTATAACAGTGGCAAGTTAGTGGATAATCAACGATTCATCCAAACCCTTTCACCAATACAACACGTATCATGTGAGTCCCCGTCTCTTCATTTACTGCCCATGTCCATATAGAGGTAGGTGGGATGTAACGACACCACACCATCTACTCCCACTCACCCTACCTATTTAAAAAGCATTGGGCTCCAGGGTTGTGGTTGACACAGTCCACCCTTCACCACAACAGGTCGGTCAGCAGCCTCTGCTGATGTTAAAGTTTTTCAATGCTTTTTATTTGTATTTCAGTTGACCTGAAGAAGGGCTTAGGCCTGAAACGTTGTCATAAAACGTTCAACTGAAGAGTTTCTGCTATACTATTAACAGAAGATGTTTTGTCATAAACACAAAACACCTATCCATACTGTCACCAGCGAAATAAGCTATACACCGTGCGAAGCGCTCCCAAGACTCATGTGCCAGGCTTAATTTTCATCGGGATCGGTCCCGGCGTTCGACAGGTATGACCCCTGAAAGTACGCAAAATTAGTTTGTCCGCTATCGCCTCCCCCTCCCTTTCATTCTTTGGAAAGGCGTGGACCGGATTGCTTGAAATTGGGCAACAAGATGTATATAATCAGCCACCGGAAAGCCAAAATTATTCGCAGAACTCACCATTTCGACCTCTACATATGCCTCCTACGCGAGGTCCGACCCTGGAAACCGGCCACCCAAAATTCATGAAAATGAAAAGTTCAGTGATATCTGATGTCTGATACCGTCATAGTAGTCATACATAATATTATACGACTGAGAGTTGACCGTTGGCCAGATAGTTATCGGGACGTCGTTGGGAGTAAACAGGTGGTCGCGGAAACTGAGAAGGCCTTATTTGGGAGAGCGCTGAGCGTCGGTAAGCCGAACTACACCAACATTCCCATCCCTATATCTGTCAAACGTAACGGAAACACTTCGAGAGACTCGAAGAAGGTTGGCCGCTCCAATCCGAGAGTGTATAATTCGAACGCACTTCGCATCGTTGAACATGCTCTAATTCTGATAGTAAACCAACATATATTCGACCGACATGAGAATACAATGTTTTTTGAGTTCTCGGAAGCTACTGGATCACCTACTTAGGAGCTCAAAACTGCAAGTCAAAAATTGTTACAAACCACATAGCACATCAGTTTAAAGGCAGTGTTCACGATAAATTTCACTTCCGATGTCTCCACGGTTTACGAAAGGTCTGGTACCCTATATAGCAAGGCATGCTTAAAAAGGACACGTAAGACGCGTTTTTGAGCCAAAATAGGCCCTCCCTTATTTAGGCCCCCGTCATAGTCGGTGGATCTACTGAGTCCCACCGGGTCGATACGCACCGAATTCGTGGGAAATGGGTGGAAAAAATCAACCCACTGAGTCCGACTGCGACCGTCTGATGCCCACCGCAATCCCCCCGGTCGATACTGATATTTCTCATGCGTACAAGGGCGGGGCCAATGCACCGACTGAGTTCGGCTGAGTCCCACTGAGTCCCACCCGGTCGATATAGGTGTTTTTCACGTGATTTGGGTGCATTTTTTTCGGCCGACTGCGACCTGCCGAGTCCCGCCACATCTCGACTCTCGTCGTCTGCGCTCTGCCCCACCTGCTGCTGATACGGAAATCAGATTCAGACATGTTGAAAACAAGAAAAATCAGCCACCAAACACGTTCCGATTCACAGCTGAGGTGATAATCATCACTATCAATTGCGTGTTTCGCAGAGGAGCTGGTTGGTGCTGGGGGCAACCGGACTCAGTGGGACTCAGCAGGTTTTTCCACCCCGGACTCATCCGGACTCAGCAGGTTTTTCGACGAAGTCTGACCGGGGCCTTACGTTGATTTTTGGTGCGGAGGAATTGACCACTAGAAAGATGATCCCTATCAGGGCAATGAAGCGATCAGCTCACTTATCAGCACTTCCTTCACTTGATCATTCCTGTAATCTGAATCTTCATCTGTTGATTCCGAGGGGCGGATCTGGGGAACCAAAACGCTTGCTTGCAGCCGTTATTTTGCCGCTCCTGGCTCGTTTTCTACCGTTCTTCCGACACTGGGAGCCTAGGATCCTTCTCGCCTATCATTTCACTGTGGAAAGTCAACGAGGATGATCATCGTGAACGCTGCCTTTAACCTCTTCACTATGTGAAGTCCTTGAAATCCATATCAAAGATTGTGTTTTCTCCCACCCAGGGTCAGGCGTGGCAATGGGATCTGTCGGTGGAGAGTGCGCAAAAATGTACCAATACTTGTCTTGCTTGCTGGCTCGTTCTTGGCTCACAGAAGAGCTAGAGGTCTCAAATTGGGGCTGTGAGTAGCACTAGTGAAAAGCTTCAAAAAAAAAACCATATGGACAGGGTCCATGGAAAAAGCTCTTTCCCATACCCGACAGCTCTAAGTCCGGATGAGATTTTTCAGCAACTTTGACGCTGAAAATGACAGTATGATCTGCTTTCTCCCGGCTGACGTCAGGTGGCAGGTTGTTCTCCACAGAAAGTTGTACTAGAAAATGTAGCGCAGTCCCTTTTAGAAGGATTCATCGAAAATTAACCTCAATGGGATAGTAGCGGTTTTAGTGGTCCAAATCCCATTCAACGAATTTAGGTATGTACCAGTGAGGTGAAATACGTAGACTTTCACGAAGAGACTGCTCCCACCTTGCGTCGAATGATCTCCTCACCCTTCGCAATCTCACAGAGCCGGGGGTAGTACGTCGGCACAAGTACTCCAGAGCAAACATCGAATACTACTCAGAACATTTTCGTTTACTTGATTTCAACTTTAGAAACAACTTTCTGCTTGTCGCCGTAACTAACCACGGTATAGTTGTTTGTAATGTGCTTATCTGTGTCAAATTCCGGTCCGTAATTGCGTCTCGACACGCTTTGCGGCCTCACGCGCTCGAGTCAGTCGAGTTTCCAGCGCCAAAGCCGACTCGATATGGCTTTCTCATACAGTTTTCTTCGATTTTGTCTAGTTTCCAGTTTCTAAAACCCACCTAGTGTCAACAGATCGGCTGCTGCGGCGCTGGAAACTCTTTCGATTCGAATGCGCGCGGCCGCAAAGCGTGCCGAGACGCAAATGCGGACCGGAATTTGACCCAGATAAGCACAATATGTTGAAAACAACTTGAGGCTTACCAACTTGCCAACAACTATTGCCATTCTGTAAGAACAACTGTATAACAAGCTACTGAGGTACTGGGCGTGATGGCCTGCGGACGTTTGCCAGCTGGTGGCGATCTTCGCCGCGTTCAGCGGTCAGGAAACACCCTCACCACGGCCAAAACCGCCCCCCCCCAGCCGTTGGGATGCTCACCATCCCCCAGCGGTCAAAAATATGCTGGCCTCCGAAGAGCGACTCGAAGTCACCCTCCAGGGCCGGCATGAGAATGCCTACTGAGGAGTCGAGCAAGATGAGGCACCTTTTATACAGGGGTCGTATTCGCCAATAACCTGCCGGGTACCCGCCGGGTAGTCGAAGGGTAAATGATGTGAAATTTCAGTACAAAACGCGCGCTCCACGGCCACCTCTCGCCTCCCTTGGCTTCCCTCGCGACCGCCGGAATTTTTCGAATCGCATAGCTGAAGAATGGCCGCCTTGCGATGGAATCTTTATCCTTTTTGCAGTGATATCGATACGTAACACAGTTTGCATTTCCATCTTACATGGTGTAAGATGGGTTGATCTGCTCCTCTGCCGCGCGCGGTATCATCCCTTCCGCTTCCCTTCGACTACCCTCGGCGGGTTGTTGGCGAATACGACCCCGGCTGTGCACGTGATAAGCACATTACGACGTAATCACCATCAATTGAGGAAGCAACCGACTAATTTGAAGATAGTTAGCCGATTCTCGAGACTTAAGCCCCTTTCACAGTCTGCCGGACGACGCCGTCCGGCACGTTAAAAGTGAGCCGCTGTGCGAGGGAAGCTGCGGTGAACAACCGTCAGTTCTGAATCTTTAGTACAGAATGTAAGGCGAAAACAACTCATTCTAACTCGTCATAACTTGATCCGACGTCGATTTCACCGCACTGAGACCAGGGCTGTGCGTAATTACGAATTACGGTTTACGATTTACGAATTACGGGCGTTTTTGGCAATTTTTTTACGATTTACGATTTACGAAATTTGGGAACAAAATCGTAACGAATCGTAACAAATCGTAATAAAACGTGAAAACGCGGTTAAATGAGCAATTCCAATCGGCGGTCTAGTACAAATATAAATTTAACACTTTCAATACGACACAACTTCAACACTTTCAAATTTGACACGCCCCTAATATTTGATTACTCTTCAAATTTTTAATTTTCGGTGAACCCGTACCCGTGCATGCCCGGCCGGTCGAAGTCAGCAGTAGGTCAGTCATGGAGAACTATAATTGTTGATAACGAGCTTTAGGAGAGACCAATCGCTCCCCTTCTCACTCTGACGGACCCATACTTATTATTTGGTTCCAACCTTTCCTTGCCCCAAGCCGAGCCAGGTCGGTAGCTTCACAGCTATTTAATTCCATGGAATGCTCTTGTCACATGATGAACACCAGGGACGCAGACCTTTGGTGGAGCTGCAGTCTATATCGGACCAAAATTTCGGTCCGCGGTTACAGACAACCGCTGTTGCAACACTTACTGCAAACAGAATCATGCTGTGACCGCGAGGTCCTGACATGATTGATATTCGTCCCAGCACCACTATCTTCTAGCTCTCTGTAAACTTCTAAAGCGGTCGCCTGCAGCTGCGGACAGCAATTCCATTCCCACATAAATAGACAGTAAATATGGGGCTCGGCTCCAAAGACCTGGCTGGCTCATGGAGCGAGTAAAGGTTGGAACCCAATATACCACCGGCATGGATCCTGAAGAGACTTTGCGTTCCCCATTGGAGGTTGGCGCAAACTCGGTGCACCTATGTTACAGCATGTGGCACCCAGTTTGCGCCAACATTCAACAGTGAAACGCAGTCTCTTCCGGTTCCATGCCAACGTTACACTTCGTTGCAGAATTTTGCGGTGATTTCAAAAACAACCTTCCCCACGCATTCATCTTTAGCGGTTAAAAAGATACAAACAAAAAAGTAGAATTTCGTGAATTCAAATCTGCCGTAATTTCATTTCTGCCGTTATCCGTAATTTCAAAATTTGGTTTGAAATATTTCTAAGAAATTATGGCTGCAGAGTCTCCTACTTTTTCAAAGAAGTTTTCAAATGTTTTAATGAGGAGCAAATTCTGAACGCAAAAGAAAAGAAGATGAATAACCTAATTTTTGAAAGCGCAGATTTAGAGGGAGCCCTCACCCTTTTGCATTTCAGAATTCTAAACAACCTGCACCACTCATACCGCCGTCTCCATCTCAACAAACTTACGCTTATGGGGAGGAACGCTTATAGCTCCGTTCAGAGCAACGCTTTACAAATATAGAGAGCAGACTCGTTTTCTGTGTCAAGAAGTGGTTTTGTAAATGTATATATTCAAAGGGAAATCTATATCCCCTTTGAAATGGCCACCTTATCCAAGCATCCTTCCTTAAAAGGTTAAGGCTAAAACTATCCAACCGTAAATTTTTTCTCATCACAGTGTTGCCCTCCTTGGCTTCAACTGAACTGTGTTTGGTAGAGCGATAATTCCCTATGCTTTCGTATTCAAAAGTTGTACGAAACCTGGCCCAGGTGTGGTGGTACTTGAAGGCACTGTTCGCGATAAAAATCGATTTTCTGTTTTTTTGCCTATCTTGAAACCGGTCCCACTCTGATTCCAGTGATGCTTCTAAAATTGTACAAAACCTTCTGGGAATGGGGTTATGGTTCCTCAAAAATTGAGCTAGGGAGGCATGGTGGACGAGTTGTCCAAGGCTTGTAATTTCCGTCTTTTGCAGCCAATGTATGCGAGCTGACCTGAGTAAAGAGAGAAGTTGAGAATGAAGGGAAGAACGGGGCTTTTGATCGGAAGCCATCGCTCATCTCACGATCTCGAGTGTTCATTTGTTCACATCGAGGGGCAGAAAGGGGCGGGGCTTGCCCACAGCTGCGGGGTTTGCCCACTTTTCTAAGCCGTTTTGCGGCTCCTGGGTAGCTTTTCGTCCCGTTTTTTCTGCTTCTGCTTCTGAGAGCCACGAGGAGCGTTTGCCAGGAAAAATTCGAGGATGAAGTTTATCCCGAACAGTGCCTTTAAATAAACTTAGAGTTTCCATTTTGTCTATTAAATTCGTTCCTACCCCGCGTATGTGTACTGAATATTTATTCAAGTGCTGTTCTAAAAATGTCACTTTGAAACCCAACCTCCAACCTCCTTCGATATGGAGACACCTCATCACTGAAATGCTACGGTGTTTCCACATCGAATGAGGTTTAGCGTAATCAATGGGCTTATTACTCATTATCAGTTACGATTTACGAATTACGAGGAATTTTAAAAATTACGATTTACGATTTACGAAATTACAAAATTCAGTTACGCACAGCCTTGACTGAGACGCCGGTCGGCCGACACCGCAGTGCGGAGTGCACTGACGCCGCAGTCCTATCTTATAACATGCCGGACGACTTCGTCCGGCAGACTGTGAAAGACCCTTAATGCTGACATCTAGTTGTTGATACCGTATCGCTGATTTTGTATGAATCATAGCTTGTTTCCACCGTATAGCATCCCTAATCAACTGGAGAAAGTGAGTTTCAACTTGTTTTCCCCAGTGATTGAGCGCAAAGTAGGGCTACAGTTGTTTTGAAGTCAATTCATAGTTGATGGTCTGCGACGTAAGTCAATCCTTAGTTGAAATAAAGTGGTTTCAAGCTAAATGATGTACCGTTGATTTGGATGTGCGTTTTGTTACCAAAAATAGAAAACTGAGTGTGGTTTTGAAAGGCCAAATTAAGCGCTTCCTGGGAAGAGCTCCCACCCTAATCTTCATTTTTCGACAAATTCATGTACGTATGTCCCGGCTCAGTCAAACGCGCATGATTTGGACTTCCGAAACCACCCTCCGTTTTCGATTTTTGGTAACAAAACGCACATCCAAATCAATGGTACATCATTTCATCCTTTGCACTCCCACTTGGGTCCCGACTACTTTCTCTGGCGCTCTGTGAACTCCTACTTGGGTCCCGAATGCTTTTTCCGGCGCTCTGTGCACTCCCACTTGGGTCCCGACTACTTTTTCCGGCGCTCTGTGCACTCTCACTTGGGTCCCGACCACGTTTTCCGGCGCTCTGTGCACTCCCACTTGGGTCCCGACCACTTTTCCGGCGCTCAGTGCACTCCCACTTGGGTCCCGACCACTTTTCCCGGCGCTCTGTGCACTTCCACTTGGGTCCCGACCACGTTTTCCGGCGCTCTGTGCACTCCCACTTGGGTCCCGACCACTTATTCCGGCGCTCTGTGCACTCCCGCTGGGGTCCCGACCACTTCTTCCGGCGCTCTGTGCACTCCCACTTGGGTCCCGACTACTTTTTGCGGCGCGCTGTGCACTCCCACTTGGGTCCCGTCCAAATTTCCCGGCGCTCTGTTCACTCCCACTCGGATTCTAACCACTTTTCCGGCGCTATGTTCCCTCCCGCTCGCATCCCAACCCCTTTTTTCCGGCACTCTGTTCACTCCCGCTCGGATCCCAACCACATTTTTCCGGCGCTCTGTGCTTTCCCGCTTGGGTCCCGCCCACTTAGGCCGGCGCGCTGTAAACTCCTAGTTAGATTCCTGCCACTTTTTTCAGGCGCCCTACGCACTCCCAGTTTGGTCCCGTTCACTTTTCCGATGCTCTGTGCACACCCACTTGTGTCTCGTCCATTTTTACGGCGCTCTACGCTCTCCCAGTTGGGTCCTGCCCACTTTATACAGCACTTGGCGCACTTCAATTTGCCCAAGGATATGATCCCTGATGGACCTGAGGCTCGACGTCTCTCGAGCTCTATGAAGTCTTATCACGTTAACACTCCACTTTTCTAAGAGGCCGACCAAACTGCTTATCACTAAATTCCTTCAGACACACACACATTTAAAAATTCGCAGTTTTTCTGATATCTCGGGACTCACTTTGCGGATTTTTCTCAAAATTGGGCAATCCTTAGAACTCTTACTCTCTACCTTTTGGGAAAGTTGCTTGTTTCAAGATGTCTCCCGAACCAATACTTAGGAATGAAGGGTGTGCGCAGAGGCAATCCCTTTCCAAATCAGGTGCGCGTTTCGCGCGCACCACAATTAGTTGAATTAAAGTTGATTTTGCTGGTTATTGCTGGGAATCAAGTCATTCAAAAAGTTCTGAGTACTTCTGACATTCGCTCGGGAGTTGCCTCGATGAAAAGTAAGAGTCGCCTCGTGACATCGAGGCAACTACAGCCAAATCGGCTTCGGCGTAGCCTCATTACGGTGAAATTGTAGCCCCAGCTGGGAAAAAAGTGAGGCGACTCTAGTGAATGCTCGATGAGTGTGAGAAGAATGTGAGGCGAAAGTGAGGCTAGAGTGAGACGAGACGGCATCTCATCAGGCAGTCTCTAGAGTCGCCTCACTTTTTTCCCAGCTGGAGCTAAAATTTCACCGTAATGAGGCTACGCCGAAGCCGATTTGGCGGGAGTTGCCTAGATGTCACGAGGCGACTCTTACTTTCCATCGAGGCAACTCCCAAGCGAATGTCAGAGTGCACATATCGCTTCGCATTCCTCTCACAGTAGAAAATTTATAGCAGATCATTGTTTATTAATCAAAACCATAATTCATTTAGTACAGCAGAGGTTATATTGTAGTAACAAGTGATATCAAAACAGCATCAAAAACTATAACAAATGTTTATCTCCAACAAAGTGAGAAGAGAATAATAGATCCTTACATTGCATTTGGAGCACAAAGGACCACATTCAAGATCAAATAGGGAAAAAAGTTGGGACTATCCTAAACCGGGGGGGGGGGGGCACTCAAGTAAAAGTCAGAAATTAAATGAACCACCGATCTATGATGCTATCAATTAGTATGAGGGACCTAAAGCCAAAAAACCGCTGCCGAAAAACCCGTATGAGATTTAGCAACTATAACAAGGAAAAATAACAACTAGAACCTAAGTGGAACCTAGTACGGAGAAAATTCATGATCTAGCAACGATGAAGTTATACCAGAAATTAAGCAGAGAGTCATAATCTTCAAACCGCAGAATCATTCCGAAGGCATGCTACCTCTCCATGCTCCCACTCCAAGGCGAAAGAATGCAGACAGGCACCGAAGGCGGAGTTCAGACGTGTATGGGCCGCGTTTGTATTTTGGATTTCCTACGCTATCAAAATTTCCATTATCTTGAAATTTCGTTCAGGTCTGAGATTCTCCTATGGGGACGTGGAAAGTGTGTCCTACTGTGCGCGAGGTATCGATTGTGGGCGGTTTGAATTTTACGATGCTGTGCTATAACAGACACAAGAAAAAAAAACGGGGCTGCAATCAAAAACAAAAAAAAACAACCTGCGCGCACGAAACTGTTATGAAACGAATGGGACTGCTCTCACATAAAAGTCGTCGCTCGTCCCTTGCGCTTTCGGTCCCGGCATTTCGATGACCATGTAGGTTATCTTCCGCTTCTGAAGTGGCAAAGAATTGAAGATTTTCAAAAATTTAGTTATATAATAATGTACAACCGATACCTTGCGCACAGTCAAGTGCCTGTCCAGTACCTTCCATTGGCGGACATCAACCCTAAATAAAAAGATAGAAAAAAAATGTCGAACGAATGAAAAGTGAAAAAATATCGCTCGTAAAAATATCATACGAACGAGTTTCGAAACTAATCGAAATTTCAATTTTTTTCGAAATTCGTTTTAAATTTCGCATTTTTTTTTTAAATTTCTGTTTTTTTATTCTTAATTCGCCCGGAAAAAGTTCGAACAAACAAATTTCGAAAATCTTTCGAAATTTCGGAGGTCGAAAAAATGTGTTTCAATCTTATGAAATTTCATTTTTTTTTCGAAAGTCGTTTGAAATTTTGGATATTTTGGAACTTTGTTCAAAGTTTAGATTTTTCCGGAGCCCTTTCAGAATTTTAGATCTATTTTTTCCAAAAGGAGACTCAACGCTCTATTTATAACGCACAGTCAGAGAATGAATTTTCCACACGTATTCGATTTCTACTCAAGTCGCGAGCGTAGATATCCTTTCTCCGCCCTATTTCAACCAGTTCGAAGGGATACTTTTCGGGCCATTGGTGTTAGCGAGAATGGCTTTATATTCCCCGGTCCCAAGCACAACTATTCGAGTTGCTCGCTCAAGCCCACGACAACGCGGCCTGAGGAATAACGAATCAATGTAGCCTTGGCTTTGAGAAGCTCAAATGAAGTTTCGAACGAACCAAAATGCAAAAAATTCGTTCGACAAACTTTCGAACGAACGAAAAATTTTCAAAAAAGCTTTCGAAATTTTTTCGAACAATTCATTCTTTTACAACTATAATACACAGTGATCACGAGAATCGTCAGACGAGTACAAGAAAAGATAATGGAAATGAGAAAAGTAGAAATGAGAGCATAGAAGGAGTAACTAGTGGGCAGATCGTGATGGAAAATTTAGCTATGAGCCATATCAATCGTTTTTCATCGGGAATGGCGTTGGAAAAAAGGCGCGAGCTGGGGGGGGACTCTTTTTCTGGAAGTCGCCTCATATTTTCACCACTATTTTCCCACTTTTTTGGGGCCATGGCTTCGGCGCGACGTGAGAATAATGTAGAGCAGCCGAAAAAAGTGAGCGAAACTGACCCCGCCTTTCGAGGCGACTCCCAAGCGAATGTCAGAGACCCCTCGCTGTGAGCAGGAGGTGCTGCTAACGGCAGCATATCTTGCCAACCCCTAGTTATGGACAGTTTTTTCTGCAAACGGAGAAAGACTTTGAATTACCACCTCCTCTACCGGTGTTGGGTATGATCCTTGTCATGACCAACAGCAAGCAGGCTGTGCTGGCGCACTATCACTAACAGTTACTAGAACAACTATTCACCTCAACTACTAACCTCTAAATGAACAACACCATTACTGATTACTCGTATCAACTTTCACCATATCAAACTTGACCGATGTATAAAGGCGAGGGACGAGTAGGATGGGTTCAATTGTTGGTTACACTTCTACTCGAGCGAGTCGGCGATTAATGCGGTGCTGGAATCAACTACGTCTGCGTCTCTCAGTTCGGCTGTTAACTCATACGTCATCTACCGCTACGTCATCTACGGCAGAACAACTTTTCGTATCGGACGAAGACTTATCCGAACGACTTCTGGTATCGTACGGAGACTTATCCGAACGACTTCTGATATCATGTGAAGATATCACTAGATCAACGACTACATATCTCTATATCTGCATATTTCATATATTGTATATCGGCTACGACGACATCTATCACGATTCGATACGAGTCACAACACAAAGGTCGGTTCTACACTTCAACAACAAAAAAATCCACTGAACCATCGTCACATTAATTGGTGCATCGGCCAATTTCGCCACGGTCCGCAACAAGTACATCATCTTCGCCACGGTCCACAACGAGGAGGCTTTCCTCGCTTCCCCCTTAGGGAGACTGGTCGCCTTATATACCAGCCGCCGTCGTACAAGAGGATGCTGCAATGTTCATTCGTATCAGACAAATCAATGGAGGAGAGTCTCAGCAGACACTAGGATAGAGGGACAGCCGATATCACGCGTGCCGCGATAAAAAAGGGGTTGTATTCTAGCACAGGCAGCAAGAGCTCCCTCTACTTGGCAGCATCTCCTGTTGTTAGCAGTAGCTACAACACGGGTGCTGCTAATCCCTTTGTGTCGGAGTACTGGTCTGAGATATGGTTTTCTGCCTGGTAGATCACCACTACCCCAATTGGTATCGTCGTACCTAGCTGTTCCTACTGGTATTTAGCTGTGAATGAGAACTGCCAAACTGATGTTGTGTACATCGACTATGCTAAAGCTTTTGATACAGTCAGTCTTCCAAAACTACTTCTGAAATTCGAGAGTTATGGCATTTCTGGGGACATTTCAAATGATTTTCAGAAAATTTGCAATATTTTGGGACCTGCTTTTTTGGAACCAAAAAAAATTTTTTTCTCAGGTGGTCCGAGTCAGGTGAAGGCAGAGGTAAAAAAAGTCAGTTTCCCACTTATACAGGAAAGATTTTTAGAACATTTGCAACTTTTTGGGACCTACATTTTGGTACCAAAAACGTTTTTTTCACAAGTTTTCCCCTATTAAAATGTTATAACTTTCTTTGTAAACGAGATTTAAGCGTGAAACTGTGATTGGGTAACGTTTATGTCCGGGTTAGTGGTCTAAGGTACTTCACTGCCTTAGAGAAGGGCTTTTTCGAAAAAAATGCGAGGTGCGAGGGAACGACAAAATCGACGATTCCCTCACACCTAGTTCATACATTTAGGTGTGAGGGAATCATCGACTTCGTCGTTCCCTCACACCTAGCAATTTTTTCGAAGAAGCCCTTCCCTGGGGCTGTGAAGTACCTTACACCACTACCCCGGACCTAAACCTTACCCAATCACTGTTTCACGGGTAAATCTCGTTTACAAAGAAAGTTATGAAATTTTCAATAGGAGAAACATTGTTCAAAATTTCTTTTGGTACCAAAAAAGTAGGTCCCAAAATGTTGCTATTGTTCTAAAAATCATTCCTGTGTAGGTGAGAAAACGAATTTTTTTTGCTTCCACCACCTCAGGACGTACTTTTTCCGACCTCACCCTTGTACTGTGGGGCCTCTCCGCATCAACCGTTAAGCATGAAATTTTCTGTGTACTAGCGCAGACGTATAGTCCACAGCTTAAGCCTAATAAAAGCTCTCATTACCCCAGGTCAAGGCAATTGCACCAACTTTTTCGCCGAAGGGGTGAAGTCCAATCACACTATACATTCCATCCGATCGTTTTCGTACAAAAAAATAGCTTCCTTTCTTCAACTTCAATTATAACATTCGTATGATATGAATTTCGCGGCCAAATTACTGTTCAGTGCTAGAAGATTTTAATTTATCCGAAATTATCCGATTATCCGATCCAAAATTTAAATTTGTGCCGCAAATTTGATTTGCTCGCAGATAAAACTTTTATTTACATTGCTATGAGTGATCTGCTGATATTTCAATTCTGAAGCATTGAAAATATGCTTCTTATATCCAAATAAGTGGCGGAAATTTGCGATATAGAATTTATCCAAAAATTAAAGTATAAATCACACCATTCGTCATTTATCATGATTCTGCCGCTCCCCTTCCATCAATTAAACCTTTTCCATATTCACCTCCTCTGTCCGTTCGAACCATTTTTTGATTTACTTCTTCAAATTTTGCTCCGTGGCTTGCTCATAAACTAATTGAAAATGCGTGAGATGTTAGTAGAGCCAAATACAAGACGTTAGTAGATTTATTCGGTTGACGTTTCGGCTATATCGCCTTCGTCGGAACCTGGAAGAATCAAGAACAAACGGGACATATCCTGCCAAGCAACCTTTCAAATTACAAGAAAAAAGTCCGAAATAACCACAAGATTTGTACTTAAAAAAGCAAAAACACGATCACAGAATGCTCACCTTACTCGCGCCGAGCCAAGTTAGTAGTGGACATACTAAGTGGTAGATGCAGTGGGTGGTTAGAAGACGCGCGTCCTTGACATGAAGACGTTGAGGTCAAAATCTACAGAAGTCAAGAAACGGGGCGAGCTCAGCTGTTATGGCAAGACACTCCTCTTTCCTGTTCATTTTAGGATCTTTGGCGGTTATCCAAAACGCTGCGAGAGTCTTGCGTGCCGCAGTTTGTGGCTCCAGCGCTAGAATTTTATTGGTAACCTCAAACTCCAGTTCCTCGTGGCACAGTCTACGGTGCGTACCTAACGGCGTGGCAGGGTTGGATTTCCTTAGGCCCGCAAGATGTTCTTTAACGCGTGTGCACAGAAGACGCCCGGTTTCCCCAATATATTCGTCTTGACAAAGACCACACACGATAACATAGACCACCCCTGACGTCATGCAGTCTCCCTCGCGCCCAAATGGGCATACTACGCAATCCGGAGTAGCGCAAAAACGATCATACAACCGATTCCGGATCAGCTGGCGTTTTAGGTTAGGAGGCGAAGTTTCAACAATCCTGACCGCGTCTTCAAGACTGTATTTACTAAGGGCCGCGCGGACCGCTGCGCTAAAAGCGTCAGAGACAAAGGGAAGGCAGAAAGGAACTTTTGCAGTATTGTCCGACGTTGCGGCGCCGTGCTCCCTGAGCGGTCTGCCGGTACGATGGCCCCCTGGATGGTATCCATTCGATAACGCAACTTTTCGCGCTAGCTCTAGTGAGGTACATAGCTCTTTCCATGCTGTCGGACGAAACCCTTTTGGCTGTGCTGTATACGTTCTTAATGACTGCACGCTTTGTACCAGACGGGTGCGCAGACATGGAATGAACCAGAATATTTTCATTGCTGGCCTTACGATACCATTTGGTTCTATAGAAACCGCGCTCCAAACGAACTTCTACATTGAGGAAAGAGAACCAATTTTCCCGTGGTTCCTCCCGCGTGAATTTTATGTTTTGCGATTGATGGTCGAGTAGGTTAAAGCAAGCGTCAAGTTCTTTTTGCGTTGAACAGACGATGAAAACGTCGTCAATGTAGCGGCAATATAGCACAGGTCGACGATCAAGCACTGGACTTTCTATCTTGGACATGTATGCTATCGCCAATACCGGAGCCAGGCGCTGACCTCTGGCTAAACCTCGAACTTGCCTGTAATACTGACATGACCATCTAAAAATCGCGCAAGAGAGGCACTCCTGGAGCAATGCGATAATTTGGGGTATTGAAAAACCGAACATGTTTGAGGAACCCTGGTGGTCGCTCATGAGTTCAAAAACGGCTTGTATGGCATTTTGGTTAGAAACGTTTGTGTATAATGATGTAACGTCAAAAGATTGCATGACGTGGTCTCGCCTGAACCTGGTTTCGCGCAGTTTTTCCAGAAACATGTTAGTGTTGGTTGGGTGAGCAGGGATGTACTGTGTGCATTTGGGTGAGAACGAGGTTTAGTAGCCGAGAAATCCTATCTGTAGGGCCCCCAACACTGCTAATTATAGGGCGAACCTTGAAATCTGCTGGCGGCGTGGAGGATAGGGAAGTTGAAGTGATGTTGTGTGTTTTTATGAGCAAATAGGGAACCGGGCAGACAGGGAGGTCACGTTCTCTGAGAAAATCTGTGGTGACGGCACCGCAATGCGGCCGTGTAGGCGCCCTATAGGCACCTACATGGGGTCATTGCGGTGCCTTCATTACAAATTGCCCTCCCTGCATGCAAATAGCGAAGTAGGCCGTCTCCGCAATCGCAGCTCGTTGAAGAGCCGATTGCCGCGTCGGCTGAGCGTTGACACCGCGTAGGTGTTTTTCAAGACACCTACGCGACCTCGCTGCGAAGCCTTCGAGGTGTGCCAAATATAATTGCCTTCCCCATAGTGGATATCGAATAGTTGTTTGTTAAGCAACACACCGATACAGCTGATGATACAGCTTTCCATCATTTGCCTGTCACCTATCTTACGTTTTCTTCGGAATCCTTTGCGTAGGAATAGTACTCGAACGATTTGGTATTTTAGCTTTTCAAACCCATATGTAATCCAGATAAAATTTCATGCTAATCAAACGCAAATTGCAAACACCCAGCTTTGATACTTGAATGCAGCAGTCCTCACCCATTTTAATCGGGCAATAATTCAGTTTATGTAGTCTTCATGACAGCTGCGTTAAAAATTAGACAGAATTTTACGAGAACCGTTAACGCTATGCAAATGACTACAGATTTTAACCGTGATGGTTTTCGCTGCTATGTCAGAATTCGAGCCTCTGAATCGTTTTGTTCCAAGACGACTCAGCATTTAGAGAAGTGTTCGCCATTTACGGGTGCGATGCCAGGATGAAGTGCAATACCGCTGATATCATTTGCGTTTTGAGCACAAAAAGGAGTTTTTATGCTTCTTTTCAACACTCTGTTCAAAAGACCATTCGTTGATATAACGAGATATCTGAAATCAGCATCAAGAGCCCTTTTTAGGAGACACATTGCTTACTCTGAAACAAGATATTTTGGAAAAGTTAGCTTTAACACAATCAACACGGGAAACGCGCTTTCAATTTCGAAGCAACTATGAGTGATGTGTTTATCGCCACGTCTATATGCCTTGGTTGAGAGTAAGCCATATGCCATTTTAGAAAAAAACACTCGACGTTATTTCCGAAAGCGTCTTTATATTCCACAGCGAAGACCGAGAACGTAAGAAAGTGTGGTTTCGAGTAATTCGACCAGTCGACCGTTGAAAAAGCACGGCTTTCGAATCAACAAAAATGAAAACAAAGTCTGTAACTCGGATGAAGCGATTTTTGTAAGAAATCGTCAAAAAACAGCGTATTAAATTGGGTTCGGATAATTTATCGAACAATAATCACATTATTCGTTTTATACGCGAGTACTCGAATATTCTATTCACTTGGGAACTAAAATTGTCGGATTTCTCGAGGAATTCGATTGATTTACGAAATCCAAATATCCGCTGAATCCTTAAGGATTCATTTAGAAACATTTAAGTATTCGGTTGTCAATTAATTCGATTATTGTAAAAAACTTTTAAAAAAGCTTGGCTCCTTTCGGGTCACGGGCTAATATTCTGCCATTGAAAACAATGTGCAGAAATATCCATGAAATATTTGAAAAATCGAATCGAATAGGCTAAGTGCTTTTCCGAATATAAATACCAAACGTATAAAGTAAGGTTTTCAGATTAGTTCACTCATTCGGAAATTTTGAAAAGTTTTAATTTGGAATTTTCATTCAATCGGGCAATTCAAAAAGAGATAATTGAATTACACTCCCTCCTTCATAACTTTCAAAACGGCGATATTTGGAAGATTCGTTCATCTGAAACTTTCTGACAGTTTCCATTGAAGTTTTCAATTTTTCGGAAGCAGTTGTTTTTTGAAAATGCAATATTCTTTCGTTTATTTAAAATGGGTGTCGAATGACCATGTCTACTCGTCCCTCTACCTAAGGGTTGAATGCCGAAATTCAGGTGGACTGCGAAAAACACCCAAAAATTCAGGAAATGTAACACACGGAATTGTTTCTTAGATCGTGGTTGCTGCAGTTTTGAAACCGAAATCTCGAAGAATACAAAAAGCGTAATTCTGTAAAAAAGGGGTCTCCCAAGCAAAAGTGGTTTGGTTAGCGTTACAAACGTTTCAACAAAAAGGGAACAATAGGAAAGTGGAATGAGGAGTGTACAAAAAATTAACAATTTTCTCTAAAAACTCTTTTCTTTGTCGAAACTTCTAAACATCGGAAACAAACCGTTGCGGTTCTGTATAAGGAAGCGATATATACATATTTTATCGGCACTCACATAATCAAAGTCCTTTATGGAGCCAAAAGCGCTTCCTCATAGAGAACCGCAACGATTTGTTTCCGCTGTTTAGAAGGTTCGACAAAGAAAAGAGTTTTAGAAGAAAATTGTTAATTTTGTACACTCCTCATTCCACTTTCCTATTGTTCCCTTTTGTTGAAACGTTTGTAACGCTAACCAAACCACTTTTGCTGAGACCCCTTTTTTACAGAATTGTTCACTTTCTTGATATTACGCAGTAATATCCCATGCAAGAATTTCGAACAAAGACCCTTCATCTCCCCCGTTAGATCAGTCCTCTTTCTGTGGTCACAAGAATCAATGACCCAAACTGTTATTAAACTATCTCAGAAAAATCACCCGATGTAGCTGACAAGATCGATGTTCACATGATAATATAAGCTAAGAAATGAATGATATCGATGATATCGTTCCACATAATTCATTCATATTGATCGCGTCAGCCACAGCTGGCTACACCGGGTGTTAATTGCAGCCTTCATGTTTTTCATACGTATCGAACGGGTCACGGTGATTTTCTCAACCAACTCTGGCAGGGGCCTTGGGCCCCGGTGATAGTTGGTCGCTCAGACGAAAGCCAGCCCGGTCGATAATCATGAAAGCCTGCTGGCCTACAGCCGGATGCAGAATCTGCCCGCAGTTCTTCGCTTGCGAATGAAACTACATAACTCAAAACCTGCACAGTCAGAAACTACCTTCCATTCCATTTGGACACTTTCACATTAGTGGAACAAAGCAGTTTTCCATACTCATTATTTCGTTTCCGCCGCCTCATTCCTTCGCAGAACATCCGCTTCAATTCCATGAATTTGATATGAAAAAGCTCTGCTGAGCTGCGAATGGAGATAGCTCTAACAATTTGTTTTTGAATTTAGATGCTGATAAGCATGTACCATTTATTGAAGAAAAAATCAGTAGGCTGGTGAAGAAGAATGAGGGAACACTCAAAATGGGTTTGTGTGAATAGCCTAAGCGCGTTACGAAACTGAAAAGCAGCCTGGCAACATTACCTAAATAACATATCAAGCTTTCTGCACGCCATGCTTGTCATCCCAATACTTTTAAAAAAGTTTTGCAAGGTGTTCTCGGACTCTTTCGCAAATTCCGACGCATCCAGCACACTATCACAGACGGCTAGCGCAAAGCTCAAGACTCTTGCTCATTCTTTTGGGTAACCTACACAATTTTCCGGATGACCAGTGATGGGCCCGGGACTCCTAATCACTCTACGGGGTGTCCTGCACAAATTCTCGGATGACCAGCAACGGGTCCCGAACACCTGCCCACTCTCCGGGTTTCCACGACGTCCCGATGACGTCTTCAGAAGCCCGAAGCACTTTTCACGACGCCCCGATGACGTCATCAGAAGCCCGAAGCACTTTTGGGACTATCATAGACGGGGGGGCACCTACGATTCGCTCGTGAAAATGAATGGAAAACCTGATAAAAGATGTTTGATGCTGCTATCAATCATTGTTGTTGATGAAGTTCTGTAGAAATACTTCGATTGATAGCGTTACAGATCGGTCGTTCATTTCATTTCTGACTCGAATCTTGAGTGCCCCCTCCGTTTAGGATAGTCCCGCACTTTTCAAGACGTCCCGATGGCGTCATCAAAAGCTCGAAGCACTTTTCACGACGTCCCGATGACGTCATCAGGAGCCCGAAGCACTTCTGACGACGTCCTGAATACGTCATCAGGAGCCCTATGCACTTTTCACGACGTCCCGTTGACGTCATCAGAAGCCCGAAGCACTTTTCACGACGTCCCGATGACGTCATCAGAAGCCCGAAGCACTTTTCACGACGTCACGATGACGTCATCACGAGCCCGAAGCACTTCTGGCGTCCTGATAACGTCATCAGGAGCCCGAAGCACTTTTCACGACGTCCCGATGACGTCATCAGGAGCCCGAAGCACTTTTCACGACGTCCCGATGACGTCATCAGGAGCCCGAAGCACTTCTGACGACGTCCTGATAACGTCATCAGGAGCCCGAAGCACTTTTCACGACGTCCCGATGACGTCATCAGGAGCCCGAAGCACTTTTCACGACGTCCCGATGACGTCATCAGGAGCCCGAAGCACTTCTGACGACGTCCTGATAACGTCATCAGGAGCCCTATGCACTTTTCACGACGTCCCGTTGACGTCATCAGAAGCCCGAAGCACTTTTCACGACGTCCCGATGACGTCATCAGAAGCCCGAAGCACTTTTCACGACGTCACGATGACGTCATCAGAAGACCGAAGCACTTTTCACGACGTCCCGATGACGTCATCAGGAACCCGAAGCACTTCTGACGATGTCCCGATGACGTCATCAGAAGCCCGGAGCACTTTTCACGACGTCCTGATGACGTCATCAGGAGCCCGAAGCACTTCTGACGACGTCCTGATGACGTCATCAGGAGCCCGATGCACTTTTCACGACGTCCCGTTGACGTCATCAGAAGCCCGAAGCACTTTTCACGACGTCCCGATGACGTCATCAGAAGCCCGAAGCACTTTTCACGACGTCCCGATGACGTCATCAGGAGCCCGAAGCACTTCTGACGACGTCCTGATAACGTCATCAGGAGCCACTTTTCACGACGTCCCGATGACGTCATCAGGAGCCCGAAGCACTTTTCACTACGTCCCGATGACGTCATCAGGAGCCCGAAGCACTTCTGACGACGTCCTGATAACGTCATCAGGAGCCCTATGCACTTTTCACGACGTCCCGTTGACGTCATCAGAAGCCACTTTTCACGACGTCCCGATGACGTCATCAGGAGCCCGAAGCACTTTTCACGACGTCACGATGACGTCATCAGAAGACCGAAGCACTTTTCACGACGTCCCGATGACGTCATCAGGAACCCGAAGCACTTCTGACGATGTCCCGATGACGTCATCAGAAGCCCGGAGCACTTTTCACGACGTCCTGATGACGTCATCAGGAGCCCGAAGCACTTCTGACGACGTCCTGATGACGTCATCAGGAGCCCGATGCACTTTTCACGACGTCCCGTTGACGTCATCAGAAGCCCGAAGCACTTTTCACGACGTCCCGATGACGTCATCAGAAGCCCGAAGCACTTTTCACGACGTCACGATGACGTCATCAGGAGCCCGAAGCACTTCTGACGACGTCCTGATGACGTCATCAGGAGCCCGAAGCATTTGTCACGATCTCCCGATGACGTCATCAAGAGCCCGAAGCACTTTTCACGATGTCCCGATGACGTCATGAGGAACCCGAAGCACTTCTGACGACGTCCTGATGACGTCATCAGGAGCCAGAAGCACTTTTCACGATGTCCCGATGACGTCATCAGAAGCCCGAAGCACTTTTCACGACGTCCCGATAACGTCATCAGAAGCCCGAAGCACTTTTCGCGATGTCCCGATGACGTCATCAGAAGCCCGAAGCACTTTCCACGACGTCCCGATGACGTCATCAGAAGCCCGAATCACGATGTCCAGATGACGTCATCAGGAGCCCGAAGCACTTTTCACGAAGTCCCGATGATGTCAGAATCCCCACTCACCTACAAATCGATCACTTACCAGCCTGCGCACCCCCTACCAACTTACCTGTCTGCCAAGTCGATTGCCTGTAACCATTGGCAGTGGCTATTAGCAGTGAGGACTGAAAAGCGTGATGGCCTACGGCTCACGGCCTACGGCGCACACCATGAAATTTTCTTAAGCTTTCGGGCTCACAACTTTGTCATTTGTGAACCGATTTTGTTGAAATTCGGAGAGCAGGTGTATTCTGGACCTCTTCGCTTATATCCAGAAGGAAATCTTCAGAAAATTTGTTTCAAAGATTCTATAAACTATTTTATAAAATTCTAAGTGATCACAAGGCCTAGGCAAAACCAAACCTCTCCAGCCGCTTCGCGGCTGGAGCGATACGCGGAGACACATGAGCACAAACAGGCGTTCAAGATTATATTAGTTAATGTCGCAACATAAGAAAGGCTTAACGCTTGAGATGGAAATTCAGTATAAAGCCAATTTTACTACACTGGCAGTGTATGCTATGGTTAAAATGTGGATAACATAAAAAAAAACGAATTCGGAGAGCACCGGAATAGATATCGGCGAGTCTAGTTGGAAATTTGATCGATACTGCATTATGACTGATGTGTGCCAGTTCGGAGGTGTGTCGAACGCGGAGCCGACGGGACACTGAAAGCCTGCACACTCATCGCGGTGCCGACGCTGTTTCACCGAGGAACCGTGTTGTCTACGCTACCTCTTTATCGGACTGTGGAGCCGACATAAGGCTATCGCGGGGCGACTTCGTCACACACCACTTCTCCACGATCGCGGAGCCCCCCAATCAACTGCCGATACCCCATCGCGATACCAGCGAGAATCTCGGGGCTATCGCGAAACCAGCGGTACCGATTTTCTCAGAGTTTGAGACGCGCAATGACCGTTGATGGCAAATTTGCAGAACGAGGGGGCCATCGTACCGGCAGACCGCCCAGGGAGCACGGCGCCGCAACGTCGGACAATACTGCAAAAGTTCCTTTCTGCCTTCCCTTTGTCTCTGACGCTTTTAGCGCAGCGGTCCGCGCGGCCCTAAGTAAATACAGTCTTGAAGACGCGGTCAGGATTGTTGAAACTCCGCCTCCTAACCTTAAACGCTAGCTGATCCGGAATCGGTTGTATGATCGATTTTGCGCTACTCCGGATTGCGTAGTATGCCCATTTGGGCGCGAGGGAGACTGCATGACGTCAGGGGTGGTCTATGATATCGTGTGTGGTCTTTGTCAAGACGAATATATTGGGGAAACCGGGCGTTTTCTGTGCACACGCGTTAAAGAACATCTTGCGGGCCTAAGGAAATCCAACCCTACCACGCCGTTGGGTACACACCGTAGACTGTGCGTACTGACTGCGCGATAAGTCCGCCCTTATGTCTGAGTTTTTGTTACCGTCTGAGATGTTTCGGAAATTTCGAGCACAGATTATTGATGCCCAGGCCTACACTTACCACCTCCACGATACGGTCTTGCAGTATATTGGGTAAATTTGGACGCACTACTCAGCGGGCGAGAGCAGTCCAGGCACCCGTCCGGCTGTCGACGGCGAACATCTCTCGAAAGTGCTTAACCACCGGAGGCCGGCTGGCGTGACGCGTGCGACGAAAATCTGCGGCGCGCGCGTTTTTACGATTGGAGCACGATTATACACTTGATTGAAATCGTATACAGGTGAGAGAATGTGATATACAGGCGAAACGAAGCCTTGCTCTGCTTAATACACTACAGACGAGCCTCGGAAAGTAAAAACAATGCAATATGTGGTATAAACACTGAATTTCACACTTCTCTAAGGTTAAGGGGCGAAACTAGTCTAAGCTATTCCTATTACAGAAGCAACATCAATAACAAGGGATGGTTGCACATATAAGGTGGAGTTTCGAGATGCAACTTCGATATGTTCAAGGGGGAGGACAGTGCTCCAATATTCCATACTCAGAATCTGCTAAGTGCCTCAGATATTTACAGGAGATTTGCAAAAGTCGACATTTCCATAGCATAGCCAACAGAAAAGGCGTACACGAATCACAATTTTCCGGGCGTTCAAGAAAAAATTCTCGGATTGAGCCTAAAACTCGTTTCTGGGGCTTGTTTTGGGTGCTAATTACGAATCTGAGGCCCACTTGTCAATATTTGAAAAATTTCATCTGACTCGGTCCGCAGCTTCGAAGTGGGTGAAACTTTGCTGCTCAAACGCAACTTTGACGATTTCGAGAATGCTACGATCAAATCGCCTCAAAACTTGTACATAGGGGTTATTCGGGCTGTCTCACACTCCTAAGTCTGGCGAGGAATGGATCCCAGATTTGGGTTCAGCGCCCTAAATAACAGCAATTTGAATGTTTTGCGCCGATTCCGGAATTTTTTTCTGAACGCTCCGGTAAATCCCTGATACTTTACTTTTTTGTGACGCAATGTGAATGCCATTTTCGGAATCCGCGCAGTTAGTTAGCCAATTTCAAGCGCAGGTAATTTATTTTCTGTCACAGACCTACAGCAACGACAACATGGTTTTCCAAATCGCCACCGGAAGATGACAAGCCTCCCTTGTAACAGAACCCACGAGACCAATCTTAACAGCTGTTAAAAACTAGTCAATTGCTCCTCTGCTGTGCTCGGTTTATCTTTTCGAGACGGTTCCCCACTGTCAAGTAGTAGAATGTGAAAAGCATTGAGCGAATAAGGAATATTGAATGTTGTCTAATGAATCGTTTTTCATGCTCTTTCTAAGGCAGTGAGGCTTAGTCCCTCTCAAAAGCTAAGAGATTAAGAGTAATACTGGAGCTCTGAAGGGTAAGGGGTGTAGTTCATGAGGTTTTGCTCTGCAGAAATGTTTCTCAAAAAAAACCATCAATCGAATCACCCAAGTTCCGCTTGTCTATCCAAGTTTGATGTTGCTACTAGCGTGATTTATTCCTAAGAAATCCGATCTCATATCTAGTTTTCTGAGGTTGAAATGTATCAGAACTCAGGACGGACTGTGATGGTGGAGAAGAATAATCAGACTTTCTGCTAACAGGCAGGCTAGAAAATTTCCTATAGTTCTAGGACTGATTAATGACGGTGGAATGACCTTGCATGAGTGGAATCACTTATTTGAGAATTGGAAGAAAATGTTCTCCTTTAAATCAGTTCAAAGGACGTTATTAATAGTTTGTTTATACACTTTTAGCTCCTCATATGCTGTTGAGATTGGTCTCGTGGGTTCTCACAGTGATGTTGCTTCTGAAACAGGAAGAGCTGAGAGTGGTTTCGCCTCTTAACCTTAGAGAAGTGTGAAATTTAGTGTTCATACCATATTGTATAATTTTTACTTCCCGAGTTTTGTCAGTAGAGTATTAAGAAGAGCTAGGTACACGTTTCGCCTGTATATCACATTCTCTCGCACATACGGGATTTTAGTTGAGTGTAAAATCGTGCTCCAATCGCACAAACGCGCGCGCCGCAGATTTGCGTCACATGCGCCGCGCCAGCCGGCCTCCGGTGGTTACTCCGACATTCGGACGGTTCAACTACCGTGGAAAATCCGTTGATTTAATGTCCACACGGGAAATCAGCAGAATTTCCCCGTTAGTTCAACGGAAATTGCTCGGTAGTTGATGCGGTTTTCCACCAAAGTTGAACTGAAGTGCTGATTGGAGGGAAATTCAAATAGATTTTCGCACTAGGAATTTCGCCCACAGTTCACCCCATTTTCTACTGCAGTTGAACGCTTTCAGTTTTGGAGGGAATTTCAAATGCCCAATGGCTGTTTCCTCCTGTCGTACATTATGACCTTCTAATTTCTCGATATATTATGGTTCTTACACTCTTAATCTCCTTAATATCAATATTGCCTGCTCTTGTGTCCATAATAAACTTCAATACTCAGCATTCTTTATCAGAACATACTTCAAATGCACTGAAATTATGAGAAGTACTGCAAATGAGAATAGGATAATCTCTATCTAGACATAGTTCAATCTCCATCGAGGGGAACCACCATGCCATCGCGATTGGCCACGCCCACTTTTCCGCGCCGCAACGACTTTGAAGTGTAGGTGCGCAAATTTAACATGAACCTGGGGTTCTCCACCCCTTCAAAGTATTGGAAAATCCCGGGTTGTCGTCTAATTAAGGCGCATTACTTCGGAATCGTTGCGGCGCGGGAGAATGGGCGTGGCCAGATGCAACGGCCTGCTGCCCCCCACCGTTTCCGATAGCACAAAGGGAACAGAGACAACAGATCAAAACCTAGACGTGTAACAAATCAAATAACCGGTGCGTAGTGACCTGAACGTATGACACGTTTACTGAAGCATAAAAAGCGGACGCGCCATGCAACAACAGTAACTCTTTGGAAGAAGATGGATAGATATACATGTAGCACATAACATTCACATAAAATGGCAGGCATATTTCATGTCGTGGGAACCGAATGCGATCCACCGATACAAAGACAAAAAACATCTATTTTGTGGGCATTCATACTTCTGACCATGCTTTTTGTCACTGGCATTGGCCTGGCGACAGAAGTATGAACGTATCCTTAACAATCTGAACCCATTCATCAGAACATAACCGTATCAGCTCCCAATGACTTCAGAAGAGACAAGTTCAACAAATATACTCGGATAGGTAGAAAAGGACATAGACAAAAAGAAAAAACAACAAGTACTGGCACTATAAGGGCGAACGCTCCTTCCCTATCAGTCAACACCATGGAAATATCCACTAACAACAATTCAGGAAGTATTCACGAGCCGATGTGCACTCAAAACTGTTGGCCCGAGCGAATATCAGTCCTGAAGAACCACATTAATAGCTCAGTAATATACGAAAATTACTGATCACATTAGTAGATGTAGGGTCAATAGGCTACGGCGCAGGGTGTGATACACGTCAACTTTGATGCGACCCCTCCCAGATCACGTGCTTTCCCCAGCAGCACCCCTCCGTGGAGATATAATGACAAAGACCGGAGGGGTCTTCAAACTCATCCGTATACTACCATTAAATATTTCATGCCCAGAGTAGAAAAACAACTCATAGACGCATCTGTAAAGGTCTTTTTCAGTGCCCTGAAGGCAAACAGGTCAGGGTTGAGCAGGGTTGCGCCTCGGCACAATCGGGGTCGTGCAAATGGTGGGAAATTTTCAAAAAAAATTGGGGGAAGAGGCTCGTAAAAATTTTAGGAGGAAAGAAGCGAATTTTTTTCCAACCCACTCGGTGAGCTTAAATGAGATGCGATTGCCTTTTATTTCCACAATTTTGAATATTTTCTCCAGATTTGTCTTTCAAAAAAGTTTAAACAATCTTCAATTTCGGGAGGGGGCTCGCAGAAAAATTTCCACGTTTTTCAAATTTTGGTCAACAGAGGGTCGTAGCAACGCTGAAAATTGACGCAATGGCCTGCACAATTTTAACACAGGTGCAGTCTCGAATACGAAAACTATACTTAGATGATCTGCCCATATAGTGTAGTGCTCTTCAGCTGGCAGCTGCCTCCACGAAACTTTGGTTACGTTTTCAGATACGGGCAGAGGTATTCTAAATGTAGTTTTTCTAAAAAAAAACTGCACCTGTGCGCCCTAGAGACATTGGAAAAGACTCCGATCAGGTAGTGTAGCGCTTTTCGGCTTCCAGCTGCCTCTACGAAACGTTGGTAACGTTTTCAGATACAGACAGACGTATTCTAAATGTAGTTTTCATAAACGAAACTGCACCTGTGTGCCCTGGGGACATTGGAAGACTCCGCCCGGGTAGTGTAGCGCTACTCAGCTTCCAGCTGTCTCCACCGAATTTTGGTTGTTTTCAGATATGGGTACGTTTGTTTTGGTAGTAATTATTGTTTACCGAAACCACCCACCCAATTTTTAGAGAAGATGGTTGTCTCACCCTAAGCAAAGGCATTTATCTAGCGAACAAGATAGAAAAGCTTACAGTGCTCTCTGCAGACTCTTCATCAGCTGCTTCCTCCAGAAAGAGCGCTCCTGCACCATTTCATTGAATACCTGGGCGCGCTCCTCCTCCGTACTGCCTAGACTCAGAAAAAACCTGAAAAGTTTTAACTAAACAATCGTAGAAGAACAAAAAATGCGGAGCTACCTCGACTCTTGTGCGTTAAACACGAATCCAGCCTTAAGTTCATCTGCACCGTAACCCAACATATCTTCTCCGAAATCTGAAGGAACAGCTTATTAAGGATCACTCTGGCGATGGACATATGACGCTCACCGAGAAGTGTGCTCTCTACAGTTGCCGGCAGATTCAGAAGTTTATCGTCTCTGCCCTGCCTTCCATTGAGTCTCACTGCGTACTCTCTGATTTTCTCCGGCGGATCAGTCACCTTAACAAAACGGTTAAACAATTTTGCTTCATTTTTGTAGGAATCCGCGACGCAGCTTAGTGGCTCTTGTTGCACGCGCTGAGGCGAGTGCATGATTACCTTCTCGCTTCCAAACTTTGTCGCGGATTCTCACAAAAATTAACCAGACGATACATACTGTGCTTATCTGGGCCGAATTCCGGTCCGCAATTGCGTCTCGACACGCTTTGCGGCCGCACGCTCCAGTGTCGAAAGAGCTGACTCTAGGTGGGTTTCGGAAACTGTGAACTAAGAAAAATTGGAGAAAATTGTATAAAAAAGTCACATCGAGTCGGCTTTGGCGCTGGAACCCCGACTGACTCGAGCGCGTGCGGCCGCAAAGCGTGTCGAGACGCAATTGCGGACCGGAATATGGCCCAGAGAAGCACAGTATACCATCACAGAAAAAATTTAAGAAATATAAGAAGGCTAAATTATTGAATGCGTTGATCACTAACCTTTTTCAATAGAAGTCGGAAGAGCGAGAGCGACTGAACAAAAATGTTGGCTCTTGGTTTGGGTATCCAGTCGACTGCGATGGCAACAAGGTCAGCCTGCAAACACTGACCACGGCTGAAGAGGAATTTCAGAATGAAATCTCACAAATGAATGATCCTTACATCGATGAACGGCGGATCCTCTCTTATAAGCCAAGACCTAGTGCAGTTGCTGACGTCCAGACGAGCATTAGAACTGCGCTGAGGAGGCTGGTCGGGTGCCGACAAAACCAGCCTTCTATCCAATATTGCAGTTTTTGCCATGCTTACATCTGCCTGAAAGGGATATTGTGATGGGTGAATTAACGACACAAACTGAAATGCTGCCATGTAAATACCATTAGCTGCGCAGCCTCAGCGTGGTAGTTCTTGTAATCGTCAAAGTCCGCAACTTCCTTGAACCGCGTGAAATTGAACTTGAGAACTCTAATGGCGGCGTTACGCACGAATTCCTGAAAAAAAATTGAGTCTGCTCAAAGTTTATCAATTGAAACAGAGGTGTGAGAGCCTACCTCATACCATCCTTCGCTGAAAACTCCTCGTTGCTTTAGACGGTGTAGAATAGTGCCAGAGTCGAGCATGTCCAGTACGCCATTAACGAGGCAGTCTTCGAGCGTGGCGGGAAGTTGTCTCACCGGTTGCGGAGTTATTTCGCACGTGAGATCCATTCGCATGACGTTGCCTGAAAAAACTCCAAAAATCCATTGTTACAAAATTAAGTACTGAACATTCACCTTGGGCGTGCTCTTCAACCCTCCCAACTTCTGGAACCTCTGCTGTAGTCGGACGATTCCTGTAATAAAGCTCATAAAAACCAAGCAACAAGCGCATAGATGAAACCTGTAGAAGAAAAACCTACAAAGCCGTGGGCTGCATCCGTTGCAATACTCTTGATTTCACATTCCCTCCATATGGTCTATAGCGATTGGGAGAGATGTACATCTTTAAGTATCCTAGTAAAACATTTAAAAACTTGAGCGGAGGGGTCAGGTAAGAAAAGTAAGGAATGTACGATAACAATCATTTTGTCAGGATACAGTGAGAGATGGATCACTCAAACGAAGAAGGAATCCCTGGATGCAGCACGAAGACAAAGCGTTTGTATATGGGACGTCACGAGTACGGCAGTAGGTTTACAGCTCTCTGCGGAGTTTCTGGCGAGTGAGGTTGTTTCACGGTCCGGAAATCGAAACTTTTGAGTGATGGTCGAGGATCACATAAACAAAAAAAGAGCTGACCGCGCGCATGCATCTAGATTACGCAAAGGGATTTCTGCTCATGAGGAGATTAGACAGATGGAAGAGCCACAAGCAGTAGGTACGAGCAGGAATGTTTATTTTTTACTAACATCAGTAATTGAATGCGCCAAAACAACTTAGAAGAAAGGCCCGAAGCACACCACTATAATCCAATTCATGACGACGTTGGTGAGGAAATGCACAACCAGGAGATAGATGTCGGCAGAGCATCTCAGGAGATGGGTATGTGTCATGTAAGCAACAATTCGCCGCATAGAGCAATGAAAATTGGTTTAGCATATGATGACAAAGTTCTATATTATGCTATGTACATACAGCATTTCGGTTTGTCGATGGAAGAGATAGAACGGATGGAGAGAGTTTGATGGGTGTATTGTACGGAGTGGCGCCTCCTATCTGTGTGAGTGCTCAAGAGAATTCTCTCACAACAACAGCAACAAACGAGCACTTTAGTACAAACGTGATGTGGAACCTATTATTGAGAAGACTTTGCAATCGGCTGAACACACAAAATACTACTATTGCAACAACTGCGACTATATGATGAATAGCAGTACAGATATATGTCGTAACCTGGAGTGTCCACTTTACGGGTGAGCTATATTAAAGAGTGGTTTTCAAAGAGCTAGCACTGTCAAACAGAATTCAGGGTGAAAATAAAACGATCAAAAGGTTGTGAACGAGTAGAAGTACACGTTTTGAACATCATACCTCAACTAGAGAATATTTTCGCGTGTCACCTGCCGGACATTGTCTCTATACATGGCCGACTTCACAATGATGAGGTAATTTTCGATCCCCAGAGCCAATAATTACTATAGAGCCCTTAAAAATATGCGCTGCTTTGCAATTTAGGGAAGCAGAACGACTGATCGCAGTGATGCGCGGCTGTTTGAAGGATTTCGAGACAATATTGAGTCAAAAGAAGAGTTCGAAAATAACCGTTTACGAGTAATGTTGTCAATCTCAACGGATGGATTCAAGGCCAAGAGAATAACACGGTGACCTAGTGCAAAGTTTTTGATGTCCTTTATAGCTTCAAGACGACAATTCTTCAGCAAAGACATGTGGCCGTTGTACCTAAGGGTTGACGATCTCGGACCAGTTGCTAGCAAATATGAGAATTCTATCCTCAGCGGAGCCGTTTATGGACGATCGAAACCCAACGACGTACTTATTCAAAACCTCTTGAGCAGGCCAGTGGTAAAAGGGGTTACAAGGACACTAGGAGAAATACTGCCAAACTAAATTTTCCCATGAACTTACAGGCTATCATTTGAATTGAAGGATATTGAGGAAAAGCCACTTGCCATTGAATTTGAAGGGAAGGTCTGGCATATTTACGCAAAGCTATACAGGGGGGTTGCGGATCTATCTGTGAGTTTGAGTTTCTGTAATCGCATGTCAACCACTGTATTAGAGAAAAAAACCTGAGTGAAAGTTATTTAGGCACAACAAGCCCTTTTTGCTACTCCTCGATGGAAATCTAAGGACGGTTGTTCAAAATGCTACATGCCTGGCGTTAGAATGGCTTCTGCTCGAGCGTGGCTTTCCGAACCTGGGACTGAATTCGACTTAAGAAGTCCTGGTTCATACCTCATAGATGGAGAACGAAACAGGAACGGAATAACACGTGCGGATTTCTTAACATATGGCTACTTTAAACATACTGAACTTTTTTTTGTAAGGAATAACACCTGCTATGAGAATGATGGCACCGTGTATCTACTCCTCGGACGCTCTTCACGTTTGTTCGGAGGGGGTCACGAAGGACCGGATTAATGGTACGGCAAGCCGCTTATTTGAAGCAGAGCTCCATTTCACAAACAAGTCATCGCAGCGATACCCCCTCTTCTAAATATGTCATTTAGCGCACTACACGTTTCAGATATTCTGAGTCTTAGCAAGAAGTTTCGTGGAGTGAGAATTTGCACACGCGCCATCGACCGATTAAAGCAAAGCCTGTTAAAGACGTCGGCATACACATATGGCAACTGCACGATTCTATCACTGGAAGACTTGAAAACTTGTACGGGATCAGAGCTAGACCAGGTAACAGTGCTAAGGCGTTTGATAGTTGAACGACCACTCATTTACACAAAATCTTTCCCTAGACCCGTGAGGTCCCCTTAGGCTGACCGCGGAATACAAACTGTGCAACATTTCAGATAGCGTTCATAGCCTTTCCGCTCCTTGCCGCTGTGAGTGCGTTTCAAGCCACATGGCAGCAGCATCTATGGTTGGATACTGGCTTTCCCTGCGTTTGATTGCCAAAACATCATGGCTGACAACGGGCACGATACGGGCTGCACAGGAGATCGCAGCCTTGACGAAACATCTTTGGGCTTCCCTCGCTCCAGAAGTTTTACAATGAAGTGCCACGTCAGTGAATTTAAACTATGATTTCACAAAACATCAGAAAAGCTGGCTTTTAAGTGGTTCTTCGATCATGGAATGCGAGAGGAATTGGACAAATACGGGACGATGTACCAATGGTCATCGAGCCCATTTGAGTCTCATCACCGACGGCTACAAGTGAAAATGAATCAAACCACCACGAACGGTAGCACGTTAGTGATTGAGAAGTAGGTGGACATAGTCTCGACACCATTACAAAACTTGGTTGAAGGGTGTGAACAAGGCAGTGATTTAGATATTTGCTGCTTAAAGAAATACGTCTTCGACTTAGCAACCGTTGCACGGAGATGGCACCCGCTATTTGCAAATTGATGGAAAAAGTGGACAATAATCATCAAAAAAGGTTAATCTTATCAAGTTCGGAAAGAGCTTCACAATTTGAAGTACAAAGATTCGAAATGGAATACCTGATTCAGGTTTCCACAAGAAATCTACGTGAACAACCACATGTACATTCCGATAAATAGCAGAATAGAAAAGACGGCTCTTCTCAATGAGCATCAATGCTACCTTCTTCTTCAAGACGGAGATGTAGCGTAGTAAGTGTCTGATCCTATTAAAGCGGATACATAATTATCTATCTGCATTTTAGTTCGAGGTTGGTGCTCCGAGATAAGGTCTATTCCTCAAGCGTTTATTGGAAGCGTGCACGGTCAACGCGGCAAGATATGGTGTTCCTGCGAGGAAGTAGCCAAGCCGAGTCATCGAGTTCATTCGGCTCAATTTTGCTGTTCCTCTACAACCGCAGGGACAACAGTGTGAAAGTTGTGCTGGACGAATACACCGTGGCTGACCCATTCGATGACCTTGGGAACCAGGTGAACCACTACCCCCATCCGTGCCGAAGAGTTGCTTTGCAACTGATGCGGCTAGTGCGGGAACACAACTTGTTCTTCAAAAAAGTGCAGTCGAAGCATACTGAAGTTCGACAAGCCGCTGACATTGAGGGGCCTTCGTGTCTCGTCCAATACGCAAGTGCTCAATATCTTTCTGTCCTCTAGTTCAATTATCTTTATGCAGCATTTTAAACCAATCACCCAATCATTGTTCATAATTAATAAAAATTTGTTTCCGACATGAATAACAAAAATTTCTCGTTCCCTTTTCATATGGTATGGTGCATCTATGCTCTCCCATTTGTTATCTGTCCATCTTTATAATGTAGTCTGCTCAAGTGCTATGATGGCGAATGACAAGGAAAAACAAACCCAACACAACTCGCCCACGAAATTCCAGTACTTCGGATTCACAACCTTTGAGGGGCCATAACTCCGTTCCCAGCGAGTTCTGAGCGATTTCGGAGATATAGTTGCGATCAGCGCGAAATCCTCTCCAAGACAAACAGTAAAACTCAAAGGCGATTCTGAGGTTTTACTGGGCTCGTTGACCCAGAGTTTCGCATCGAAAAACCATAAAATATGATTTGGGTGCGCTCCAAGAACATCGCATGTCGAAAGGTTTGCATGGAAAAGAACCACGGTGGATCCACTCGAACGCTAACGTCGAACAGGGAACGAGATTCTCACTGTGTGAAAAAATGGAGTTTGGGAATGTAAATGACATGTAAGCAAGAAAGCTATCTTTCAGTCTCAAGGAGGTAAAACTTCTTCTTTGTAATTTGTCGAAATCTTCATCTTCCTTTTGATCCATAACACAGTGAACCTCCCCTTTGTGGTCTCAGAATCCCAGAGATGAAATTTCCTACAGTATGTCACTAATCGTGCTTTGTCGATTGAATTATCGGCACTATTCCACTTTTTCGACACCAAAGCTCGAACAAGTTTTCGCCTAAACTTTATGGTTATTCGGTGGTGCAAAACACTAGTCTGCTTCGTGTTCAGCACTAACCCTCCTATGCGAAGCTTGGGCGGAAATATTACTCGGAAAAAGGGAGATACAGATATATTTTTCTCGAGTATCGTTGTAAGAGCTTTTATCCTTCGTGAAGAATATCAGCACAATACCGCTTTGAACACTTTCGGGCTCCTTCCCTTGGCTATTTTACGCAATGAGAATTTCGTTCCCAGTCCGACGCTAGCGTTCGAGTGTGGGAACCATTGTGGTTAAATCCGTTGCCATGAGAAGTAAAATCGTACATGGAAAGGCCAGCGGGACTGATTGTGAATGTAACGAATTTCCACTAGCAAATAATTAAGAAGAAATTAGGAGGAAATGTGAAACTGATCCAGCAGAAAAGAGAGGGGCTTATAGGAGCAGCAAAAAAAACGAAAGGACAGAAAAAACGCAATTGGCAGGACTCCATGGACGTTTTGCAAAACGTCTAAATAGACGTCAAATGTTATGTATGTTCATGTGGGTTACGGCTCCCACATTATAGATGACGGCACTGCTCACGCGACGCGACACGCACCGCGGCGATAGGCTCGGCAGTTCAACGAATCGTTCACATTGGGTCAACTCCTCGACAAAATAGCCTCAGTAGTTCAACTCGAACGTCATTTTCCCCCAAAGTTCAACGCTGCGAATGTCTGAGTAAGCACTTTCACATCTCTCTCCGTCGGACCGGCCCGGCGCCAATCGATCGCTTTCAGCGGCGCCCTTTCGTTGCTCTCCACTGACAGCTCCCTTTTCCTTCCTCTTTTTTTTCTTTGCCGACATTATTGATGTGAGATGTCAGCGAATTGTATGGTTGTACTAGTCAAATGGGCTCTCATCTCCCCGTAACACGAAAAAAAAGGATTCGTTCGGGAATTTCGCCGACTTTTCTGACCCCCCCCTCACCCCTGCTGATCCAATCGTTATCAAAAGTGAACCCACTTGACGGGTATCATCCCATTCCTACGTAGCTATTCTCGATGGACGGTGCTCTCTAGCCTCCTTCTCATCTTTCTGCTGCATTCCGTAGCATCTGATTGCTTTCATTGTTTCGGTTATTAAAATTAGGAAGTGATCCTGCTACAATTGGATAATATAATAAATGCTAGTCGAAACTTTAGCAGGTCTTTGAAAATGTGTGGCAAAATGCCTGAATCTGCGAAATTTGAAAGGTTTCCAATCCAAGGCTGCAATATCTAACTGTTTTGCTTTGCTACGGATTAGTATGATTTGGAAATGAAACATTTGTGAGAAACTCGTTAAAAGAAGTGAAATGTCTTATGCTACTGATTTGGCATGGGAATAGACTCGAAAGAAGCGCTAAAAACTCAGTGAAATGATTCATCGTTGATTTGGCTGTGCACTTGTTTACTGAACAACAAAAATTGAGTGTGACATTGAAAAACCAAATCACGCACTTCTTACTAAGCACACACATTTATTCGTGTGACTGCAATTCTCTTAGTTGACAACATTCGCATAGACACACTACGTGATGTTATTTCCACTTTCATTAATTGATAGTCAATCGGAAGCGAAGGCGTTAAATAATTCAGTAATGTTTGAGAGTCAATATTTCTGAATGATTGAGGTAGGAGACACAACAGAATTTGGCAAGGACCTGAGACTTGTTAACCTAAACTGCAAGCGTTAGGTTGATTTCAGAAGAGATGTGCGTGATTTGGTTTTTCAATCTCACACTCAATTTTTGTTGTTTAGTAAACAAGTGCACAGTCAAATCAACGATGAATCATTTCACTGAGTTTTTAGCGCTTCTTTCGAGTCTATTCCCATGCCAAATCAGTAGCATAAGACATTTCACTTCTTTTAACGAGTTTCTCACAAATGTTTGATTTCCAAATCATACTAATTCGTAGCAAAGCAAAACAGTTAGATAATTTCACTTTATTTTAGCAAAGGTTTCCTTTTAAAGGCACATTACACCCTCAGATATGACTTTTCAAATGTTCATGCAGTTGTATAGTAGACCCCTCTTGCATAACACTTGCCCACCCCTTCTAGCACCACCACAGTTCACACCCTTTTTTATGGTTTCCGAACCCAATAACGACTAGATGAACGGTTGAATCACAACCGCGTTTTCGATTTTCACTCTTTTGCCGGTCCTCCCAGTTGGGTCAAACACACGATCCGTAACGCTTGGCGTACTCCCAGTTGGGTCCCGCCCTCTTTCCCCGGCGCTTGGCGCTTTTTCAGTCGATTCCCACACACGTTTCCCGGCGCTTGGTGCGCTCCCGGTTGCGTCCCGCACACTTTTCCCGGCGCTTGTCGCAGTTCCAGTTAGGTCCCGCACGCTTTTCACGGCTCCTGGCGCACTCCCAGTTGGGTCACGAATACGTTCCCCGGCGCATGGAGCACTTCCAGTTGGGTCCCGCACGCTTTGATCGGCGCATGGCGTACCCAAAGTTGGGTCCCGCACACGTTCCCCGGCGCTTGGCGCGTTCACAGTCCGGTCCCGCACTATTTCCCAGGCGCTTGGCGCACTCCCAGTTGGGTCCCTCACGCTTTGCTCGGCGCATGGCGTACCCGAAGTTGGGTCCCGCACACGTTCTCCGGCGCTTGGCGTGCTCCCAGTTAGATCCCGCCCACGTTCCCCGGCGCTTGGCGCACTTTTGGTTGGGTCCCGCACACTCTCCCCTGCGCTTTGCGTATTTTCAGTCGGGTCTCGCGCACGTTCCCTGGCGCCTGGTGCCTTTTCATTCAAGCCCTGCACACGTTCCCGGTGCTCGGCGCAATTTCAGTAGGGTTCCTCACACGATCCCCGGCGCTTGCCACACTTCCAGCCAGGTCCCGCACTATTTCCCAGGCGCTTGGCGCACTCCCAGTTGGGTCCCTCACGCTTTGCTCGGAGCATGGTGTACCCGAAGTTGGGTCCCGCACACGTTCCCCGGCGCTTGGCGCGTTCCCAGTCCGGTCCCGCACTATTTCCCAGACGCTTAGCGCACTCCCGGTTGGGTCCCTCACGCTTTGCTCGGCGCATGGCGTATCCGAAGTTGGGTCCCGCACACGTTTTCCGGCGCTTGGCGTGCTCCCAGTTAGATCCCGCCCACGTTCCCCGGCGCTTGGCGCACTTTTGGTTGGGTCCCGCACACTCTCCCCTGCGCTTTGCGTATTTTCAGTCGGGTCTCGCGCACGTTCCCTGGTGCCTTTTCATTCAAGCCCTGCACACGTTCCCGGTGCTCGGCGCAATTTCAGTAGGGTTCCGCACACGTTCCCCGGCGCTTGGCACACTTCCAGTCAGGTCCCACACACGTTCTGTGGCGCTTGGCACATTTCCGTTCGGGTTGTTTGTTTGGTACATGTTCCCCGGCGCTTGGCGCACTCACAGTTGGGTCCCGCACACTTTTCAAGGCGCTCGATGCCTTCTCAGTCAAGTCCCGCACTCGTTCCCCGGCGCTTGGCGCACTTCCAGTCAGGTCCCACACACGTTCTGTGGCGTTTGACACAATTCCAGTTCGTTGCCGGAGAACTGATCCGCGCATAATTTTTCACCCACAAAAAAGCTTCGCGCCAACCCGGGGTTTCCCTCCCCTTCCAAAAATCAGGACAGTTTAGAGCCTCAAGAGGTGAAACTTCCACACAAAGTCGGATTTTCTATTCGAGTTTAATCCCAGGCATCAGGGCTTACAAAATCGCGGCGCGGACCAGTTCTCACGTAATCATTCCAGTTGGGCATCGCATATGTTCCCCGGTGCTTGGCACACTCACAGTTGGGTTCCGCACACGTTCCTTGGCGTACTTCCAGTCAGGTCCCACACGTTCTGTGGCGCTTGGCACATTTCCGTTTGGGTTCCGCACACGCTCCTTTGAGCATGGCACACTTCCAGTCGGACCCCGCACAATAAACGGTGTGCATACGGTTCCTGATGGACGTAAAGCAGACCTACTCTAAAGTGTCTTTCACAGTCTGCCGGACGAAGCCGTCCGGCATGTTATAAGATAGGATTGCGGCGTCAGTGCACCCCGCACTGCGGTGTCGGCCGACCGACGTCTCAGTGCGGTGAAATCATCAACACGACGTCGGATGAAGTTATGACGAGTTAGAACGTGTTGGTTTCGCCTTACATTTTGTACTGATGAGTCGGAATTGACGGTTGTTCACCGCAGCTTTCCTCGCAGTGCGGCTCCCGAACGGTGTCGTCCGGCAGACTGTGAAAGGGGCTTAACGCTTGCAATCAATTCACTCTTATCACAATACCACTCCATTTCGCTCAATTGGCCAACAATGTTTCTTATCATTCACAAGTTTCACCGGACACACACACACACACACACACACACACACACACACACACACACACACACATACACATACACATACACACATACACATACACACATACATACATACATACATACATACATACATACACACATACACATACACATACATACATACACACATACACATACACATACATACATACACATACACACACACTTTAAAAATTCACAAATTTTTCAATATCTCGAGAACCACAAAGCAGATTTTTCTGAAACTTGGGCAGTGTTAAGAACAATATTCGAAAATCTACATAAACAGTCGAATTCGAATGGATTTGATAGTTGACTTTCCCGAACATTCCATTGATCTAGGAGCAAATCGCGCGCTGTGGGCGCGTACCAGAGATGAGCGGAACAAAATTCGGTGGTTATTTAGATCTCTTGATGAGAGGGGGCTACCCGCCCTCTTTCCTGCCGCTGACCTATCGCAGGAGCAGCGAAGGTCGACGTGATAGGCCGACTGCGAGAAAATTGGCGGATAGTCTCCTCCCAACAAAAGATCTAAATCAGAACCGAAAATTCTAAGAATGCGGATATCGGATTTTAGGCTTCGACGCATAATTTTTATTCTCGCTTTTCGGAAATTGGGTGCGAGACACTCAAAAATACGCGGAAATACGGTTCCCGGAATACGAGACGAGGAAATTTTTCGAAATTTCTGATTAGCTGCCTTTTCCTTAATGGACTCGATATTTCCGCTTTCCGCAGCACTCGGTGCTGTTTTCGTAAAGCGGATCGCAGAAGGCCGAAAACGTACGAAGCTGCTGGTTGCAGAACGCGAAAGGCGGAATTTCGCTCTTCCGTGGTGCGTACCGACGCAGATTCATTCATTCATTCATTTATTACGCCGTATAAGACAAGCGTGAGATAAAACGCTACAATAATTGTGTAAAACGACCCTAATACATATTTAGAAACTCAGTAACTTCATACCAGCCATACGTTTGAACGAACCGTAAGTGAGCATATTTGGTAAGGCGGTATACTTTAGCTTCAAATAGATTAAGCCTGCCCTGCATGTAAACATGTGCCTCCTCAAATTGGTTCTAGGCATTGAAAATGAGATCTTGACCTGTCCTCCCTGGTTCTCGATTGTATCAAACTGTAGAATCGGGACACTCTAACACCAAGCTGCCCAGATAGTAGTTTGAATACCATACACGCGTCTCTTAGCCTTCGACGAGATTCCAACGAGTTTAGATTGAGAATAGTGTTTCTCATCTTAGCACACGGTATCAATGAATAATCAAATCCTTCTGTCCGAATCAAGAGTTTCCTAGTGTAGTTGTTCTGAACCCTTTCTAAAACATCGTTATCCCTTCTTTTATATGGATTCAAGGCCGTGACTCCACTTTCAACTATAGGTCTCACATATGTTTTGTATGCCTTCATTAGAACACTTCTATTTTCGTGGATAAACCTTTGAAAATTCGATACGTCTGTAAAAAGCCTTCCTTTGCAATATTTTATAATGTTCTTGAAAATCTAGTTTGTTATCGTAACAAAACCAAGATCTCTCACCTGAGACACAGTGGGAATTTCAGTATCCCTATAGTGTAGGTATTCGGGAGGTTGGACACCCCTAATCTCATATGCGCCGATTTTTCGGGTGCTATGGGTAAGCCCCACCGATTTGACCATTCCGCAACTTTGTCTATTGCACTTTGTATCGCCTCCATTTGCCCTGGTTCACTGATCTCACCGTATAGTTTTATGTCATTCGCGAACTGTTGTACTTTTACAACAGAGTTTTCGACAAGGCCTGGTAAAATCAGCTGTATAAATGTTGAACAGTAATGGCGATAATACTCCTCCTTGAGGTACGCCGCTTTTACTACTCTGATGGAAGAAAAGACGAACCAACTTTCACTTGAAATGTTCTTTGTTTAAGATAGTTGGAAATCCAGGTAAAAATATTGGGCTGGAATTTTAGTTTCTCAAACTTATGCAAAAGTTTGCTATGTTCAACCCTATCAAAAGCTTTTGAAAAGTCAAAGTAAATAACGTCGCAGACCTTATTTTCTTCCATGTATTTGGTTCAGTCTTCAATGGATTCCAACAAATTTGTCTCCACTGATTTGCCCTTCAAGAACCCATGTTGACAATCAGAAATGATTTTGTTTTCTTCTAGTTGATTTGTGATATGTTCTTTTAGCACCTTTTCGAACATGCGACAAAATAGTGATGTTATACTTACAGGCCGATAGTTTTTGGCATCATATGAGGGACCCTTCTTTGGTATCGGTGTGACAAGAGAACGTTCCCACCGCTGAGGGATCTCCGAGTACATCATAGACAGATTGAAGATGTAAGAGAGGGTGCGCCAACACATGAGCAATGTTCTTGACAAACGTTGATGGGATAAAATCAGGGGTGGTTGCCCCAGACGAAGGCCACTTGGTCAGTAAGCCATATAGAGTTACATCATCGAACCATGGGAAGGTGCTTCCAGCTTTCTTAACGGTAGGCATAAATTCAGGACAGATCCCTTCATCCTTTTGAAAAACCTCACAAAACCTGTTCGCGAAAAAGATTTGCTTTCTTCTCATCGCTAACAGCGATCGTGTCGTTATATATAATAGTTCCTATGTTTGTTCGACTTTTGAGTTTCTTATTAATGTACGCATAAAAACCATTCCTTTGACCTTCAACTATCCTTTTCTCAATGCTACTATTATACTTCACCAATTTCGCATTAAATTTCTTCGAGAATTCAAAATATTTAGTCCAGTCGTTTGCCGGTTTTGATTTCTGCGCAACGTCGAAAAGACACGTTCGATGTTCCAACATGTTTTTGCAAATATGGAGGTAGTTGTTTTTTGATTACTGTCATATGGAACCAGAGGTACAGAAGTTGTCAACTGCCTTCCATAAAATGCTTAAGAATAATTCATATTTATCATTCACGGTTGGAACGCTATCAAGGGTTTTCCTCCAAGCTATGGAATGAAGCCAATTCGACACTTCGTTGTAATCACATCTTGAGAACTGCCGACAAAATGTGCGGTTAGGTGGTGAAAGTGCGCAACTAAGTGCAAATGTCACACTACAGTGGTCGCTCGTGCCTACAGGTGGTAGAACTCTGGTATTTGTTATCATGCCATCTTGATTAGACATCACTAAGTCTAGCACATGATTACCTCTTGTCGGTGTATTTACATGCTGATTCAAGTTATGACTCAGTACAAAATCCACAAAAGAGGCTTTTTCAGCTGAAACAGGTTTACTCAAGTCGCCCCAATCAATATCAGGATAATTCATATCACCTACGATTATTGATGGGTGCTCGCATGTGAGCAAGTCGCTCATGGCTTTATTCAATTGATCCCCAAAGATAGTCCTACATGATGGGGTACGATATACTAAGATGAGACGCAATTTCTGATTCGCATGAATAACGTCGATAGCCAAAAGTTCGTAGGAATCAGGTACAGATTCAGAAAAGATCTCAAGAAAACCGATATTATTTCGAAGCAGGATCAATACTCCTCCACCTGCCTTCGTTGGTCTATCACAACGTATGGTCTGGTACTCTTTACATAATGAACATAACATCAATGGTACGCAGTGATTGGGTTTTAGCCATGTTTCAGAGAACAGGTACAAATCAAAACTTTTTCCCAAAACCAAGTCAACATAGATAGCGTTTCTCGGAAGTGATTGAATGTTGGAATAAAGCATGATACGGTATTCAGATTAGCCTGAGAAGTGCTATCTAGTTTAAAGTTGGTGTTGTTGTTCCCGTCGAGTCTAAGTTCCGCTGCGCATTCACTACCGTCTCCTCACTGGAAGATTGTGTGATGAGTACAGGCGAATTTGCTCGTAACATAGACTGACGGGTTTGCCATGCCTCGCGTCTCCGCTTTAACTCCGTTGGAGTTAGCGATTCTCTGAGGAATACGCTAGCCAGGGAGAAAAAACGTAGCCTCGGGGCTGACTTCAGAACTTTTCGCTGGAAAGAGCGAGCAGGGAGGACCACCTTTAATAAGCGGTTCTTCCCTGCAGTTCTTGCACCCATACGATAAACCATACAAGGTCGACATTCAACTTCAAGAAAGTCTAATATGTTGCTAACATACGCGAAATCATGACATACACGTTCACCACCATTTACTGCATCACTCTCCGGGACACCTATCATCACTACTGATCTTAGGCGTTCAGCCTCGTGAAAAGAGTCAAAGTCGCTATCATTAACTGGCAACATCGAATCAATAACCGGGGCATCACTGACCTTCTTTTCGAGCTCAACAACTTTTTGGCGGAGTTTCTGATTCTCCTGGGTAAGGCTATCGATCACCTGATCCTTGTGTGCGAGAACAAGGGACAGCTGCATATTGATTGCCACGAGTGCCTTTTTGACGCATGCAGGGACCGTCTTTGATTTTGCCACTTCTTCCATCACTTTGAGAATATCTTCTTCTCCAGATTCTTGCGATGCTGTCGTTGACTTCTTCTATAGATAGTAGATCTGCTTCCAAATAAAGGTAGAGCGGAACGCACAATGATGAAACGATGGGAAGCAAGTGTTTGAATCATTTGTCTCATATACTTACCGAGCTAGCTAAACTCTGGTACCGCCGTAGTGACCTGTTGATTTCGATTATCACAGCGCGGAGCGGTGGCTTTTTCGTCGGAACCTCCTTATCACTAGTTATATTTCACCGGGGCCCACCGCTCCGCTGCTGGTATTGATCGAAATCAACAGGTCACTACGGCGGTACCAGAGTTTATAATCATTTAGTTTTTTTGGAAGGTATAAGAAAGGCGAAAGGCTGATTTTTGACTAACTCGTAAAGTCGAGCTATTTATTCAACAGTCGATTGAATAGTCTTTTTATTGGAATATTCGAAAAAGGCCAATTTCCGAATTATTTGGAAAACGGAATATTCGAAAAATGCAAATTCCGAATTATTCGGAAAACAGAATATTCGAAAAGTGAGAATTTCCGGATTATTCTGAAAACCGAATAGCTATTCGAAAAATGTTAAGTTTATAATTTGCCACCGTCACAAAATTCTCACGGAAGTGTTGTATTTTTTCTTAACAGAGTTTTCCATGTTTAGGCCCCAATATCGTGATATCTTTATCACCGGTGAGGCCGCTCCCCTACTTCCTAGTCTGTTCAGCATCAGCCGCTCACTTCCTGAGAAAGACGGTGTGTGAATGAAACCATACCGCTCTCAATTTCTTTTATACCCTACCCCTTATCAAATGGGTATCACCAATTTTGTTTACCGTGAGAATTTTGTGCCGGTGGCAATTTATAATCGTCTCGAAAAAATGTCGAATTCTGAGTTACTCTACAAACCGAATATCCGAAAAGTACCGAATTCCGAATCATGCGAGAAGTCGAATATTCGAAAAAAAAAGAAAATGCAAAAGTATAATCTCTACTAAATGGCGCGGGAAAAAGTATGAAACGGTTTTAAATCGCTCCAACGTGGACCCCTGTTTAATAAGGTCGCATCAGACGTTTATAAATTGCCATCGGCACAAAATTCTCACGGTAAACAAAATTGGTGACACCCATTTGATAAGGGGTAGAGTATTAAAGAAATTGTGAGCGGTATGGTTTCATTCACACACCGTCTTTCTCCGGAAGTGAGCGGCTGATGCTGAACAGACTAGGAAGTAGGGGAGCGGCCTCACCGGTGATGAAGATATCCCGATATCGGGGCCTAAACATGGAAAACTCTATCAAGAAGAACTACTACACTTCCGTGAGAATTTTGTGCCGGTGGCAAATTATAAACTTGTGATCGCATCCTATCGGTGAATCAAATTGACAGTATCAGTGCTATGTTAGGTCCGGTTAGTACCTTGATGCAGCAGTGAACGCAGTTCGCAAAGAGCGTGAGTTCGAAAAAGAAGAGATGACGATGGTACCTAGGTTCCATCAAAACGCATGATTTTCGTTTACTGCGTTTGCCGCTGCGACCAAGTATGTTTCTGACTGTGGTGGGCTCTGAACCAACCAGCCCGAGAATCTTTCATTCTGTTGATTTCTCGGTACAGGTATAGTTAGGAGCACGAGCGAAGTTATTCCCTGCTTTGTTCGATAGGCTGCACACCCCTAAAGCCCTGCCCTCGAGCAGACGACCAGCGGCAAAGCGTTAAGGCGTCGGAGCATCATGCGCCAGCGCCGAAACGCTGGTGCATGACGCTTGACGGCTGGCGCGTTCAACGTGTCCGAGATCGGCACGTGGATAACGATGGTATCGATAATATTAGTGACAGCCGCTACTGCCGCTATGCCTCGACCGTCAGCGACAGGGCGGCTGCAGTGGTCGCTGGGGAGTCAGATCAATAACGAGTGTTAAAGATGCGAACCCCCAGCGTCATTTGGCGCTAGGTCGTCTGCTATGGACGAAACTCACTGAGCTCCTCGCTGCTTTTCACGCCGCGTCAGTGGCCCCGTCGCCGAACGCAATCGATATTGCATCAATCAGCGTTGCTAGTCCTTGTGAGTAACGCCACTACTCCGATTGTGTAGACCCCTTTTCGTAGTGGGCGTTATGAGCGAGCGCCGCCGCGAACTAGTTGCGGCCATCGCGACGCCGCGCGAAGAAAAATGACTTGTCTTTTTTCGGCCTTCGCTTAGCGTGCCGCCTATTCTGCGACATCTCAAGAACACGTCCACTTTTGCGCGCCCTGAGGAGTAGCGGCTCGAGTTTCGCAGCGACGAAACTCGAAGGCCCCTTTAGAGGTTAAGGAGGTCTCCGTCGATCGGGCAACCAAAAGAATAACCCATCCTCTTATCCCTGTACCCTTTTTTCGAGAACGGTACCGATCTAGACCTCATGCTGGGAGAATCCAGTTGAGTTACCCGTTGGAGTGAATAAGTGCCCATTTCTCGTCGCTTCTTGTTGGCCGTGCTTTTCCTCGGGGTCAGATGTCGATCCGATTCCAGGCGACTTCTCCGATCAGCTGATCGATGTGAAAAGGTGCGCGGGCCGGCATTCTCTACCGTAATTTGCTCATGCGTAGTCGCTCCGCAGCTCCTAACTGGTCTAAAATCTGGCCATAAGTTGTCCAAAACCTTGAATGTTCGAAATTTATGTTCGAAATTTCTCTCAAATGTGGACAAACTAGATTCGCGATAGGAACCCTCCCCCTCCCCCCATGGCACAAACGAAGGGCTTTATTTTCGCCACGGCCCTCGGGCGAGGGTCTATCCTCTCCGCGGGAAAGGCCCCTCCCCGGAGAGTGACTCGCAGTCACCTTTCAAAATGCTTTTACGAGAGTAAAGGTTCGCATACCTCCACCATCTTAAAACAAAGTAGCTGAGCGTGGGTCCCGCAGCGATTTTTTTGTATACGGGCGCGGATGGTTTCAAAAGCGGACGTGCGCCAACGTCACTGTCGAAAAAGTGCGCGGATGGGCGAACGATTCTTTTCTCTCCAATTTAACCATTACCGGACCGCCATTTCGGCCTCAAAAGGGTGCGCGCCGCCCCCAGAGTGCCTCAGTGCGGTGGACAATTTCTATTTACTGGAGTTCATAATCGAGTATGGTTTGCCTTCGGCTTTTGAGTGTGAGGATGGAGCTTTGGGAACCCGTCCTGGTTTTTAAAAAATCGTATGTATCGATCGGTGCAGACAGGTTTTGACAGAACCTATGACATATGATCGATCACTAGTTAAAGGCAGCGTTCACGATGATCATCCTCGTTGACTTTCCTTAGTGAAATGATAGGCGAGAAGGATCCTAGGCTCACAGTGTCGAAAGAACGGTAGAAAATGAGTCAGGAGCGGCAAAATAACGGCTGCAAACAGGCGTTTTGGTGCCCCAGACACGCTTGGTGCCCCAGATCCTCCCCTCAAAAAGAACAAATGAAGACTCAGATTACAGGAATGATCAAGTGAAGGAAGTGCTGATAAAAGAGCTGATCGCTTCATCGCACTGATAGGTATCATCCTTCTAGCGGTCAATTCCTCCACGCTCAAAATTCAACGTAAACAAGAGAGGGCCTATTTTTGCTCAAAAACGCGTCTTTCGTGTCCTTTGTAAGCATGCCTTGCTATATAGGGCACCAGACCTTCCGTAAACCGCTGAGATATCGGAAGTGAAATTTATCGTGAACACTGCCTTTAAGAGATAGCCGCGACGAACGCGCGTGGCAGTCACGCAAGCAAGGAGGTAATTATAGTCATGAACATCGATCAAGTGATATCACGTTAGATCGCTGCGCCGCGACTATCTCTCGGTCAGTGATCGACGATATCACTTTGACAGGGGTAAGATTTAACGTTGGGAGCACCGTTTTTCGCTTATACGTTTCCCGCTATTTCGGGGGAAACTGCGGAAGAAACGATCTGGGGACGAGTCGCGAGATTTTTGAAATTTTCCGCCTTCCGGTCCACTTTGGCGTATTCGTTTCCGGTCTTTCGTTTCCAGCTAAACCCTCTTTCCAGACTCGTTTCCGAGTAAAAATCTTTTTTTCCAGACATCCCGACGCTCCAAGCCACCATTCCTGGCTTTTGCCCAACTTCTCAACTGAATGATTGCGATCAATCGATGTGTTTAGTTGCACTGGAAGTCCTCTGTGGCGATGTGTTCTCTAGTTGTGTTTTTCGATTGTCGATTGGAAATCGTTGAGGTTCCGCCCCTGCGTGCGTCCTTTCGTCCTGTGCACGCACGTATCCCAGCCGCATTACACACGGGCCGCCGTCGTCCGACCTCAGCTCCATTTTCCATCCCTTATCACCGACTCAGATTCCCCTTTATCATTATCAGAATTGCCTATACCAAATCACTGCTGTGGTGGGTTTCATTTCTCGAAGAGCGCTGCTAATCGTCACTGCTGTTGCAAAGTTCTGCTCAAGTGGGTTTCGTTGCGTTCACCCATGTGCAGATGTGTGTACAGCCAGCCCACTCATTAAAGGCATAGTCCAAGCTCAGGGACGAAATTTGAGATTTCCACATAATTGTGAAGTGTACCCACCCCCTATAACACCTGCCAGATGCGAGCTCTCGATTCCATCGATTAAGCGAGATATAGGAGGAAGCCACCGTGGGGCGCCCACCTCGAGAAGCCACTTTGGCACGCCCCTTTTACAATCTTTCGAGCTCAGCATTGGCGAGATGAGCGGTGGTTTCCCTTCAATGACCCTGTTCTTCCCTTCAGTCTCAGCCTCTTTTCATTCAGGTCAGCTCACATTCATCAGGTGCAAATGACGAAGGTTATGAGCTTCGGACAACTCGTCCACTATGCTTTCGCACCTCAATGTTCGAGGGACCATAACTCAGTTCCCAGGGGGTCTTGTGCGATTTCAGAGACATCCTTGGAATTAGCGTTTGACGGTTTTCAAGATAGGTAGAAAAACAGGTGCTATGTGGGAAGGGGGGGGCACTGTTGTATCGCACTTGGGCACGCCCCTTTTTCTGTGCCGCAATGACTCCTGATTTTGGCAGGGGAGGGAAACCCCGGGTAGGTGCTCAAATTTAGTGCGGCACGTTAAAATGGGCGTGGCCAACTCCATCGCGCCATAGTGCCCCCCCCCTTCCCACGTAGCACCGAAAAACAGAAAAACGATTCCGAGGTTGGACTGTGCCTTTAACCATAGGTTGGCTGCGGATGCTGTGGTATGACCTAACATTAGTTTTGACATTCGAGAAGTTGAGGCGCATGACGCACCGCTCTCCAATTCATTCGCGTCAAAGTTGGCCGGTAATCCGTGGGAATCCTTCGATTCGATTCGCCTTGAAGGTCCTCGATAATTTGTTCACGCGTAGTTTTGAAGCTCGGCTGCGTAGAGATTAATCTTCTTTAACCTCTTTATTGCGACGCTTCGGGTCGTAGACCCTTCGTCTGGCTGTAATTCAAAGGGTCTACGACCCGAAACGTCGCAATAAAGAGGTTAAAGAAGATCACTCTCTACGCAGTCGAGCTTCAAAACTACGCGTGAACAAACGGTTAATATGAAGCTCAGGAACTCTTCAATACTGAACGTCCTCGATAATCCTCAATTTTGAGATTATTCTCTTTATCGATTAATTGGCACTCGGGTTCGAACTAGAATGACATAGAAACTGAGAAAAACGCACCGGAAGTACAAGAAATTCTTCACTCCCACCCGGCCTCTTTACTCTCACAGGAACTGTTTGCTGTGACAATGAAATCTTTTGCGAGCCCGTGCTTTAAAATTAGCGGTACTCTTTCGGAATAGACGACCCACTAGAGAAATTCCATGAGAAGTGTTCATCCCACTAGAGGCGTTGATTGATTTAGTCTTTTTCAAACACACCGAACTGTTTGATGTGACCAACCGAGCGGTCGGCCAATCCCAAACAATTGCTAATTTGATTGTATTCTTCAGTGGGTCGTCTATTCCGAAAGAGCACCAAATTAGCTATTCTCTGTTCCTCCGTTCTCACCTTCGGACCCCAAGTAATTCTGTTTTGCATAAAGTGTTCTTCCATGTTGGATCGACCACATTTTTCACCGGTCGGAACCACCGAGAACATGTTCATCCAACCGGACAACTAGTCCAGGTCAGAAAATTATATAACCGAAATGAGGCGTTTCAGTGCGTTTTCGCAGTTTCTTCGTGATTATGGTGTCACTTGGTGGCTAACGCGGGTTTTAAAGTCGCAAACTCGGAAACGAGAATCATCGTGAGCACTGCTCAAAGGCAGTGCTCACGATGAATTTCACTTTTAATATCTCCACGATTCATAGGTCTGGTGCCCTATATAGCGAAGCACGCGTGAAAAGGACGCGAAAGTCGCGTTTTTGAGCCAAGATAGGTCCTCCCTTGTTTACGTTGATTTTTGAGCGTGGAGGAATTGACTGCTATCTCAGGTACTCAAGGTGACGGCCCGCGAACCTTTCCCAGCTGGCCCGCGGTCTCCGTCCTCCGGCCGCCCGCTTTTGGTTCGCCGGCCAGCCGCATGTCGACACAAGAACGATTCTAGTGTACTGTCGGAGCGCCCATACCGTAATCCCTGCCGTGAAATTGAATGCGTCGCTGCTGTTGGTTGTTGATGGATTGCCTAACAAATGAACCACACACGTCACTGACGGCGAAGATGACACAGAAACCCTGCATTGGAGGAAAAGGGCAAATACAGGGGGCGTGAAAATACGGGCGGGGCCAAATTTGCTACTCCTCAATCGGCATTGTGGGTCGTTTTTGACGCTTCAAAGTGCATAGGCGTTGTGTTCTGAGCCATACGATTCTAATCCCGTAGTAATCTCAAACACGTTGACGAGCGTGTATGCTGCCTTCAAGGTTCGACTCTTGAAATAAATGATAACTATCACGAGCTATTCACACATGAACTGTGTTGGCACAACAGTTGAATGATAACTTCCCCTTCAATCCCAGAAAAAAAAGTTTACGTCATATTCTGTACTGTACCTGAATCTCTAGAAAGACGAAGTCTCCTCAATGGATTTCGATGATCTCTAAGCTGGCTCATTTTACGAAAAAAAAAACGCTCGGTTATCAATTCCAGTTACCAAGTAGTGCAAAAGACGAATAATTGTTAGCTGCCGTCAATTCAGTTGTATTGTCCGCAACCAACAGCGGCGACGCATTTAAATGGCTCATTCTACAAAAAAAAAACGGCACGTTTATCATTTTCAGTCACCAAGTAGTGCAAAAGACGAATAATTGCTAGTCGCCGTCAATTCAGTTGTTTTGTCTGCAACCAATAGCAGCGACGTATTTAATTTTACGGCAGGGATTACGGTATTGTCGCTCCGCCAGCACACTAGAACCGTTCTTGTCATGTCGACGGCCCGCCGACCATTACCACATGGCCCGAGATAATTATTTGTATTATTGTTTACCTCAAGCATGTCACCCCGGGGCCGCGGCGGAGAAACGCCCCGCCTCGGTCCGCCGCAGTCTGCTGTGAGGAACCGCTCTCGCGAATCGCGGGGAAAGCCGCCCCCCGCAGCCGTGGGGATACCCCTATCCCCTCAGCTGTCAAAAATGTGCTGGCTTCCGGCGAGTGACTCGAAGTCACCTTCCAGGGCCGGCATTAGAATGCCGAATGAGGACTCTAGTGATATGAGACGTCTTCTATACCGGCTGTGCACGTGATAAGCACGTTACGACGTGATCGTTCGTGATCAGTATTAATCGTCTTTCCAACCTGCCGAATTGAAGATGGCGTGGCGCGTTTTGTGGCTCGCCGGAGAGCCAATATCCGCGCTGCGTGTGCGTCGCATGCAGCATGGCTCGCCGCTGGCCGGCACTCTCGAAATGTGGGGCGCCGGCCGTCGTTTTAGGCATAGAGGTTCGCCGGCCGTCGCCCTCAGAACCTGAGATGAGGGATGATGACTATCAGTGCAATCAAGCGATCAGCTCACTTCACTGAACTTCCTTGATTTGATCATTCCTGTAAGGCCCCGGTCATAGTTGGTGCTATTTGCATCTGCATCCCCCGCACCCCCAACACCCCCGCACCCCCCAACACCCCCCAACACCACCCCGGTCGATACGTATGTTTAAAATGATGGAGTGAGGTTGAGAAAATCACTCGCTGCATCCAACTAGATATGACGATGATTACGTGGCCAACAGGATTGCACCTGTTCAGAGAAATAGTGAAGGAGAGTATGGTGAAGTGAAGGAGGTAGCAGTAAGGTTAGCTTTCTAGTGATACGCAATGTTTTATCTTCGACCCGCCCACCCGGTGATTTTCTCATCCACGTATTGCATGGATATCGACCGCGTCGGATACATTGAGTGATTTTCTCAACCTCACTTCATCATTTTAAACATACGTATCGACCGGGGGTGCGGGGGAGCGGGGGATACATCGAGTGATTTTCTCAGCTTCACCTCACCATGTTGTTCATACGTATCGACCGGGTGGGTGTTGGGGGTGCGGGGGGGATACACCGAGTGATTTTCGCATCCCATTTCCAATGCATTCTGTGTGTATCGACCGGGCTGGAGGCGTCGGCTTCTTCTTCTTCTTCTGCAGCCACAGAGAGGGTCCTGTCATAGACTGAGGAACTGAGCCACAAGCGTCGGATTCGTCCACAGATCTACTGTTGTTAACGATGTCGGTCTCATCGGGCAGTTGAAAAGGTGCGCAGTAGTATGCCCTTTATTACCACAATCCGGGCACTCGTCAGGTCTGCTGCTATCGATCTTATGTAAATAAGACATAAGCATGGGGGAGTGCCCGCAGCGCAACGAGGCAAGGGTGCACCTGGCACGCCTACCGAGTTCCATCTCGGTTTCGCTGACCTCAGGCGGCACGACTCCGAGAATGGAGTTTACGGCGGTCTTGCATAAGTGATCCTTGACGAATTGAGTATGCTCAGCACGTAAGAGACGGAGGCGTTCTTGTTGTGCGTTAGTCCATCTCTGTATATTGATTTTCGTGGGAGCATCAGCAAACGGCTTTCTTATACCTCTCTCTCTCACGGGGTCTAATACTCTTCGCGACGGATGATTTGGCTGCTTCAGAATGTTTATGTACAGCTGTTGTGCGTGGAGTTGGCAGTGGTCCTTAACTGGCAGGATGCGAGCTTCGGCATGTAGGTGCTCTATTGGAGAGCTTTTAGAACAGCCTGTTGCGATTCGCAATGCTCCATTTTGGATGCGCTGCAGCTTGGACCAGGATGTGTCCGACACGATATGCTGCCAGACTGGTGCAGCATACTCCAGGAGCGGGCTGTACGATGCCCTTGTCCGTGGTCAGGATCGTTTCTTTCCTGCATCCCCAGGACGTTCCGCCGAGAGCACGTAGGACGTTAAGTCTTGTTTTCACTGCAGCTTGCTTCTGCTCAGTGTTCTTATGAAACCTCAGCGAAGGGTCCAACACGAGTCCGAGCAGCTTAGGGAATCGGGCGGCCGGCAGGCGAGTTTCGTCCCATTTCACCATGGGATGAGCACTGTGCTCCGCAGGAACAGTGGAAAAAGACTGTGACGGATGATTTAGCGGCAGAGACCGTGAGCATTTTGCTATCGAGAAAACATTTCAACTCGATCAAGTAGTCATTGATCTTACTGGCAGCTACATTTATGTCGCGATCCCGGCATAGTATAGTAATATCATCCGCATATGCAACGACCTTGATGTCTTGGGATGGAACGGGTAGATCTTCAATATACAGACTAAAAAGAGCAGGCGATAAAACTCCTCCTTGAGGTACGCCGGCGGCGATTGGGATGCTATTGGAGACGTGCCCTTGAAATAGCACATTTGCCCGACGTCCTTTGGTGAATGCGGTTATCCACCGCTTCTGCCAGGGCGGAATGGTAGACCTTAACAGGCTCTCCGACAAAATGCCCAAGTTTACAGTGTCAAAAGCCTTCGTTAGATCGAGGGCTACACCTACGGTTCGCTGAGGTTTCATGGCATTGAAGCCGTCCAAAACATAGCTCACAATTTCCAGTAGGGCCGTAGTGGTGGAATGTAGCTTACGGAAACCATGTTGATGCTTTTGTTTGCTATTGTGTTCGGAGAGCTCCTCCACAGCCAATTTTTCCGCAACTTTGGCAATAGGTGAGAGAAGACTGATTGGCTTGTAACCTTTTGCCGTGGATGGTGATTTACCCGGCTTAGGCAATGGGATGACGCGTGCTACTTTCCAATCTTGAGGTAATGTACAGGTCCGAAACGATGTATTAATGACGTCAGCGAGCAGGGGTAGTAGTTCACTTGGCAGTCTCTTTAGAACTGCTGGGCTCAAGCCATCTGGCCCTACTGCCTTCGAGTTACTCATTTCCTTGATAACCTTCTCGACCTGAGCGGGCGTGACTGCATCATCTTCAGCCATAAGTGGCAATTTACAGAGTTCCCGAACAGTTATTCTATTCTGCTTCTCTCTTTTTGTTTTAGTTATGAAAAAATGCTTCCCAAGAGGCGTCGGCTCATCCAACTATGACCGGGGCCTAATCTGATTCTTCATTCATTCATATTGAGGGGGTGGGTCTGGAGCACGGGGTGGTTCTGGTGCACCAAAACGCTCGTTCGCAGCCGTTATTTTGTCACTCTTGGCTCGTGTTCTACCGTTCTTTCGACACTGGGAGCCTAGGGTCCTTCTCGCCTATCATTTCACTGCGGAAAGTCACTGATGATTTCGTTCTCGGGTTTCACACTGAACACTATTCTTAGCCACCATGCGCTATTCTTAGCCACAATCGCGAAGAAACTGCGCGAAACGCGCCTTATTTAATTGAAATAATTTCCCGGCCTAGCCTTGTCCCCTAGGAGGAATGAGTTCTCGGTGATTGTGACCGGCGAATAAGGGGGTCAGTCGGAAATGGAAGAATATTATCTGCAAACAGTATGAGTTAGGGTCCCAAGGAAGGAAAGGAGTGATAGAGAGTTCAGAATTTTGAAGGATGGGTACTCAGGAGTTTTCATCATACCGGCAAGCAGCTTTACTGAGAGTATTGGGGCGAAGCGAGAATACAGCCTTCTGCGTACTTCGCAAACACTGTCTTCGAATCATTCAAACTTAGGACAAAAATCACCGGATTGAAACTAGTTTGGGGGGGGGCACTCAAGATTCATTCAGAGAAATGGAGATTTTTCCCACGGAAACACGCATTAGAAACGTGTCGTATCACGTGTTTGAAACATGTTAAAAGGTTTCATATCAATAATTTCATTATAAACCTTGAGTGACCACCCCCCTCCCCCAACTAGTGTCATACCAAATCACCTTCGTGAATGGCGTCCTGTTGTCCATACTCCAGTTTACCGTTGAATTTTTCGCTACTCCTTCGGATTAGGCGATCAACTGTGGGTGAATTTTTTGGTAAAGAAAAAAAAAATTTTCATGTCTTTCATAAGCATGGAGAAACATGTTTGATTCATGCATAGAACATGTTAAAAGACAACGAAAATACAAGAATTCACAGTCAAGAACCAATAGTTGGTCGTCTAATCTGAAGGAGCCGCATTTAAAACAATGTTTCTGTTTTACGACGACTTTCCTTCCCTTCCAATTTTTTTGCTAGGGGTGATGGTAATCCTGGTTTTGGGTGCAAACCTAACTTGGGGGGGGACACTACTCAGACAGTGGTCGTCCGCGCTGGAAGCCACATTCCATTTTTTCCGTCTCAATTTCTTGATTGAGTCCGGTAGGCTACACCGGTAAACTTCGGCGCGTCAAAAACGTAGGGTTATGAGGTTGGAAGACAGGTTTATATGTTGCCACCGGCACAAAGTTCTCACGGAAGTGAACTACCAGAGTTTTCCATGAGTAAGCCCAGATATCGTGATATCTTTATCACCGGTGAGGCTGTTTCCCTAATCCTAGCGTGTTCAGCTTCAGCCGCTCACCTCCGGAGAAAGATGGTGTGCGAGTGAAAACACACCGCTCTCAATTTTTTTCATACCCTACCCTTCATCAATTAGGTATCATCAATTTTGTTTACCGTGAGAATTTTGTGCCGATGGCAATTTATAATCGTCTGGTTGGAAGAGGTTAGAGATAAGGATTCGCCACCAGTTCTCACCAGTCATGGTGCTATCATAGGGGGGGGGGCACTGTTGTATCGCACTTAGCCACGCCCATTTTTCCGTGCCGCAATGACTCTCCTGATTTTGGCAGGGGAGGGATGCCCTGGGTAGGTGCTCAAATTTAGTGCGGCACAGCAAAATGCGCGTGGCCAAGTTCATCGCGCCAAAGTGCCCCCCCGCTATGATAGCACCCCAGTTATCTAGCACTTTTTCATAGAATGCAGATGCGACCGTCAAACAATTCGAAAAACAGTTACAGCATAATCCCCACTTCGAAAACGATTTTGGCGCGAAACTTGAATTCAATTTTACAGTGTGTTCAGACTGAATTAGTTCTAAAAGTAGAGGTTTTTACTTGGGCTCTGTCGATATTTTCGTTTACTAGAGAGGCCAAGCTATACAAAAACATGAACAAATCATATAAGGATTTCTGCGCGGTTACTGCAAAACCTTTGAGCCCCTAAGCATAGACCGTACAAAGTCGAATCCCGTTGCGGCAAACGCGTCGAATCTGGCCCTTCTTTAAGTTCCCCTTCTTGGAGTTTTCAACTGTCCTAATTGGTCACACATGTGTCGGTATGAAACTAGTTGGGGAGGGGCACTCAATATTCATAATGAAGTGATTGATATGAAACCTCTTCAACACGTTTTTAATATGAGGTGCGACACGTTCAACACATTTCTAACACGTGTAGCTGTGGAGAAAATTTTTATTTCTCTTAGTGGATCATAAGTGCCCCCCCCCACTAGTTTTAAGCCCATGTGTCCCCTATAGGTTATGTCAAAGTAACACATGACGGCGGATTATCCTTTATTCAGGTTCTCACAAATATTACCTGAAGAAGCCGTAGAAAAACGTCATCCAATGCGCGCAGCGAAGAGCCGCGTCGCAGCCGACGCAAACTTTTCTTCCTAGGTTATGAAAATTGATGAAAAAAGTTCAAAGCTCCCTTTCATGGGGGAGGGGTGGTGATCGTAATGTTTCGCAGAAGAGGCGGGGAAACGGGGGAGGAGCGAAGTGTGGGGTTGGACGGGACACGAGTAGCCCCGTGTCTTGTCCAATCACGCACTTTGCTCTCTCCCGTTTCCCCCGCTTCTGTTGCAGCTGGGAACATTAAGACCACACCTCTCTTGTCTCTCAATTTTCGGGGTACTGATTTACATCGACTGTCATGCGGGTTTATAGACAGCTGGCTGGCCGCAGTTCCATTGTCAGAGCTGGCTTATCGACAGCAGTAAACTCCAAATATCGTGCGGTACCAAGTGCCACAGCGGCGTGAAATGATGATATCAGTTGCATTTCTATATCAGACCGACCGACTCAAACTCTCAAATGAAAGTTGCAAAGTATGTTATGGCTCTGTGGCAATCGTTACCGCACGATATTTTTCGTCTAGTCTGGCTGCAGTCACACCATGACAGTTCCTGTAAGTGAGAGCCATTTTTGAATTTTTTTCACTCACGGGGGATCGTAGAAATTTCAGAAAGTTTTACTGCTGGGGGGGGGGTCGCAGCTCTGAGCTTCGTCGCAACGGCGTGCTGGACCCTGACTTGGGGCAACAACAGGAGCATGTGAAGTTTCGATTGAGAGCAGCATATTGGTGCAACTAGTGGGGCACAAGATCCCAACGTGTTACCCTAAGCAGCAGTAGGGGAAACCTAAGAGTCCTTCATCTCGACAAGCAGCTCGATGGAAAAGTTTTTGTGCCATATTCCAACTACACGGCCATATGAAAGTTCATTCCACGAGTATCCACGAGATACTCCATATCATTCCATCGCCTCATAGAAATTGAGAAAATCGTCAAAATTCTAAGTCCCGATCTTGGGGGGGGGGTTGAGCGAAGTTGGCCTGCTCGCAGCTCTCGCAGTACCCTGCCACCATGGCGAGGCATGCTTTCTCGCTGTGGAACGTGATGACGATGAATGTCCTTGCGGATAAGGGATGTGCGGAGTAAAATAACCAATTTTGAAGAAGTCGGGTTTCGACACATTTTTTTTCGGGTTCCGAAAATCAGGTGCGAGACGCCCAAAAAATGCGCGGAAATGCAGTCCTCGGAACGCGGGAAATCTTCTAAAGTGTTGATTAGCTGCTTCTCTATCAATATACCGCATAGTTCCGCGCTCCGCAACCCTCTGTGCGGTTTTCGGAAAGCGGAATTACGCTCATCCTTGCTACATACTGCTGTAGGGCTGCAGGCCTCCTTGCTGCTCTTACAACATGGAATGTATCACATCACCTTCGCTAGTGTAGGGGAGATCCCACACTATCGAATGGGCGGGGCACTAATTACGCACCCATCTGTGCCCGTATTTCTGTTGGACGAGTTTCCGATGTTGCACCTTCCTGAGTACTCGGCAGGTAGGCCGAAAGTTTCCGGGCTACCTGGCGGGTAGACGGGAGGGTTTTTAGCCACCCGGCGGGTGGACGGAGAGAATCGCGGCTACCTCTACGTCGATCTTGCGTTTCAGAACGTGATCAATATGTCACTAGCAGGCAGTGTGCGCTCTGCCCGTCCACCTACACAATCGAGGTCGGGCATACTGTGCCCGCCGAAACGCACTGATAGCGGAGCTGAGACCCAGCAGCCTCCTACCCGGCGATCTCCTCTCCGTCTATGCAGGTGGCTACTCATGCCTGTCTCTGCTCTGACAGGTGGCGAACGGGTGGCCTCCGCTATTGAAATTTCGACAGGAGAGGCACAAAACTGCTGGCCATACGTCGGGTACGGGGAGGTTACGCCCCCTTCCTGCGCCCGCGGTTTCATGAATACGGCCACTGGTGTGCGCATTCCTAGTGCGACATGCATGAACGTGCTCGGAAAGGGCTTTAGTGTCGCTCGCGCCGCACCTGTACGAGAGTGAACGTCCAGCGTGGAGCGCACAACTCCCTGGATTCAAAAAACCTCGCCACAGCGCGTTCCTGCGTCCCTTCCTTGAAACAAGTTCTGCTGTGGGCTCTATCCTAGACACGGGGGGGGCACCCAAGATTTGTGCGTGGAAAGGAGAAAAACTGCTGAAAGATGCTTGATACTGCTATCAATCATTGTTGTCATGAAAACTATAGCAACACTTCGATTGATAGCGTTGCCGATCGGTGGCTCATTTCATTTCTGTCTCCTAAATCCTGGGTGCCCCCCCCCGTCTGGGATAGTGCCCTGCTGTAATGATGACGTGAATGCTGCGAAAATTCCACGCATTTTCTGAACGCGCTTTTGTTGCAGCGTCACTTGTTGCAAAAGCTTTTCAGCGCCTGTTACGTTACATGACGACACGACGCTATAATAGCGATTTCGGTGCCGCAAGATTTGCGCGTTTGCTGCATGAGCACCTGTTACAGGACGACGTGCTGCTACGTTAATGATGTGGGTGAGGCAAGAGTTTTGTGCGTTTGGAACATGTGATTTTGTCAAGCTAGCTCGTTCGCGTGCTCCTAAATGCAGCAGGGGCTTCGGTGGTGGAGCCTTTCATCTCGGCGAGGTACCAGCGTTGTAAGCTTATGACCGTCGGGTAATACTCATACAGTTTGTGAGGGTGAACATATGCGGCAGGGGTCGCACGATTGTCTCACGATGGTTTGGTGTTTACATTAGGCTTGGTGAAAAGAGTGGCGATCCTTCGTTAGGTTTGAATTATCCTCCTGACGAATTTCATTGTTGAGGAACGTGAAATTCTTCTTCCCTCCCATACCAAATAGCCGACCAGAAGCGTTTTGCGATAGTATTTATCGGAGAGCAAAGTACGGTCCCATCCGCTGTGGTTTTTCCCGTTTAAACAATCGGACGAAAAACGCAGTGATCATCGGTGATGGCCAAGAGGACTGGAGGGTGATTTTGCATGACACAATCCTCCCTTCATTCAACCCTTTTTATTCGGTCCTTCGCAGATGTTGCTCACGCCCTAACCTGTTATGATCTCAATCCAATGAAATTTTGTCTTTATTGGAAGCCATTTTAAGAACATTCAGAAGGGTGTACCCGCGAAATGGTGGGTGTACCCGCGAAAGGGATAGCTGCGGACCACTTAGAAGGCCGCGCTCCTGTCGCGTGCGCCGATCGATCACCACATTTCTCGTGGGCGCACACGACGCAGCGCAGTCTGCTGAAGTGTCGGCAGCTATCCCTTTTCTGGTTACCCGAACTAATTGTGTCGGGACGTTTTTGGAAGATTTGTGCGGGCCTGCGATTCTCCAGATACGGTTGGCACTTAAAGGTGTGCCGAGAAATTGTTTTGTGCCGAGGATACACTCGCAGACATCCTTCAGACACACTGTTCCGTGTTGTCTGTAACTTTCGTTTCTGAGCGATTCCGAAAACAGGCAGATACTCTACTTGTGGATCGACTAACTAAAGCCTTCAACCAAAATATTTGAAAATTTTCTCAGTCGGAGTGTCCCATGACTACGTCTAACTGTCGTAGAGCGGCTGTACGCAGTGGGAGTGGTGTAGTCTAGTTTCCTATCAGGGATGAGCGAATTTCAAAGTTTGGAAAGCGGAAGTCGGATACCAAAACTATTTATAAATCGGGCCATCGGATATCTGCTGGATTCTGGACACATAGTGGTATGAGGCGTTTTGATGTGTTGTTCGGCAATCTGAAGGGAAAAATCATTGAAATTCGGGGAATCGGAACACCACTCATCCTTTTCTCCGCTAGCATTCATTTTACCAGTACTTGCCGATAACTGTCTATATATTGCCCACATCTGTTCCTCATCATATCGGCGTGACCAGTTGTGACATGCATTATTGCGTGTGTTGCATGAAGGAGTTGAGGCAGGGGTTAGGGCCGCGGCGCATTTCGTGATTGCCGTGCGAGTGCTGGAGATCACTAATAAATGGTGTATCAGCGGTGTCTTGGCTGCTCCACCTCCCAGGTAGGTAGGTTTGGCGCAGGAGCGATATATCAGTGATCTCCAGCTCTCGCACAGCAGTCATGAGAGATACCGACGCTCAACCGTTTCCCTTACCCTTCATAACGTCAGCTACAGTGCATGCTGCCCAACTTGTAGATCATTTTCGGTGTTGTCTGTGTTACTGGGGCTCATAGACTTTGCACGTCGCTGTATTTTTCCTTAGTACCATGCTTATTGTGTATGCGTATGCTTTTCAGGCATGCCTATCACGAAAATTCACGCTCGTCAAATCTACGACTCTCGTGGCAATCCGACTGTGGAAGTTGACCTTTACACAGACAAAGGTAAATCTGTAGCTACTATCTTCTCACTGTTCAATGCCAGCCGTATACCCTCCATTTCAGAGCCGAATTAGTATTGTTTGCGTTTCAAATTTAGTCATTCAGTGGACCAGGCGCGGTGATTGCAGCTGGCCGTGCGACGTTGGCGGCTATATCGGCAAACGGGGCTTCGAGCGCGTGCGGTAATCTACCGTCGCATCTTCGTCCATGCTTCAGACTAAATTGAATGCGAAGATTGTATAATGTTGTCCTGGCACTGTTTCCGCGAAGCATTCTTCGCTCATACTGGCTTTAAAAACGAAGTTCCCGCATTCCTTCACATGCGGGTGCGGAGCGGAAGTTAGAGACAGCGAGAGGGCGGGTGCTAGACGGATGTAACAGCATCGCGCAAACACGCACGAGCGTTTAGTGATGCGATTTTCGGTTTTCTACAGAGGTTACATGCAGTAATTAGAGTTGCTTGTTTTCATGTCTCAGAAGGGATCAATTTAGGAGTTTTTCGCGCGGCTGTTCCATCAGGAGCCTCAACTGGGGTTCATGAGGCTCTAGAGCTTCGTGACAAGGACAAGAAGGTTCACCATGGTAAGGGAGTGCTGAAAGCCGTATCCAACATCAACGAGAAGATTGCTCCCGCTCTTATTGCTAAGGTTTTTTGGCATTCTCTGATGGTCTTTGGTTTCCGTTCAATTTGCGATCATAAGACCATTGAATTTTCCAGAATTTCTGCGTCACCCAGCAGCGTGATATTGACCAGTTCATGCTTGCTCTTGATGGAACGGACAACAAATCGAACCTGGGAGCCAATGCTATTCTTGGTGTTTCCCTTGCTGTCGCCAAGGCTGGAGCTGTTCACAAGGGAATGCCTCTGTACAAGTATATCGCTGAACTGGCTGGAGTTAGCAAGGTGAAGTTTCGCTGAATTGCTATGGTGTTTAACAAAAGCCGCCCCTCGTTGAAATAGGAATGCATATTACACTGTAAAAATTTAACCAGTTCAGGGTCAGAATTTTTCTAGGGAGTGCATTTTAAAAGAGTAGAAGTCGGCCCGAAAACTTTGGGAAGGAGTTCTTTGAGACACTGTACACTCAAACAATGTGAGCACACACCGAATAGCTTAAAAGCATTGCGGATGGAGCAATATATTGTGCAAATATATGTCCTTAGGTGCGTAAAGTTAGACGGTAGAGAGGCCGGTCGGCATTTTGAAACCTGCTTAGAATACTCCAAGCTGCCTATTTATGTTGAGCCACTCAACTGACGGCGGCGGATCTCGCGCACAATAGTGGTGGCTTCTCGCGCGCTGGAACCGTTTCTAGCGCGCACATAAAGCGAATTAGTTCCTGCCGCCAGTAGGCCTCTGGATTGTTTGCAATCAAAGCGATCACATACGCGGGCGCTCGTCCTTGGACAAAGATGCGGACTAATCGCGCTTAGAAATTGGCCGTTAGAAGATACCGTACTCACTAACCCTTTCAACCGCTCACAGATACGCCAGTTAGAATTGACCGCGGATTAGTCTGCTTTGTGATCCGGTTGATCGAGTGCAGGTACACATATCGGACAGACCGCTTGCTGGACATTAAATTCCTCAGTGAACCGGCGCCGACTGCGATGCACATTCCTATTTGCTTAGAAGAGTACATCGCATGGGATATTGATCGAATTCACAGCGCGGGAGCAGTTCCGCTGGCATTCTTGATGCACGCGGCAGAAAACCGCTGCGTTCACGCCGTCGTTGGGGCGCGTTAACCGTGAGGTCTTTGAAAAAAAAGTAGTTGGCTCTCGGTTAACTTCTCCAACGACGACGTACAAGCAGCGGTTTTCCGCCGCGTGTGCCAGCCGAACTGCTCCCGCGTTGTGAAAATTCTATCAACATCCCCATCGCGTTTTCAGGTACCCATGTTTGAATTACACACTTTGTCTCCATTATTAGCTGTTGACACCCTTTATCTCTATCAGATAGGGGACTTAACACCTGCTAGTGCTTAGCTCTGCTCCTAGGCTCCTCCCAGTTGTAGCCATTGTGTTATAACTGATTAGTTTAATTCAGTTGCCCGCGATGAGTCTAACTCTTTTTGGGGGCGTATCGATCGCGAGTTCATTAGAGCTGACCGCGCACAAATGCGGGTCGATCATCTTCAACTCCGGATTCGTTTCTATGTTGGGTCGCGATATGTCCGCGCATTTGTACGAGTGTGGCGCCTTGGTTAAGTTGCTTGCAAAGTTAGTGACCGGACTAAAGCCGCGCACACTTCTACTGTTGGCGAAGGAACATGATAGGCCAATTTGAGCTATCCTACGGTACGTCCTCGATCAGCCCAGTTCGGGTGTCCTCTCTTTTGATCAGATGAAGAAACAAACGCCAGCTAACGCATACCTTTGCTCCTAGGCCTCATTTCATTCAAGTGTTGGACTTACGCGCTTAAAGTCCCATTTTCATACATGCTTAGCGCCTGCGTCTACCTTTCGACTTGACCGCGCATGAAAAAAAGGTGGTTGGGTCATCCTCTGTCCCGCATTCTTTTGTTTGCTTCCTCGCGATGCGTGCGCACATTTATTCGAGATCGAAAAGCAAGCGGATGAAATTTTGCAATGAGGGACTATAGTTTTCGTGTCCAGATTTTAGTTCTTGTTGTCCGCGGTTGCACTTCTAAATACAAAAAAAACGAATTCCAGATCGTGTTGCAGGCTCATATCGTGCGTTGCTGAACCTGGAGTTGTCCTTAAAGGCATCGTACGCGCGGAAAACCGTATATTATTTTTTCATGTTTTTGTGTAGTTTGACCCTCTAATGAACGAAAATGTCGCAGGGGCCCATGAAAAACCTTCATTTGTAAAGAAAAGTCAATCGGAACACATTGTAAATACGAATTTACTTTTGGCGCCAAAATCCTTTTTGAAGTTTTTCTGCTTTTGGAGGCCTCGCCACTGTCATTTTCGGAGTTTTTCTGCATGTGGAGTTCGTGCCGTAACTATTTTTCGTGTTGTCTTACGGTCGCACCAACATTCTAGGAAAAAGTGCTAGATGACTGGTGAGAATCGGTGGCGGATCTTCATCTTTGACGCCTTCCAACCTCATTGCCCAACGTTTTTGACGCGCCAAAGTCTACCAGTGTGGTCTACCGGGCCCAATCATGAAATTGAACCTAAAAAATGAAAATTGGTTTCCAGCGCGAACGATGCCTTTAACTGAACTGTCAGAAAGAAAATGCGAAATGGACACATCAGGAATATCCAGTATCGCTCCAGCCGCGAAGCGGCTGGAGAGGTTTGGTTTTGCCTAGGCTTTGTGATCACTTAGAATTTTATAAAATAGTTTATAGAATCTTTGAAACAAAACTTCTGAAGATTTTCTTCTGGATATAAGTGAAGGGGTCCAGAAGACGCCTGCTGTCCAAATTTCAGCCAAATCGGTTCACAAATAACAAAGTTGTGAGCCCGAAAGCTTAAGAAATTTTCATGGTGTGAGCCGTAGGCCGTAGGCCGTGGGCCGTAGGCCGTCACGCTTTTCATTCCTCACTGCTAGTATCCACTGCCAATGGTCACAGGCGGTCAATTTCAGGCAGGTAAGTTGGTAGGGGGGACGCAGGCTGGTGAAAGTACATCTGGCTTCTGATGACGTCACCGGGACGTCGTGAAAAGTGCATCTGGCTTCTGATGACGTCACCGGGACGTCGTGAAAAGTGCATCTGGCTTCTGATGACGTCACCGGGACGTCGTGAAAAGTGCATCTGGCTTCTGATGACGTCACCGGGACGTCGTGAAAAGTGCATCTGGCTTCTGATGACGCCACCGGGACGTCGTGAAAAGTGCATCTGGCTTCTGACGACGTCACCGGGACGTCGTGAAAAGTGCATCTGGCTTCTGATGGCGTCACCGGGACGTCGTGAAAAGTGCATCTGGCTTCTGATGACGTCACCGGGACGTCGTGAAAAGTGCATCTGGCTTCTGATGACGTCACCGGGACGTCGTGAAAAGTGCATCTGGCTTCTGATGACGTCACCGGGACGTCGTGAAAAGTGCATCTGGCTTCTGATGACGTCACCGGGACGTCGTGAAAAGTGCATCTGGCTTCTGATGACGTCACCGGGACGTCGTGAAAAGTGCATCTGGCTTCTGATGACGTCACCGGGACGTCGTGAAAAGTGCATCTGGCTTCTGATGACGTCACCGGGACGTCGTGAAAAGTGCATCTGGCTTCTGATGACGTCACCGGGACGTCGTGAAAAGTGCATCTGGCTTCTGATGACGCCACCGGGACGTCGTGAAAAGTGCATCTGGCTTCTGACGACGTCACCGGGACGTCGTGAAAAGTGCATCTGGCTTCTGATGGCGTCACCGGGACGTCGTGAAAAGTGCATCTGGCTTCTGATGACGTCACCGGGACGTCGTGAAAAGTGCATCTGGCTTCTGATGACGTCACCGGGACGTCATGAAAAGTGCATCTGGCTTCTGATGACGTCATCGGGACGTTGTGAAAAGTGCATCTGGCTTCTGATGACGTCACCGGGACGTCGTGAAAAGTGCATCTGGCTTCTGACGACGTCACCGGGACGTCGTGAAAAGTGCATCTGGCTTCTGATGACGTCACCGGGACGTCGTGAAAAGTGCATCTGGCTTCTGATGACGTCACCGGGACGTCGTGAAAAGTGCATCTGGCTTCTGATGACGTCACCGGGACGTCGTGAAAAGTGCATCTGGCTTCTGACGACGTCACCGGGACGTCGTGAAAAGTGCATCTGGCTTCTGATGACGTCACCGGGACGTCGTGAAAAGTGCATCTGGCTTCTGATGACGTCACCGGGACGTCGTGAAAAGTGCATCTGGCTTCTGATGACGTCACCGGGACGTCGTGAAAAGTGCATCTGGCTTCTGATGACGTCACCGGGACGTCGTGAAAAGTGCATCTGGCTTCTGATGACGTCATCGGGACGTCGTGAAAAGTGCTTCGGGCTTCTGATGACGTCATCGGGACGTCGTGAAAAGTGCATCTGGCTTCTGATGACGTCACCGGGACGTCGTGAAAAGTGCATCTGGCTTCTGACGACGTCACCGGGACGTCGTGAAAAGTGCATCTGGCTTCTGATGACGTCACCGGGACGTCGTGAAAAGTGCATCTGGCTTCTGATGACGTCACCGGGACGTCGTGAAAAGTGCATCTGGCTTCTGACGACGTCACCGGGACGTCGTGAAAAGTGCATCTGGCTTCTGATGACGTCACCGGAACGTTGTGAAAAGTGCATCTGGCTTCTGATGACGTCACCGGGACGTCGTGAAAAGTGCATCTGGCTTCTGATGACGTCACCGGAACGTCGTGAAGAGTACATCTGGCTTCTGATGACGTCACCGGGACGTCGTGAAAAGTACATCTGGCTTCTGATGACGTCACCGGGACGTTGTGAAAAGTGCATCTGGCTTCTGATGACGTCACCGGGACGTCGTGAAAAGTACATCTGGCTTCTGATGACGTCACCGGGACGTCGTGAAAAGTACATCTGGCTTCTGATGACGTCACCGGGACGTCGTGAAAAGTGCATCTGGCTTCTGATGACGTCACCGGGACGTCGTGAAAAGTGCATCTGGCTTCTGATGACGTCACCGGGACGTCGTGAAAAGTGCATCTGGCTTCCGATGACGTCACCGGGACGTCGTGAAAAGTGCATCTGGCTTCTGATGACGTCACCGGGACGTCGTGAAAAGTGCATCTGGCTTCTGATGACGTCACCGGAACGTCGTGAAAAGTGCATCTGGCTTCTGATGACGTCACCGGGACGTCGTGAAAAGTGCATCTGGCTTCTGATGACGTCACCGGGACGTCGTGAAAAGTGCATCTGGCTTCTGATGACGTCACCGGGACGTCGTGAAAAGTGCATCTGGCTTCCGATGACGTCACCGGGACGTCGTGAAAAGTGCATCTGGCTTGCGATGACGTCACTTGGACGTCGTGAAAAGTGCATCTGGCTTCTGATGACGTCACCGGGACGTCGTGAAAAGTGCATCTGGCTTCTGATGACGTCACCGGGACGTCGTGAAAAGTACATCTGGCTTCTGATGACGTCACCGGGACGTCGTGAAAAGTACATCTGGCTTCTGATGACGTCACCGGGACGTCGTGAAAAGTGCATCTGGCTTCTGATGACGTCACCGGGACGTCGTGAAAAGTGCATCTGGCTTCTGATGACGTCACCGGGACGTCGTGAAAAGTGCATCTGGCTTCTGATGACGTCACCGGGTCGCCGTGAAAAGTACATCTGGCTTCTGATGACGTCACCGGGACGTCGTGAAAAGTGCATCTGGCTTCTGATGACGTCCCCGGGACGCCGTGAAAAGTGCATCTGGCTTCTGATGACGTCACCGGGACGTCGTGAAAAGTGCATCTGGCTTCTGATGACGTCACCGGGACGTCGTGAAAAGTACATATGGCTTCTGATGACGTCACCGGGACGTCGTGAAAAGTACATCTGGCTTCTGATGACGTCACCGGGACGTCGTGAAAAGTGCATCTGGCTTCTGATGACGTCACCGGGACGTCGTGAAAAGTGCATCTGGCTTCCGATGACGTCACCGGGACGTCGTGAAAAGTGCATCTGGCTTCTGATGACGTCACCGGGACGTCGTGAAAAGTGCATCTGGCTTCTGATGACGTCACCGGGACGTCGTGAAAAGTACATCTGGCTTCTGATGACGTCACCGGGACGTCGTGAAAAGTGCATCTGGCTTCTGATGACGTCACCGGGACGTCGTGAAAAGTGCATCTGGCTTCTGATGACGTCATCGGGACGTCGAGAAAAGTGCATCTGGCTTCTGATGACGTCATCGGGACGTCGTGAAAAGTGCATCTGGCTTCTGATGACGTCATCGGGACGTCGTGAAAAGTGCTTCGGGCTTCTGATGACGTCATCGGAACGTCGTGAAAAGTGCATCTGGCTTCTGATGACGTCATCGGAACGTCGTGAAAAGTGCTTCGGGCTTCTGATGACGTCATCGGGACGTCGTCAAAAGTGCTTCGGGCTTCTGATGACGTCATCGGGACGTCGTGAAAAGTGCTTCGGGCTTCTGATGACGTCATCGGGACGTCGTGAAAAGTGCTTCGGGCTTCTGATGACGTCATCGGGACGTCGTGAAAAGTGCTTCGGGCTTCTGATGACGTCATCGGGACGTCGTGAAAAGTGCATCTGGCTTCTGATGACGTCACCGGGACGTCGTGAAAAGTGCATCTGGCTTCTGATGACGTCATCGGGACGTCGAGAAAAGTGCATCTGGCTTCTGATGACGTCATCGGGACGTCGTGAAAAGTGCGTCTGGCTTCTGATGACGTCATCGGTACGTCGTGAAAAGTGCATCTGGCTTCTGATGACGTCATCGGGACGTCGTGAAAAGTGCTTCGGGCTTCTGATGACGTCATCGGGACGTCATGAAAAGTGCATCTGGCTTCTGATGACGTCATCGGAACGTCGTGAAAAGTGCATCTGGCTTCTGATGACGTCATCGGAACGTCGTGAAAAGTGCTTCGGGCTTCTGATGACGTCATCGGGACGTCGTGAAAAGTGCATCTGGCTTCTGATGACGTCATCGGGACGTCGTGAAAAGTGCTTCGGGCTTCTGATGACGTCATCGGGACGTCGTGGAATCCCGTAGAAAGGGCAGGTATTTGGGACCCGTTGCTGGTCATCCGAGAAGTTGTGCAAACCACCCCGTAGAGTGATTAGGAGTCCCGGACCCGCCGCTGGTCATCCGTAAAAATGTGCAGGACACCCCGGAGAGTGAGCAAGAGCCCAGACTCGATGCTAGCTATCCGAGAAACCATACAGGGTACCCCAAAGAATGAGCAAGAGTCTTGAGCTTTGCGATAGTCGTCTGAGATAGTGTGCTGGATGCATCGGAATTAGCGCAGGAGTCTGAGAACACCTTGCAAAACTTCTGCAAATGTGTAAGGATGACAAGCATAGCGTGCAGAAAGCTTGAAATGTTATGTAGGTCATGTTGCCAGGCTGCTTTTCAGTTTCGTAAAGCGCTCAGGCCGTTCACACAACCCCATTTTGAGTGCTTCCTCATTCTTCTTCACCAGCCTACTGATTTTTTCTGAAATAAATGGTACTTGTTTATCAGCATCCAAATTCGAAAACAAATTCGTTAGAACTATCTCCATTAGCAGCTCAGCAGAGCTTTTCCATATCAAATTCATGGAATCGAAGCGGCTGTTCTGCGAAGCAATGGGGCGGCGGAAACGAAATAATGAGCATAGGAAACCGCTTCGTTCCACTGATATGAAAGTGCCCAGACGGAATGAAAGGTAGTTTTTGACTATGCAGGTTTTGAGCTAAATTTATTCGAAAGCGTAGAACTGCGGGCAGAGTCTGCATCCGGCTGTAGGCCAGCTGGCTTTCATGATTATCGACCGGGCTGGCTACGTATGAGCGTGCAACTATAACTAGGGCCTAATGCTCCTATCAGGGTTGGTTGATAAAACCACCGTGGCCAACCCGTTCGATACGCATGAAAAACATGGCGGTTGCAAATAACACCCTGTGCAGCCAGCTGTGGCCGACGCGATCAATATGAATGAAATATGGGGAACGATATCATGGATATCATTCATTTCTTAGCTTATATCATCTGAACATCGGTCGTGTCAGCCACATCGGGTGATTTTTCTGAGATAGTTTTATAACAGGTTGGGTCATTGATTCTTGTGACCACAGAAAGAGGACTGATCTAGTGGGGAGATGGAGAGGTCTTTGTTCGAAATTCTTGCATAGGATATTACTGCGTAATATCAAGAAAAAGTGATCAATTCTTTAAAAAAGGGTCTTCCAAGCAAAAGAGGTTTGGTTCGCGTTACAAATGTTTCAACAAAAAGGAACAATATGAAAAGGGAATGAGGAGAGTCTACAAAAATGAACAATATTCTCTAAAGACTCTTTTCTTTGTCAAAAATTCTCAACAGCGGAAACAAACCGTTGTGGTATTTTACGTGGAAGAATTGAATGGTTTCCTAAAACAATTTGGCATCATCTCCTTTTTTAATAATCGCTATTAGGTACACAAGCAAATATGCATATTTTATCGGCACTCATATAATCAAAGTTCTTCATGGAGCCGAACGCGCTTCCTCATAGAGAACCGCAACGGTTTGTTTCCGCTGTTGAGAAGTTTTGACAAAGAAAAGAGTTTTTAGAGAATATGGTTCATTTTTTGTAGACTCTCCTCATTCCCTTTTCATATTGTTCCTTTTTTGTTGAAACATTTGTAACGCTAATCAAACCTCTTTTGCTTGGAAGACCCCTTTTTTACAGAATTCATAGTTTAGGTTATCCTTCCTGTGCCAGCTTTCAATGTTATCAACGGTGGTTCACATGCTGGTAACAAATTGGCCATGCAGGTATTCAGCATTCGTTTTCCTTATACACACTGCCACACTTATATACACTGAGCGAAAGTTCTGTAGGAGTTCATGATCCTACCGATCGGTGCCTCAAGCTTCCACGAAGCAATGCGAATGGGATCAGAAGTCTATCATCATCTCAAAGCTGAGATCAAGAAGAGGTAATACAATTTCTTCCCAAACAAAACGGATCGAAATGAGAAATTTTCGTTGCCAGATATGGTCTTGATGCTACTGCTGTTGGAGATGAGGGTGGTTTTGCGCCCAACATCCAAGATAATAAGGAAGGTCTTGATCTTCTCAAAACTGCCATCGACCTTGCGGGATATACAGGAAAGGTGCGCCCTCCAGAAGTCATGCTCTCTCGTGGTTGTATAGCCATTGCCGGAGAATTAATGTGATGGTAGTTCAGATCTCGATAGGCATGGATGTTGCTGCTTCCGAATTCTTTAAGGAAGGCAAGTACGACCTTGACTTCAAGAATCCCAAATCGGATCCCAGCAAGGTTTCTCCGCTACTACTTTCGCTTTTTCATCTACCTCGAAATTCTTGTGTAGGCTCCCAAAATCTCTTTTCTTGATGTTCTTTATTATTCTACTGATCATCTTGCAGTGGATCACTGGAGATGAATTAGCTGCCCTGTACCAGACCTTCATCAAGGAATACCCCGTGGTGTCAATCGAAGATGCATTCGATCAGGACGACTGGGACAACTGGAGTAAGCTGAAGGTGATGTTTCCGGCTACTCCGTGGCCATAAATGTGCTGTTCTCATAATATTATATTTCTGTTGTAGGCCGCAGTTTCCATCCAGCTTGTTGGTGACGATCTGACTGTGACGAATCCCAAGCGAATTCGTCAGGCCATTGACAAAAAGAGTTGCGACTGTCTGCTCCTGAAGGTCTGTCGCCTCATTGTTGGCGTAGTGATTATTCCCTGCTCAGTCATTTTTTGTCAGGTGAACCAAATCGGATCGGTCACGGAATCTATTGAAGCGGCTAAGCTGTCGCGCTCAAATGGCTGGGGAGTTATGGTCTCTCACCGATCTGGAGAAACTGAAGATACCTTCATCGCCGATTTAGTTGTTGGTCTTGCTACTGGCCAGGTATGCCCCTGCAATTCTATATTCCTCTTCGAGGAAATGTTGGCGATCGTTTTTAGATCAAGACTGGTGCCCCATGCCGCTCTGAGCGTTTGGCTAAATACAACCAGTTGCTTCGCATCGAGGAAGAGCTTGGCAAGGACGCTGTCTACGCTGGAGCTAACTTCCGCAACCCTCAATAAACCAGCTTTCCCTACACTTCTCACTTTACTCCCGGATTCAATCCCATTTTGTTTACCCATGTAGCGTGTTAGTTTCGTCCACCGTAGTAGCGTTTGTTGTGTTAGCGGGTAGGGTTTCGTAATTACGTGTAGCTAACATAAGGTAGTCTTAAATCGGTGATTATCCCATTTTTCTAGTGAAATAAAGTTCTATGTAATAACCATCTTGTGACGAATCTTGCAGAAGGTACATATCTAGAGTTGACAAATACTAAATCGCACCGCGGTCGGTGTTATGAACCGAATGGCTTATCCAACCATTCAAGCATCCCTCAAATTAGTCTCGATTAAAGGCACAGTACACCCTCAGCTATGAATTTTGAGATTTTCATTTAATTTTGTAGAAGACCCCTCCCGTATAACACGTGCCAAATGCCAGATCTCATTTCCTCCAAATATGCGAGATATAAGCGACCACCACAGGCCCGACCCCCTCTAGCTACCACCACAGGCCCGGCCCCTTCCTGATTTTCGATCTCAATAGCGGCTAGATGGACGGATGAATGCGGAAAAATCGTTGTTCTTCAGTCCATCGCTGTTCTATCTCCTCATCCTGTTTTGCTCTCGTGCAGCGATTACGAATGAAGAGAAATACAGGCCTCAGACAACTCGTCCAATAATTTTTCACCCTCAAAATCTAGGCTTTTTTGAAGAGTTCAAAGGGGGTTTTGGACGATTTCAGAGATACCGCTGTGATCAGTGTGTGACTGTCTCCAAGATAAGCATGAAATCTGAAAACTAATTTTTTGGGTGTCCTGTGCCTTTAAGTCGCTGACCAGATGTGTTTCTTACCTTTTATTCTCGCAATCCCTGCTTCACACTCGACCCACTTATTTTTAGTTCAACAGACGAGCGAGGTACGTAAAAAAGGATGTTACCGCGCTATGACGGTGTAGGATCGTTGCTGAAGCACACGTCAGCGGTATGAGATTAGAAGCTTGCCCACCATGTTCGAAAGCCTATTAGCGAAGCGAATTAACCTACGTATCGATCGAATAACGCCGTATAGGGGGTGTGTATACAAGTCTGTTGGTACCTGCTCGTTGGTGCCCCTGCTTCTACTGAACCCAGCAGACGTTTGAGTGTACACAGGGAACGTTCGAGCGATATAGCGTGCACAACTATATCGCGAAAGTATCCCGCACATTGCATAAAGGTGTCGCCGTCCGGCACACTAAGGCCTCTGGTCCATAACACCTTAGGATCCGTACCTAGGGAGTCATGGAGTCTTTGGCCACAAGCCACAATTTCGCCACCCTGAACTGTCGATCGCTGTCGAGTGATATCCAAAATCTGCGCTATCCACACTTCTGAGCTATTTCCATGCACCGTTTGCTCCTTTGCAGGAAACCCGCCTCAAGGATAGACCCGTCATCAGCGTCGGAGAGTACACCATCTACTGCGGTAACGCTGACGATAGAGAGAGTGGGAGGCTGTGCAATAGCTGTAAGGAAGGATTTCAATGGTATGGTCAAGGAGTTCGGCTCAACGTCGTGTCGGAATGCATTCGTACGACTGCGGGATCACAGAGGATTCAATCTGTGGATAGTGAGTGCTCATGCGCCCACTGAAACCGCCGAAGACAATTCGAAGGATGCGTTTTATGAGGAACTCAATACGTTGCTGGCCAGGATACCTTGTCAACATGCTGTTGTCGTGGGGATTGACGCAAATGCGAAGATGGGACTTGATCAGGAATCCGAAGTACTCGGTAAATGGTTCTACCCAGTGGAGCAAACATCGGACAATGGCTACCGCCTTGTCGACTTTTGTGAACGCAGTGGTCTGATTATTGCATCGACATTCAAGAGGAATCATCGCCGCCATCAGCTTACGTGGCAGGGACCAACCCGGCTATCTCCAGAAGAGCAGCGGAAGCGGAAGATGACAACTTTGAAACTACAGCTTGACTATGTCCTGACGAGGAATATTCCAGTATCGGACATTCGAAGATCTAGAGCTGTGTGGGATGTCGCATTCGATTCGGATCACCGTCCTGTTCTGTTGAACTTCACTGCGAGGATTCATAAGAGGAAGCGAGGGGCTCAGCCTCTCCAGAGGATTGACATGACAAGTCTCAGAGATGAAGAGTGCAGAAGGAATTTCCGACAACGCGTTTCTATTCACATCGGAGTACGGACTAAGAAGAAACTTTGCGACGCGGATTCTTTTGTCAAATGCATCCAGGACGCTTCGAAAGAGGCACTCCCGGTTGTACAGCCTAAGAAGAAGTTCGCCTACGTCTCAGAAGAAACAACATCTACCTACAACAGAGTATGTGCTCTCCGAACTGCAGGAAACTTCGTGGAGGAGAAGCGTCTGAGGAGGAAGTTGCGTCGGCAGCTTCAAAGTGACCGCGAACGAGAGTGGACGTGTAGAGCTAAGGAGTTCGAGAAGGCTTGGGAGGAGAAGAATCCGAGGAAAGCCTACACGTTGCTGCGACAGTATAGCGGGAAGATGAAGAGATGTTCTCCTGTCTTGAACACTACCAATGGAGTTGCAGTTGGTGATGCGACGCTGCCAATATGGAAGGATTACTTCAGTTCACTACTGAATCGTCCAGCGCCATCAGTACCTGAGCTCCCGCATGTTCAGAGAGCACATTACGATGTCAGTGAGGAACCGCCGACTGAGTCTGAAGTTTTGGATTGTGTCCGGAAAATGAAGAATGGAAAGGCAGGTGGAGATGACAACATCACTGCTGAAATGCTGAAAGCTCTTCCTCCGTCTGGGATTCGTGAAATGACCAACACCATCCGTGCCATATGGATGAGCGAAAGGATACCCGATTCGTGGAGACATGCGATCATCGTACCTCTTCACAAGAAGCTATCCGTCACGGATCCTAAGAACTACAGAGGAATCTCTCTACTTCGTGTCATGTACAAGGTTTTAGAACGTATCATTCTCGAGCGACTTATCAAACATCGTGAAGGAACGACCAGAGATGAGCAAGCCGGTTTTCGACCTGGAAGATCGACCATCGACCAAGTGTTCGTCGTGAGAAGAGTAATTGAATCGTGGCAGCGGTTTTCAGAAGCCATTACAGCTTGCTTTTTGGACTTTGAAGCCGCGTTCGACTCTCCTCATCGTGATCGATTGCTCAATGCTCTGCGAGCAGATGGAGTCCCGGAAAAGTATGTTCGGTTAATCGAGGACATGAACAAAGGAACAACAGCAGCAGTTCGTACACCTGTCGGATTTACGTCAGCTTTCGAGGTGAAAACAGGAGTAAGGCAAGAAGCCGTAGCAGGACCTGTTCTTTTCAACTTCGCCGTTGATGACATCATGCGTAGAGTTGCAGAACAGTTTCCTGCGGATGTGATCCTAACACCATCAGGACGCTCACTTGTCGACCTGGAGTACGCCGACGACATTGTGTTATTCGCTGAAAACAACGCAAAACTGCAAAGGATTGTGAACCTCGTTTCGAAGTATGCCGCAGCCTATGGACTTCGTCTTCGTCCCGACAAATGCAAGCAGATGTGGGTCTCTCAGAGGCCTTCAACTGGAGTTTGTGTGGACGGACAACGTATCGAACTGGTGGACGATTTCTGTTATTTGGGCTGTTTGCTGAAGAACGATGGTAGTTATGCAGCGGATATTCGACAACGATGTGCGAAAGCTACGTCTGCATTCAATTCTCTAACCAAGTGTTTGTGGTCTACCACCATCGCGAAGGAAGTCAAGTTGCGCGTCTACCTATCCGCTATTCGCCCTATCATGATGTACGGATCGGAGACGTGGGCAGCACCGAAATCGCAGATGGAAAGGTTGGATTGCACGGAGAGGAAGCTTTTTAGGCGTTTGCTTGGATATTTCTGGCCGCGTGTATGCCATAACGAAGACCTTTACAAGGAAATCGACGCAGTACATCAACGCTTGACACGAGGAGGTGCCAGCATCTCCTAACGCCATCTCAAGCAGCAATGGAAAGTCGACTTCGACTGCTCAGGCATATAATAAGAAGAACGCCGGATCGTCTCGTACAACACGCTTTAAAAATGCTTCCAAATCCTGTCTGGAAACGGCCACCTGGGCGTAGGCGAAAGTTCTGGACGGATGTGGTTAAAGAGGATTTAAAGTCACTCGGCATCGAAAGACAGTTCAGGCGCGATGTTTCGTTTCGCAGGAAATGGAATAGTGACAGCTGGATGGAATGTGTTCAAATTGTGGCTGAAGACCGTGAAAAATGGACACGGCTGACTACTAGGACGGCACACCTCGGTGAAGATGCGGAATGACCGCGTCAGGCGAAAGCCAACCGATTAAGTCAAAGTCAAACGCCGTATAGCGTCCAGGGATGAGCGGAGTTCCGCGTTTCGCGTTCCGAAATCCGCAAAAAACGCTGCGGAATGCGAAAATATCGGGTCATCTGGGAGGAAGAAAATATCAGATAATTTCTGAACTTTTCCGCGTTTCGCGTTCCGAAACCCGCATTTCCGCGCATTTTCAGACGTTTCGCGCCCCGATTTCCGAAACCCGATAAAAAATTTCGGTTTCGAAACCCGAAAACCGATTTCCGAAATTTCATATTTTCGTCCGCTCATACCTGGTCGCGTCGTCGCTAGGTGTTCACAGTCATGAGGCGCGATACATTCGACGTGGCGCGCAACTTGCCGTCGCGTTACGTCATTCGCTTCGCCCTGCAATGCAACGCAACGCGATGTTCGTCGCGCGTATTTTTAGGACCACTTGCACTCAAACAATTACGAAAGATGAAGGAACGTTTTCCAAACTTTGAGCAGACAAACAGCGCTTCGGACTTGTACGGATTTTCGGTTGGTATTCATACCAATTAGAGTGAGGACCGAATATTCGAGTTCGAATAAATATTCGAATTTTTCGAACGAATTTTTATTCGAGCATTCGAATATTTGAAATGTGTGAATATTCGAATATTATTCGAATTCGACTATTCGCAAAAGGTGAAAATTCGAACATTATTCGAATTCGACTATTCGCAGAGGGTGAAAATTCGAACATTATTCGAATTCGACTATTCGCAAAAGGTGAATATTCGAATATTATTCGAATTCGACTATTCGGGAAAGGTGAATATCCGAATATTATTCGAATTCGACTATTCGGAAAAGGTGAATATTCGAATATTATTCGAATTCGACTATTCGGAAAAGGTGAATATTCGAATATTATTCGAATTCGATTATTCACAGAGGTGAATATTCGAACGTTATTCGAATTTGAATACTCAAGCTTATTTAACAAAAAATATGAAAATCGGCTCTAAAGTATGAAGGAATCGACATACCTTTCAAGCCCGAATTAATTTTCTTCACTACTCCATTGTTCCATTTTTCAGAACGCAAGAGCTAAATTTTTCCCCCACATTGTCTGATGAGGCTACTAGGGCGGCTCTAACAGGGGGAGCCACATGGCAATCGCACTTGGCCCTTCCCATTTTTTCATGCCGCTGCGCAATGATAACACCAACCATAGCTTCGTTGGGTGGAGCCACGTACTCCACCAACCTTCACCTCTGGGCAGGTGAAGGGGGAACCTCCATCATTGGGAAAAGCGGTGACAACCGGCGAAACGCCCCGAAAAAGAATGAAAGTGACCCAACACACATGCGAGTCATTTTCAAGATTGGGTTTGTGTCACTGCCGGTTTTTCGTCCATAACTTTTTTGTGCGTGGCGATAGAATTCTGCGTCAACTTGTGCTTCCAGTTTGGAAAAATATTTTCTCGATCCTTCAGCCTAATTCATTTTACGGAACACCGGTTTTTCAGCTATAACTCTTTAACATAGTAAGGCTTGTTCTTGAAATCTACGTAAAATTCTGCGTCGACTGATATAATAAATAAATAAATAATATCTGGTTCCTAACTCTGCTCGCTCCATAAGCCAGCCAGGTCGGTGGAGCCGAGCCCCGCTGTTGGCTCCAGCAGAACTCTGCGCCTCTCATTTAGACCATAGAGGCGAAAGCACCCTTTGGAGATAACTATGGAGCTCGGCTCCACCAATCTTGCTGGATTATGGGGCAAGCAAAGTTAGTTAGGCACCTCGAATAAGCTCCTTAGGCTAAGTTAGAGCAGAAAAGTTGATTTTGTAGCATTCTTTGCGGTGTAGCCCGTACAGGTTTAGAGATGAGTCGTGCCTTAATAATTTCAATTGTAGGTGGAAATAAAGCTTTAGAAGAAGAATTCAACTTGTTATTGCCGCTCACTTCGTAGTTGCGCGATATTGCTATGAATGCCTAAGTTATTTGTCATTCGAATATTCGTTCGTTCGAAATAAAAAATGAACGAATTTATTCGAAATTCGTTCGTTCGGAATGAAAAATGAACGAATTTATTCGAAATTCGTTCGTTCGGAATGAAAAATGAACGAATTTATTCGAAATTCGTTCGTTCGGAATGAAAAATGAACGACTTTATTCGAAATTCGTTCGTTCGGTCCCTTTTTAAAAAGTCCTCACTCTAATACCAATTAGAGGGCTCTCGAAGCGTTTTAGAAGAATATTCCAGATTTGACTAAAAATTCGCCCTGGGGGGTTATTTGGGGTGCTGATCACGAATCTGAGGTTCATTTATCGATTTTCCGAAGTTTTCGACTGTATTCGTTCACAGATTCCCATCGGGGGAGAATTTTATGGCAAATCGCGACTTTCGACGATTTCCGGAGTGCTACTATAGATCATGCTCAAATTATTTCTCTGGGGGTTATTCGGAGTGCTGAACACGAATCTGAAGTCAGTTTATCGATTTTTGACAGCTTACGGTAGATTAAGGTGGGTATACGGCACTTTGGTCAAAGTCTCAGATTTGTCTCAAAGTTCCTATGTGGGGGTTATTTGGGGTGCTGAATACGAATTCGATGTCCGTTTGTCGATTATTGGAATATTGACTTAGGTTTTGTCTCCTAAATGGCATGTTACCTACCGTAACCTACAGTGAACCTCAAAATTTCCACTAGCGAACCCCAGATTCGTGTTCAGCACCCCAGATTACCCCTACATGCATGTTTTTAGCAAAATCCGAAGAAAAATTGCCTTGCCGCGAAGCTTTAAAAAACGCTCATAACTTCTTTCAGAGTGGGTCTAGGCAGCTGCGATGGGCATATTCGGACTTTTTGTTCGAAAATGGTTCTAGAAAAGTACATTTCATTCGGAATGGTCACTATGACTTATTGTGGTTCCCTTGTGAGAGCCAAAGGCTTATGGCCAAAGAGTGCATTTCTGTCAGCAGCGGAGGGCAATCGCCCATAAATGAAGCCATGCTGTCTGATAAGAACTCTTCTAGTGAAATTGTTCTGTATTTTTTCCAATCTATTGATGTTCTTGAGTTTGGCGGGGTTGAATACCGGGGTACCGTACTCGAGTAGAGACCTTATACACGTGGTGTAAGCTCTGATAAGCACAGAGGGATTGCAAGTTGAGAAACCCCTGAAAACATTATTCATAGCAAAAGTTGCTTTATTCGAGATAGATTCGCAGTGCTTATCAAAACTCAGACTTGTAGTAAAAGTGAACCCTAAATCAGTTGTTTGGTCAACTTCTTGGATCTGACAGCCACTGACAGTATATTTACTGTTAGCATTCCTATTACCCAAGTGGAAAACCTTCGTTTTTTTCTTTTGCCAACGGGATATTCCAATTGCGAGACCAAGTACTAACAATGTCAATAGACTGTTGTAGCAGGATACAGTTCTCCGGTTGGGAAACGTCCCGATAGATCTTGATATCATCCGCAAATGCACTGAAACCGGTGCCACAGGAAGTGACAAGACTGGCGATTTCGTGAGTGTATATGTTGAAAAGGATGGGCGACAATACCCCGCCTTGTGGTACACCACTCAGGACTGGCCTTGGAGTTGAGTGAGAAGAGTCAACACAGACCGAGAACGTCCTGTCAGTTAGGAACGAACGTACCCATGAAACTATTCGCGGATGGATACCAACCATTGAGAGTTTTTGCAACAATTTGCCATGAGGAACCTTATCAAAAGCCTTACAAGGGAAGTATACAAAGCGTAGGTCGGATATGCCAAAACGACTAGTGTCATTAGTATATCTTGTGGCTCAATAGTGAAACTGCGCAGTATCCCGCCCCGAGCTGCAGGTTCCAAGAAGTTACAGGCTTAAAAAGCTCATTTTTGTGCTTTTTGTACCTTCCAAAAAGCGCGTGAGTTTCCGAGAAATTCGGAAACGGACCTCATAAATGTGTTCAGCGCCCAAAACTACCCCCCTGAGCAAAGTTTGGATGAAGGCACATTTTCCAAATTTTCTACAGACTGATAGCGTTTCGGACTTGTACGCATTTTCGGTTGGGCGTCTTTTTCTCCCAATGGAGGGCTCTGGAAGCGTTTTAGAAAAATTGTCCAGATTTGACTTAAAAATCTCCCAGGGTGGTTTTTCGGGGCACTGATCACGAATCTGTGGTTAATTAGTCGATTTTCCAAAGTTTTCGGCTAATTTCGTTTGAAGCTTCTCAACCGGGGAAAATTTCGAGGGAAAAACGCCACTTTCGAGATTTCCGGATTTCTACGATAGATATGTCTCAAAATCATTCTCTGAGGGTTATTTGGAGTGCTGAACACGAATCTGTAGTCCTTTTATCGATTTTTTTGCAGATTACGGTAGATTACGGTGGGTATACGGTAGTTTGATCAAAATCTCAGGTTTTACTCAAAATTCGTATACGGGGGTTATTCGGGGTGGAGAATACGAATTTAACGTCCGTTTGTCGATTTTCAAAATACTAAGGTTGGCTTTGACCCCTAAATGACATGTTACCTACCGTAACCTACAGTAAACCTCAAAATTTCGACAAATGGACTCCAGATTCGTGTTCGCCACCAGGGGTGTGCGGAAAGTTCTGTTTTCTCTTTTCTGATTTCTGTTTTCTGGCCGTTTTGGCCTTTCTGTTTTCTGATTTCTGTTTTCTGAAAAACTTGCAAAAATCAGAAAAAAATCAGCAAAAATTAAAGAAAACCAGGTCGGTTGGACAGTGCGGGTTGTTTAGTCGTTTATGTGGTTTCGCTCTCAATTGTGTTCAACTGTGCGATTGCTGCTAAAGGTAGGGTTCACCATAAGGAACGGTTGTTATGGTATCCTCATGAGAAGGTAGACATGATCATTACAAAACTGAAACTAGGTGAAAACTTAGAGGGAAAACGCTCAGAAATAAAACATTGCTGGTTGTCACCCTGCCCACAATAATTAAATTTCTATGTATGTTTGTTTTGCCGTTTTCCGCCTTGCTGTTACACCCTATTTTATACTTTTGCGAAGCGGCAAATGCCGCGAATTATCAAGAAGAAAATGAGAAATCAAATGCTCGGTAACGGTATCAAACATCTCATTTCTCATTTTTCTACTGATATTACGCTGCATTGCCGCTTCCGCAAAGCATGAATAGGTTGCTAAACGAAAAGAAATCAGTAATTATATGAGTCGTGTTAGTTGGGGCGTGCGCCCACCCACCTGTTCTAAGCTGTTTTTGCGCGTTTCTCCTGTAACCTTCCATTATCTCACTTTTGTGATGGTGAAACCTGCATTCTCATAAATAGAACTCAGCAACTGATTTTATCGCAAACCCTGCTCACCTATTCAGTTTTTCGGCACAATAGGGTTGCATCCCAGGGCAATGATCGAGTGCAAATTTTCGCTGTCAGCAGCAGGTGCTGTTGACAGCGGTATATGATTCAAACACTTGCTGAGGTTGAACCCCTCGATATCAGTAACAACTGCCGCTGTTAGCTGCTGACAACGAGGGATGCAACCTCTACTGTGCTAACATACTGGCGTTCTCTGAGAAATCCACCAGATCAATAGCGCCTGCTTTCTGCGTGATAGCCGGAAAATGGTCGGGAAGTAGCTGGTTGCCGCCTAATAGCCTAGAAATGACCGCCAAAAATGTTCGCCGCGAAGTGGACGCCAAATAGTGCTCTCCAGGGGATGTACAGTTCCACTCCGCATTGCCTCTCAGTCCGCAAAGTGCGCGCTGATTGCCGAAGCGTTCTGCGGGGCCGTTGCGTGTATCCTCAGACAGGGATGAGAGATCACCTGGGCATCAAAGGCAAAAACCGCCCGGGTAACCCTATGTACCTGTCTGAGGATACTGGCAACCGCGCCGCAGCACGGTTCCGCAATCGGCGTACACTTTGCGGACTGAACGGCAATACGGAGTTGAACTGTACACGACGCATTCCTGATGCATGATTTGGATGTCAACACCTCGGTTCAACTACCCAAGTTTGCGGTTCTTGGACCCAGCCTAGCACCAGAAGGCCCCGCCCAACTGCAGAACGCCAAGGTGGCTGCTCTGCGAGCCGGGAAAGGCCGCGTCGCATGTTGGTGGCCTGGTGGGCTATTTCTCGCCTAAAACTCTCAGAGTGAGTGCCTTCAATGATGATCAACCTGTCATTGACGTGCCATCGCTACTATCAATGTCTTATTAGTTATTTGTGTAGTCTCGTAGATATTGTATTTCTAGATATAGCAAAGACGTTCAAAATTACACTCTCTTTCCTCTTGAAAAAAAGTTAAAATGCAAGGAGTTTTTTTTCTGAAAATTTTCTGTTTTCTGATTTCTGTTTTCTGTTTTCTGGCCGTTTTGGCCTTTCTGTTTTCTGATTTCTCTTTTCTGACAAACTCAATTTTCTGTTTTCTGAAAATTTTTAAAAAATTTCCGCACACCCCTGTTCGCCACCCAAGATTACCCCTACATACAGGCCATAAAACGGCCAATGTCTCACCGTCGACTGCGTACCACGCGCTGCGCGACCACACGCGCGTCGGAAGCGAACGAGTTTTGGCCGCCGGGCGACGGTTTTGGCCGCCGCGCGACGTTTCGGCCGCCGCGCGGCGGCCAAAACTCGTCGCCCGGCGGCCAAAACTCGTTCGCTTCCGACGCGCGTGCTGTCGCGCAGCGCGTGGTACGCAGTCGACGGTGAGACATTGGCCGTTTTATGGCCTGTACAACTTTTGAGCTAAATCCGAGAAAATTTTCTGAAACCCCAAAAAAAGTTCTGATGGATACCCTTGCCTTTTCGCCAGGCTTAAAAAATGCTTATAACTTTTTTGAACCTGCGGCTCGCGGCGGTATACTGCGCATTTTTACTATTGAGCCAGAAGAGATACTAACCATACTAGTCATTTTGGCAGATCCGACCTACGCTTTTTATACTTCCCTTGTTAGCAAAATCAAAATACACAACATCAACACTCTTCCCAACATCTAGGAAAGCCGTCCACTTGTTAGGCGCTTCTATGGTTGCCGTCACAGTGGACTTCCCTCCCTGGAAACCATGTTGGAAGGGAGAGATAGCCTGATTTGATTCCAAGCGACAAACGATTCTCTTCTTCAGAATTTTTTCAAACAGCCGTGAGAAAAAAGATGTCATACTGATTGACCTGAAATTAGCAGGGTCTGTGAAAGGGGGCTTTTTTTGGAATGGGGGTAACAAATGATTGCCTCCATTTGATGGGGATTTCACCAGACATGAAGCTCAGATTCAAAATATACTCCAGGGGACCTGCAATATCAAGAGCGATCTGCTTGACAAAGCTGAGTGATATGGCGTCGGGAGTGATAGAGTTGGATGAGGGCCAGGCAAGAAGTTCCTTGATAATTTCCTCTTTGTAAAACCAGCATGAATCAGCCATAACAGCGATAGAATTGGAGACAGGTAGACTGTCCATAGAAGAGACGTCAGAAAACGACTTTCGAAATACGTCCGCCAACAACTGAGCTCTATCACTAGCATTCCTCACCAATGCCCCATTGGGGTTTTTGAGAACTCCAACACCTGGTTTTTCCCGGAGTTTAGAGTTGATAAATCTGAAGGAGGAATGTTTATCACTTGACTCGACAGCTTTTTTCTCAGTATGGTTATTATACTTCTTCAATTTATTAGCAAAACGTTCACTAACTTTTTTGAACCTTTCCCAGAACTCTGCACAGTCCTGAGTTTTAGCCAAATCCCACGCCGCAGATCTCAACCGCTCAAGGTTGGTTAACTGCGGTGGGAGTTACAAAAGGTTTATTGCAAAATTATTCAAAAAGAGACTCCAAAAAGCAGAACGACTGCAAAAGTTGCCGGTTAGCTTTCGTCAGACCTGAAAGCAAGCATGTCATTTTCAAAAAATTGATGCACAAATGCACTATGTTACGAACCAATGTCTGCGTTTGGAGTGTCAGGGAATGCGGTGGGAGTCTTCGTTTATTACGGTAACACGGTTCGCGGGGAACGAAATTACCAATGCAATGATGGATGATAGAAAGGAAAAGCTCGTACTCTTTGTCCACACTAACAACGGTGCCCAAAGAACCGAACCAGTCTTGACTTACTTGACTTAATCGGTTGGCTTTCGCCTGCCGCGGTCATTCCGCATCTTCACCGTGGTGTGCCGTCCTAGTAGTCAGCCGTGTCCATTTTTCACGGGCTTCAGCCACAATTTGAACATATTCCATCCAGCTGTCACTATTCCATTTCCTGCGAAACGAAACATCGCGCCTGAACGCGATGTTTCGTGCCGAGTGACTTCAAATCCTCTTTAACCACATCCGTCCAGAACTTTCGCCTACGCCCAGGTGGCCGTTTCCAGACAGGAATTGGAAGCATTCTCAAAGCGTGTTGCACGAGACGATCCGGCGTTCTTCTTAGTATATGCCCGAGCAGCCGAAGTCGACTTTCCATTGCTGCTTGAGATGGCGTTGGGAGATTTGATTTGATTTGATTTATTACGACGTTTAAGACAATCGTATAAAACAGCAAAGTAATTACTTGAGGTACACAACAAACAAGTTCAAAGAAGTCAATAGGAAAAAAGGCTTTCTCTTAAAATTAGCTCACGCATCAAGTCACTCCACTATTAAGCAGCTTTAATTTAGCAAAACGCTTAAAGCTGAGAACTCCATGGTGTTCTTATTTTTACTCATGAGCGCATTGTATGCCAAGGCGGCCCTGGTGCTGAAGGAGTGCGCGGTGTAGTTAAATTTCGGCCTTGGAATCAGGGATGTGCGGCGATTGCCGTTTGTCGTTTGCCGGCCATTTTTGGGACTTTTTTGCCGTTTGTCGTTTGCCGAAATTTTTGTTCTTTTTCCGGCGAAACTCGGCAAAACATTGAAAGAGAACGCCGCCCATGCTCGCGGCTATGTAGTCACTAGGGGTGAGCCCACTATCCAGTGTTCGATTAACCGTTATCCAAGGGTTTTGACTTTTCTGTTTTCCACTTCGCCGCTTGGCCATTTCTGAACAAGAGAAGGGATAAAAATTTGTTCAAAATCTCACTGTATGTATTCTGCTAAGCAAATGTGCGTGAATGTGTGGACGCGTGAGTGAAGCGTTCACGATGAATTCTGATTCCGACTTCTCGCAGATACAAACTCTGGAGCAGATCTAGTGGGCTCTCAATTGCGATTATAAGGGCCTATTCATACTTCCAACCTCTCGCTCTGCCAGACCGGTCCGCGCGGAAAAAGTGGTGAGTATGAATAAAAACACGACCTCCCGCGCCTCCCGCCTTTCCCGTTCCTGCTGCCCTGCCACAGTGGTGTCTCTGGAGCATTCATACTCCCGTCTCGCACAGTCGAGGCATTTGTTGGTAGCATTACTTGTTGCACTAAATTACGTCATATAGGTGTAGCCGGGCTTCAGTGAAAGAGCCCAATACGCCGTAGAAAGTGTGCGGGACCCAAATAAGAGTGCGCAGGACGCCGTAGAAAGTGTGCGGTACCCAAATAAGAGTGCGCAGGACGCCGTAGAAAGTGTGTGGGACAGGGTTCGGCGCGTGGTGTGGATATCCACACCGGGGGGTCTGAGCTGCGCAATAGTGGAGGAAGGGGGGTCTGAGCTCCACCGGGAGACCATTCTGACCGTGGGTAGTAGGTACACTGTTTAGAATTTTTTTTTGCGAATGATTCGGTAATACCGTCCAATAAACATGAAACCTTGTAGTAATTAAATTAACGTAATAGTTGAAATCATAGTAAAGGTTCTCCTACGATTGAATATAAGGCACATAGGTTCTGGGCGTGTATCCTGGATAGTTGTGTACTGAATTGCAAATAAGAACAGATTGGAAGCTACGGAATGGGGCGGAAGAAAAGAGAGGACGCGATGAATAAAATTAGTGGCAAAGGCGAAGACGAGGAGATGTACTAAAGAAGTGAATATGTTTTCAGGGAAGAACAGGTCACTTTCAATTTATGGAAAACACGCTCTAATAAGTGGATGGTTACGAAAATAGGTGCTTCAACATTATCCAGACCAGACATGGCAAAAACACTCGCTAGTTGAAAAGAGCGTCATCTAATCTGGTTACGTTTCGAATTTCATTCTCCGAAACCCACTCATACACCAAACACACGACACGGGTTCGATCCCGCAAAGTGCTTAATTTTTGCAAGACGTTAGACCTCACATTTTTTCGCAATGTAAGGGTCACGAAAATAAGATATTCGAGTCGAGAGTGGTAGATTTACCCTATATACAAATTTTCAGTCTCTAAGATGGACGCTGAAAGCCACTTCCCTGTGTGGCCCACACCTGTCGCAGGTGCGATCGCGCTGGAAGTCTACATTTTTGCAAGGTATGAGTCAGTAGAATACGATGATAGAGTCTAGCGTGGTCGATTTACTTTTTATACTCACCTTCACCGTTTAAAATAGATGCTGAACACTGCTACAGTATAAGGCCTCACGCTTTTCTCAGGTGTGGTCGAAATTTCGGTGTGACGAGAGTAGGATATTTGAGTCCAGCGTAGTCGATTTACCCTGTGTGCAATCTTTTACCGCCTCAGCGTAACGCCGAAGAGCGTTACATAGGAAGCGGAACAAGGTAAAAAAACGTCAAGTCCACAAACCTGGAGTAGGGTTTTAAAACATCTGTAACTTAACTTCCAAAAGAGTTACCCCGGGTTTGAGCAAAACTAAGAAACTAGGTTTGTAACCCTACCGAGCGAAACTTTACTCGCTCCCAGAGGACGCCTTACAAAAAAATTTACTAGGTGTGGACATTTGATGTTTTCAGCATAAATGTCCACACCTAAATGCATTGGCTAGGTGTGGACATTTATGCTGAAAACATCAAATGTCCACACCTAGTAAAATTTTTTGTAAAGCGACCTCTGGGATTGGTCAAGGTTTCATTTGGTAGGGTTACAAGCCTAGTCTCTTAGTTTTGCTCGAACCCGAGATAGCTCATTTGCAACTTAAGTTACAGCTGTTTCAAAACCCTATTTTAGGTTTGCTGACTTGAAATTTTTTTCAACTTCTCCTGCAGGATATGCAGCGGTCTTCAGCGATGAACTGAGGCGGTAAAAGATTGCACACAGAGTAAATCGACTACGCTGGACTCAAATATCCTACTCTCGTCACACCTAAATTTCGAAATTGACGACTTCCGGCGGGACCACACCTGAGAAAAGTGTGAGGCCTTATACTGTAGCGGTGTTCAGCATCTATGTTGGACGGTGAAGGGGGTGGTGATGAAGTTGTCGAAACTGTTATAGAGTTACGAGGGAATCTGCCATGGTTCAGCGAGTGGCGCGCTAGGACATTTGTACTCACACGGAACACCCGCGCGGTACGCACTTGACTCTAGGGCCTTGAGGAGAAGTACAGAGGTCAATCCAGCAATTATCTCGAAATTATCGTCAAAATATGTGCACTAAGGGAGGGAAAGTCTGCTTCAACTGAATCTATGTTCTCTTTGCACATATTGATCTGTTCATCAAGTAATCGAGTGGCCGGACAGTCGGGGCTTAGTACGTCGGCACAATACCGTTAGTACGCCGGCACAAAGGGATCGGCAGCACCTGTGCAGTAGCTGCTGGTAACAGCAGGATATACTGCCAACAACCAGGAGCTCCTGTTGCTTGTGCTGGCGTACTAACGCTTTGTTTATCGTGGCACGCGTGCTATTGCCAGCCACTCTCTCCTAGTGTCTCCTGACACTCTTCCATTGATTTGTCTGATACGAATGAACATTGCAGCATCCTCTCGTACGACGGCGGCGGGTATATAAGGCGGCCAGTCTCGCTGAGGGGGCGCTTGGCCGCTTGAGGCCAGTCCGAGGAGGTGACCTTGTGTCACTGTTCGGAAGTTAATTTTTGGAACGCTGAGGGATCATCCCCATCGCCCATCGCGAGGGAAGCCTCCTGGTTGCGGACCGCGGCGAGGATGTTCTCCTTGATGCTGGCCGTGACAAGAATTATATCCAATACCGGTAAGGAGGGTGGCAGTTCAAATTCTGTCGATAATGAGCGTTAGTGCGCCAGCATACGTTGGCAGGATATGCTGCCGCAACCAGCAGCTCCTGCACACAACGAGCGTTAGTATGCCAGGTTTGCCCTGACGTACTAACGGTATTTTTCGACGTACAAAGCCCCGACTGGCTGAGTCTGGGAGGGGATCCGAGACAATTTAGCCTTGTCCACACCTCGTGCCGAACCCTGGTGTGGGACTCAAACGAAAGTGCGCAGGACGCCGTAGAAAGTGTGCGGTACCCAAGTGGGAGTGCGCAGGACGCCGTAGAAAGTATGGTTTCCATTTTCATTTTAGTCTGACGCGTGGACCAGGCGGCTGGCCGTGCGGGGTTGGCGGCCTTACTGGAGAATGGGGTTTCGATTCGCGCGTAGTGATCTACCATTGCAGCCCCGTCCAATCATCAGACTAAAATGATTGCGCAAACTCTATGTGGATCAATCTTTACTCAAATCTACTAGGAGGGGGCCACCCAGCATTCAATCCTAAAAATGAAAGTTGTCTCTGATATCGGCTTTCCGATAGCGTTATCAGTCACTGTCTATTTAGAAAATCTGTAGAATCACTCAGATCTCGGTATGCGTAGAGTTCATTCTCATTCTGAGAAGGGAAGGGTTAGGACATTGTCCCAGCAGTTCCTTTTCAAATCCACTCTGTGGTACTCGGGCGAGGTTATGTTCCATACCCAGAGAAACTCACGGCCCATCCGCAGCGCTTTGCAGGATCATCCGCGGCCGACGACCGGACGATCCTTCACCGAAGCCGGTAAAGCGCCACGGACCATCCAGCAGGCGCCGCGGATCGTCATGCAGGCACCGCGGATAGTCCTGAGAGCCGCCGCCGATCGTCCTGTGAGCCGTCATTCTATGGAAATTGGACGTCAAATAGCGTGTCTTGTCCGCAACTGCACAAAATGCACGCCTTCACAATATTTCCCCCGAGGTCTTGAACCACCCTCCCTGCGGACCGCGGGGAAAACCGCCCCCCCCCCAAGCTGTGAGGATCCCTTATCCCCCAGCGACCAAAAATATGCTGGCCTCCGGAGAGACTCGAAGTCACCTTCTAGGGCCGGCATTCGAATGCCGAATGAGGACTCGAGCGAGATGAGGCGCCTTTTATACCGGCTGTGCATGTGATAAACACATTAGAACGTGATCATTCGATTTACCATGTTTTTCATGTCTGCCACTGCAGCCGTGCCTGCGGCCAAGTGAGATGTGAACGAGTCAGATGAGGAGGTGGAAGCCGTTCAACTGCCGGTGCGCCCCGGAACCACCCCTATCGAGAACAACAGCGCCGCGGATAAGCCGTTCGACCAACCCGCTATCAGTTGTGCCGCGGATCAGCCGTCAAGCGCAGCGGACCGTCCGGAGAGCTCATCTTGCGCCGCGGACGGGCCGTGAGTTTCTCTGAGTATGCACTCCTTGTAGTCCACAGCCTCGATCAATGCAGACTTGAATGGATCCATCTGTTCTGCGAAGTACCAAGTTGGTTCTTGGGATCAACCACCCCTGGATTGCCTTTACATACAACAAAACCAACATATATTTCTGAAAGTTGGGCTCCGCAGAAAAGGTCAAGGATTTGGCTTTGTTCTAAAATGTCGTGAAATTGTCCCATTAGATTTGTCTATCAAACTGATTTCCTGAATGTAGTGAAATTGTTGAATCGATTTGGCTGTTGTTGGTATATGCAGATTACATAATCATTAAATGTAGTGAAATTGTTGCAAACGGATTTGGCAGGAGCTCTATGAATTATCACAGTCAAATCACGCGTCAGAAGGTCCTCTGGCGAGCGAATGAAGACAAAAAGAAAAAAATAATCTTCAGCCAACAATGCTGAACGAAACGTGGCCTTATGGACTAGAATCAAGGTTTTCGAATGTTATTCTGCTTTTTCAGTGTAGCTCTCACTAAGGTACCAGACCTTCTCTCACCGATTAGATAAAAATCATGAAAACGAAATCTTGACCTTTGACCTTTGATGGTCCATTCTCTTCGGTGATCTTCTCGATGTGGACCACATTCACGTCGTAATCAAAGTGGACAGCTACGTCTATCTAGGACGTGAAATGAACATGACGAACGAGCTCACGAATGAAATCGGACGTCGAAGAAGGGCTGCATGGGCCGCTATGGGTACAATTCGAGAAGTCGCTACTGAGATACGCGATGTCAAGCTGCGAGCTCACCTGTTCGATTCCACAGTGCTTCCGGCTTTGTGCTATGGCTGCGAGACCTGGGCTCACAACAAAGGAGTTTGTGTGGCTATGAGGACTACGCACAGGGCGCTGGAAAGATGTCTCCTGAGAACTAGTCGAAGGATTCAGAGGCAGCAACGTCTGAGCAGTGAGGATCTCCGCAAAATGTCAAGACTCCGCGACCCGTTGATTCACATCGAATCCGCCAAGTACAAATGGGCAGGACATGTCGTGCGCAGAACGGATGACAGATGGAGTACCAGGCTCACTCACTGGTACCCTCGAGATGTCAAAAGAGCACTAGGCCGACCAGCGACACGTTGGGCCGATACGATTAGCAAATCATTCAAACAAAGAAATTTACCGCACTGGATGACTGTTGCTAGTTCCAGAGAAGAATGGAGCGAAAAACGAAACCTAACGCAGTTTATTAGGTACCTACGCTTAGTCTTCGTGTCCTCAACGCTTTAACGATTCACATTGTATGGAAACGTTTTTGCTGCTAGACTTATTCTTGTTCTCATTTGATTCGATATACGCTCCGAGCAAAACCCCTTCTTACGCGTGATTTGACTGTGATAATTCATAGAGCTCCCGCCAAATCCGTTTGCAACAGCTTCACTACATTTAATGATTATGTTGTCTGCATATACCAACAACAGCCAAATCGATTCAACTATTTCACTACATTTAGGAAATCAGTTTGATAGCCAAATCTAATGGAACAATTTCACGACATTTTAGAGCAAAGCCAAATCCTTGACCTTTTCTGCGGAGCCCAACTTTCAGAAATTTCACAACTTTTTCCAAGGGTTTCCCTTCTACAATATCGTCGAGCTCCAAAAGTCAAGTTGTTTTTTTCGAAAACATAGTGGTAGAAATGAAGAAACAACCGCTCCGCTGCTAAGACTGCAAGACAATTGTTGCAACGCGGCTTCCTACAAATAGATGCGAGGCATATACTTTTTGAATTTAAAAGTCGAAAAATGAAGAAATGAGTTCTAGATGACCCAATTGTACAGGGTCTATGCACTATCCTAGAGGGGGGAGGCCCCCACCATTCAAGACAGAAATGAAATGAGCCATCGATTGGTAAGGCCAACAGTCGAAGTATTTCTATTGAGCTCTTATAAATCAATGATTGTTAGCGCAGTATCAAGCATCTTTTATCAGAGTTTTTCAGCATTTCTATGAGTAAATCTTGGGTGGCCCCATTCCGTCTAGCTCTGCCAATTCGAGACTTGATGCCTAAGCAAAAGAGACTTGATGCTCATGTACAAGTCGGCATGAAGTCTTAATTTGCGGCGTTAAATTCACTTTATGGGTGAATTTGCCGGTAGGATAGGTGGGAATGAGGTGAATATCCCGTGAAAATGGTGCGAACTGGCAGCGAGAGAGGGTCCAAATTACCCCGAAAATGAGGTGAAATTACCTCGAAAAATGGGTGAGTTTACCTCGAAAATTTCACGAATTTGAAGGTCCACAGCGCAAGAAGCCCCGCCTTGTCCGCAACATGGGCGTAATTTTAACCGAGGTCTGCGGTGAGGAGCCACCCTCTGCGGACCGCGGCGTAGCTCGCCCCCCAGGCCATGAGGATACCCACTGTATCCTCCCAGCAGCCAAAATTATGCTGGCCTCCGGAGAGTGACCCGAAGTCACCTTTCAGGGCCGGCATCAAAATGCCGAATAAGGACTCTAGTGAGATGAGGCGGCTTTTATACTGGCTGTGCTCATGGTAAACACATCGAGACGTGATCAATCGTTTTACCATGTCTTCGCTGAGATGTTTTCACTTGTTTAAAAATTTCTGAGATGCCAGCAACGGCGGTATTTTCACTCTTTGTGCTGACTGATATCCGACCTCTCAGCAAATTCACCCTTTGCGCGGATAAGCTTTGATGACGGCGCTAAAGGTGAATTTGATGCGTAATGACAACAGAGCGTGATAAAGGCCGCTTTCCCCGAAGCATCAGCAGCAAGTCTCGACTTGGCAGAGTAGGATAGCCCCAGGGTCAGCCGCTCTAGCCAAACTTCACCGGCTCATGCTGATGTGGCTCGTCTGCGCCGGCCCATATGTCTGATTCGGAACAAGAACGATAGTTGAGAGCGCTAGAAGAGGACTACCGTAATCTTAGGCTGATTAGATGAATGATGTTATTCGGCTCTCGTAAACAAATTTGATGATTTAAGATAGCAGGGTTCCTCAGCTTCATTGTAGTCGATGATAATAGATAAAGAAGCTGTTGTGCGACGAGAAATATTGATTATTCTCTTTATCCGCAACGTTTCGGGTTATCAACCCTTCATCAGGCAACTATAAAAGCACCACATCAATACAGCGTTCAAAGTGATTAAGAGAGTGAGAACGCACAAGTGGGTGAAGCTGGAAGGTGTTCTTTCTTCGGCAACCGGCTAGAGACCCAGTAGGACAACCAATGACAGCAATGCGACGCAAGTGGCCTGCGATGTCAAATGAATCGTCAGCAGTTGCTTATCAAACTCTAATCACTACTCGATGTCAATAATATCAAAGCTTCTCTCACTTCCTCTCGGTTGTTCATGGGCGGCGAGAAACGTCTTATCTCCAAAGCTTCCCTGATTTTCCTTTCTGCACTGTCTGAGATATTCTTGTGCATGATGCTCGTAGTCATGCTTGGGATGCTGTCGTGAATATGGCGTGATGTCCTGTGCCTTGAGAACGCGCTGTTCGGGTAGGATTGAGGTGTTCTTAGCGCTCTCATGTGTTCATCAAGCCGGTAACGTAGAGGTCTCCCTGTTTCGCCGATGTAAAACTCTCCACATGCGTCGCACTCTATCCTATATACACGTCCCGCATTTGACAGATTTTCACATGTCCAACACAGTAACTGCAATCACGTCTCCTACATCGGTCTTCATATGGTCTCGAAGACGTCAGGAGCTGACGCAGCGTGGGAGGACGGCGGAATATTAGGCGTAGAGGGAGGTTTGATATGCGGACCGCCACATTGACATCTTTAGCAAACGACTCATTCATAAAAGGGAGGACTAGCGTAGTGCTAGACAGGGTATGCCTATACATGATGCTCGCAGTCATGCTTGGGATGCTGTCGTGAAGATGGCGTGATGTCCTGTGCCTTGAGAACGCGCTGTTCGGGTAGGATTGAGGTGTTCTTTGCGCTCTCATGTGTTCATCAAGCCGGTAACGTAGAGGTCTCCCTGTTTCGCCGATGTAAATCTCTCCACATTCGTCGCACTCTATTCTATATACCATGTCCCGCATTTGACAGATTTTCACATCTCCAACACAGTAACTGCAATCACGTCTCCTACATCGGTCTTCATATGGTCTCGAAGACGTCAGGAGCTGACGCAGCGTGGGAGGAGGGCGGAATAAATCTCCCTGTTTCGCCGACGTAAAACTCTCCACATGCGTCGCACTCTATCCTATATACACGTCCCGCATTTGACAGATTTTCACATGTCCAACACAGTAACTGCAATCACGTCTCCTACATCGGTCTTCATATGGTCTCGAAGACGTCAGGAGCTGACGCAGCGTGGGAGGACGGCGGAATATTAGGCGTAGAGGGAGGTTTGATATGCGGACCGCCACATTGACATCTTTAGCAAACGACTCATTCATAAAAGGGAGGACTAGCGTAGTGCTAGACAGGGTATGCCTATACATGATGCTCGCAGTCATGCTTGGGATGCTGTCGTGAAGATGGCGTGATGTCCTGTGCCTTGAGAACGCGCTGTTCGGGTAGGATTGAGGTGTTCTTTGCGCTCTCATGTGTTCATCAAGCCGGTAACGTAGAGGTCTCCCTGTTTCGCCGATGTAAATCTCTCCACATTCGTCGCACTCTATCCTATATACCACGTCCCGCATTTGACAGATTTTCACATGTCCAACACAGTAACTGCAATCACGTCTCCTACATCGGTCTTCATGTGGTCTCGAAGACGTCAGGAGCTGACGCAGCGTGGGAGGAGGGCGGAATATCCAGAGGTCAGCAGTTGAGAATCTGCCTGGACCTGGACTACAAAGCAGGAAAACAGCACTACCGATGGGGAAGATGTAGCGAATTAAATTTGATGATATCCAAGTGATCAAGGGTAAAGTATAAAAGAAAAGAAGAGCGGTGTGTCTTGATTCACACACAGTCCTTCTCCAGAGGTCAGCAGTTGAGAATCTGCCTGGACCTGAACTACAAAGCAGGAAAACATCACTACCGATGGGGAAGATGTAGCGAATTCGGTGTCAGAACTTTTAGAGCCAACTCGAGTGATATTAAGGTAGCTATGTTCTGGCGCACTTAACTATCGTTTTTGTTGATTCGGAGGCATGGCTTGCATACGGACAAGCACGCTCATGCCGATCATTTTTTCCGCAGGGCTACCGTAACCCTCCTTTTAAAATTTTCTAAGTGTCAGCATGGTTATGAGCACATCCTAATAGCCAACATACATGTTTGCACAATTTCGACCTCCTCAGCCACTCCCCAGTGGCTTCTCGAGGAGAGCGGTGTGTGAATGAATGCATACCGCTCCTTCGCTCTTTTATACCCCGCATGTTATGAGCGTGTGTTTACATTCGTTATCATGTTTTGTTCAAGAATGGTTACGGTAACCCTGCGGAAAAAGTGATCGGCATGGGCGTGCTTTTTGCATACGGTGTCCTGAACATTAAACTGAGGTCATGCGCACGTCCCTGGATGTCATGCACATTCCTACTGAGATCCAGCACACATTCCATGACGTCCTGCTCATCCCCACTGGGGTCCTGCACACGCTTCACGATGTCCTGCACACTCCTACTGATGTCTGCACACCTTCCATGAAGTCCTGCTCATCCCTACTGTTGTCCTGTACACGTTTTATGATGTCCTGCATACTCCTACTGAGGTCCTGCACACATTCCATGATGTCCTGCACACCTCTATTGGGATCCTACACACGTTCCATGATGTCCTGCACACTCCTACTGAGGTCCTGCACACGTTCCATGATTTTCTGCACTTTCCTACTGAGGTCCTGCACGCATTCTACGACGTTCTGCACACCCCTACTGGGGTCCTGCACAAGTTCCTTAATGTCCTGCACACTCCTACTGAGGTCCTGCACACATTCTACGACCTCCTGCACACCCTTACTGGGGTCCTGCTTAAGTTCTTTGATGTCCTGCACACATTCCACGACGTCCTGCATACCCCAACTGGGGTCCTGCACAGGTCCCATGATGTCCCGCACACTCATACTGAGGTCCTGCACACGTTCTACGGCGTCCTGCACACTAAACTTCAATTACCGTGCGGTACCGATTGCCACAAGGGCATGAAATGATGATATCAGTTGATTTGTTATATATATCAGACCGACCGACTCAAACTCTAAAATGAAAATCGCAGAGTATTTTATTGCTCTGTGGCAATCGGTACCGCACGGTATTCTTCGTCTAGTGTCCTGCACACCCCTACTAGGGTCCTGCACAGGTCCCATGATGTCCTGCACACCCCTACTAAGGTCCTGCACACGTTCCATGAGGTCCTGCACACCCCTACTGAGGTCCTGCTGTAGTTCAATGACGTCCTGCATACTCGTACTGCGGTCTCGCATAGTCAACCGAAACTTCAGCACACCCTACGATGCCTTCTTATTGATGGTGCGCATGTAACGATTACGCGCTGCGCTCAAGAACATCCCTCCCGCACAGCGTCCTCTTCCGAGCCGGACGTTTAAAGTACACCACCCTAGAGAGAGAGGTGTTTATATGGAGTCTAAGAAAACATTGACTGATAACGAAAAACCCCATCATTTTCATAAACTAATCTTGAGAGGCCGGTTTCCGAGTTTGAATCGCCCGTTAGGGGCCCAGAAGTCATTACAGTGAGTTCTGCCAATTATTTTCAGCATTCCCGTGGCCGATTACTTCTAGTCACAAATTTTCAAGCGATTTGGTCCACGCCTTCCAAAAAAATGGTTTTTGACGGACGGAGGTGAATGCGGAGGCGGAGGCCGTGGCGGAGGCGGAGGCGGTGGTGGGGAACGTTTTTGCGTACTTTGAGAGGTCATAACTTCAGAAAGCGGGGACCAGTGAGGATGAAAAGTTGCACACATATGTAATTTCTTGCAGCGCATCGAATGGTGTACAGCTCATACCTCTGGTGACGGAATGAATAGGTGATCTCATTGTAGGGCATCCGCGCGGGAAGAGATCAAAGCCAAATCTTGGTGCGCGCTTCGCGCGCACCACAATTTTTCTGAGAATAGCCATTAAACCATCTGTAACACTTTGTTTTCGTGATGTTCATTAAATAACGGAAGGTCTAGTACCCTTAATGAAAGCTTCACTGAGATAGAGAGGACAACATTTGTTCACCTTATTTCTATCCTATGAGGCAACCAACAATTCAACAGTGTAGGTTGATAATTAGTTTTTTATCATTTTCATGCCGGAGACCATTTGTGACGTGTTTTGACTCCGAGGTTCTGCACAAATTATACGACGTTCCGCAAATCTCTACTGAGGTCCTGCACATGTCCCAGTAAATCTTGGGTGGCCCCACCACGTCTAGGATAGACCCAGGGACAGCGGCTCTAGCCAAACTTCACCGGTTCATGCTGATGTGGCTCGTCTGCGCCGGCCCATATGTCTGATTCGGAACAAGAACGATAGTTAAAGGCATCGTACGCGCAGAAAACCGTATATTATTTTTCCATGTTTTTGCGTAGCTTGGCCCCTCTAGTGAACGAAAATGTTGAAGGGGCCCATGAAAAACCTTAATTTGTAAAGAAAAGTCAATCGGAACACATTGTAAATACGAATTTGAATTTCGCGCCAAAATCATTTTCGGAGTTTTTCTGCATGTGGAGTTCAAGCCGTGACTATTTTTCCTGTTGTCTTACGGTCGCACCAACATTCTAGGAAAAAGTGCTAGATGAGTGGTGATAATTGGTGGCGAATATTAATCTTTGACGCCTTCCAACCTCATCGTCCAACGTTTTTGACGCGCCAAAGTTTACCAGCGTGGTCTACCGGGCTCAATCATGAAATTGAGCCTGGAAAATGGAAACTGATTTCCAGCGCAAACGATAGTTAAGTGCGCCAGAAGAGGACTACCGTAATCTTAGGAAAGATGTTATTCGGCTCTCGTAAACAAATTTGATGATACCCAATTGATCATTGATAAAGTATAAAAGAAGTGAAGAGCGGTGTGTCTTGATACACACCCAGTCCTTCTCCAGAGGTCAGCAGTTGAGGATCTGCCTGGACTAAAAAGCAGGGAAACATCACCACCTGTAGGGAAGATGAAGCGAAATCGGAGTCAGAACTTAGAAAATTTTAGAGCCAACTCGAGTGAGATTACGATAGCCTTGTTCTGGCGCACTTACCTATCGCTCTTGTTGATTCGGAGGCATGACTTGCATACGGTGTCCTGGACATTAAACTGAGGTCCTGCGCACGTCCTTTGATGTTCTGCACACTCCTACTAAGGTCCTGCACACGTTCCATGATGTCCTGCACTCTCCTACTAAGATCCTGCACACATTCTACGACGTCCTGCACACCCCTTCTGGGGTCCTGCACAAGTTCCTTGATGTCCTGCACACTCCTTACTGAGGTTCTGCACACATTCTACCACATTCCGCACACTCACTCTAAGGTCCTGCAAACGTTCCATGATGTCTTGCACATTCCTACTGAGGTCCTGCACACAATCTACGACGTCCTGCACACCCCTTCTGGGGTCCTGCACAGGTCCCATAATGTCCTGAACACTCCTACTGATGTCCTGCACACATTATACGACGTCCTGCACACCCCTACTGGGGTCCTGCACACGTCCCATGATGTCCTGCCCACTCCTACTACGGTCCTGCACACGTTCCATGATGTCCTGCCCACTCCTACTGACGTCCTGCACAGGTCCTATGATGTCCTGCGCCCTCCTACTGAGGTCCTGCACAGGTCCCATGATGTCCTGCACACTCCTACTAAGGTCTTGCACACGTTCCATGATGTCCTGCCCTCACTGACGTTCCTGCACAGGTCCCATGATGTCCTGCGCACTCCTACTGAGGTCCTGCACAGGTCCCATGATATCCTGCACACTCCTACTGAGGTCCTGCACAGGTTCCATGATGTCCTGCACACTCCTACTGAGGTCCTGCACAGGTCCCATAATGTCCTGAACACCCTTACTGAGGTCCTGCACACATTATACGACGTCCTGCACACCTCTACTGGGATGCTGCACAGATCCCATAATGTCCTGCACACTCCTACTACGGTCCTGCACACGTTCAATAATGTCCTGCACACTCCTACTGAGGTCCTGCACAGGTCCCATGATGTCCTGCACACTCCTACCGAGGTCCTGCACAGGTTCCATGATGTCCTGCACACTCCTACTAAGGTCTTGCACACTTGCCTCCTGAGGTCCTGCAGTCCCATGATGTCCTGCACACTCCTACTGAGGTCCTGCACAGGTCCCATGATGTCCTGCACACTCCTACTGAGGTCCTGCACAGGTTCCATGATGTCCTGCACACTCCTACTAAGGTCTTGCACACTCCTACTGAGGTCCTGCACAGGTCCCATAATGTCCTGAACACTCCTACTGATGTCCTGCACACATTATACGACGTCCTGCACACCCCTACTGGGGTCCTGCACACGTCCCATGATGTCCTGCCCACTCCTACTACGGTCCTGCACACGTTCCATGATGTCCTGCCCACTCCTACTGACGTCCTGCACAGGTCCTATGATGTCCTGCGCACTCCTACTGAGGCCCTGCACAGGTCCCATGATGTCCTGCACACCCTACTGAGGTCCTGCACAGGTCCCATGATGTCCTGCACACTCCTACTAAGGTCTTGCACACGTTCTATGATGTCCTGCACACTCCTACTAAGGTCTTGCACACGTTCCATGATGTCCTGCCCACTCCTACTGACGTCCTGCACAGGTCCTATGATGTCCTGCGCACTCCTACTGAGGTCCTGCACAGGTCCCATGATGTCCTGCACACTCCTACTAAGGTCTTGCACACGTTCCATGATGTCCTGCACACTCCTACTAAGGTCTTGCACACGTTCCATGATGTCCTGCACACTCCTACTGAGGTCCTGCACACAATCTACGACGTCCTGCACACCCCTTCTGGGGTCCTGCACAGGTCCCATAATGTCCTGAACACTCCTACTGAGGTCCTGCACACATTATACGACGTCCTGCACACCTCTACTGGGATGCTGCACAGATCCCATAATGTCCTGCACACTCCTACTACGGTCCTGCACACGTTCAATAATGTCCTGCACACTCCTACTGAGGTCCTGCACAGGTCCCATGATGTCCTGCACACTCCTACCGAGGTCCTGCACAGGTTCCATGATGTCCTGCACACTCCTACTAAGGTCTTGCACACTCCTACTGAGGTCCTGCACAGGTCCCATGATGTCCTGCACACTCCTACTCAAGTCCTGCACAGGTCCCATGATGTCCTGCACACTCCTACTGAGGTCCTGCACAGGTTCCATGATGTGCTGCACAATCCTACTAAGGTCTTGCACACTCCTACTGAGGTCCTGCACAGGACCCATGATGTCCTGCACACTCCTACTGAGGTCCTGCACAGGTTCCATGATGTCCTGCACACTCCTACTGAGGTCCTGCACAGGTCCCATGATGTCCTGCACACTCCTACTAAGGTCTTGCACACGTTCCATGATGTCCTGCACACTCCTACTAAGGTCTTGCACACGTTCCATGATGTCCTGCACACTCCTACTGAGGTCCTGCACACAATCTACGACGTCCTGCACACCCCTTCTGGGGTCCTGCACAGGTCCCATAATGTCCTGAACACTCCTACTGAGGTCCTGCACACATTATACGACGTCCTGCACACCCCAACTGGGATGCTGCACAGGTCCCATAATGTCCTGCACACTCCTACTACGGTCCTGCACACGTTCAATAATGTCCTGCACACTCCTACTGAGGTCCTGCACAGGTCCCATGATGTCCTGCACACTCCTACCGAGGTCCTGCACAGGTTCCATGATGTCCTGCACACTCCTACTAAGGTCTTGCACACTCCTACTGAGGTCCTGCACAGGTCCCATGATGTCCTGCACACTCCTACTGAGGTCCTGCACAGGTCCCATGATGTCCTGCACACTCCTACTGAGGTCCTGCACAGGTTCCATGATGTCCTGCACACTCCTACTAAGGTCTTGCACACTCCTACTGAGGTCCTGCGCAGGGCCCATGATGTCCTGCACACTCCTACTGAGGTCCTGCACAGGTTCCATGATGTCCTGCACACTCCTACTAAGGTCTTGCACACGTTCCATGATGTCCTGCACACTCCTACTGATGTCCTGCACAGGTCCCATGATGTCCTGCACACTCCTTCTAAGGTCTTGCACACGTTCCATGATGTCCCGCACACTCCTACTGAGTTCCTACACACATTCTACGACGTCCTGCACACCCCTACTGGGGTCCTGCACACTCCTACTCAGGTCCTGTACAGGTCCCATGATGTCCTGCACACTCCTACTAAGGTCTTGCACACGTTCCATGATGTCCTGCACACTCCTACTGAGGTCCTGCACAGGTCCCATGATGTCCTGCACACTCCTACTAAGGTCTTGCACACGTTCCATGATGTCCTGCACACTCCTACTGAGGCCCTGTATACATTCTACGGCGTCCTGCACACCCCTACTGAGGTCTCACATAGTCAACCGACACTTCAGCACACCCTGCGACGCCTTCTTATCGATGGTGCGCTTGGAACGAATACGCGCCGCGGTCAAGTACATCAATCCCGCACAGCGTCCTCTTCCGAGCCGGGCGTTCAAAGTACACCACCCTGGAGAGCAAGGTGTTTATATGGAGTCTAAGAAAACAATGACTGATAACGAAAAACCCACCATTTTCATGAACTAATCTTGAGAGGCCGGTTTCCGAGTTTGAAACGCCCGTTAAGGGTCCAGAAGTCATTATGGTGAGTTCTGACATTTCTTTCCGTCATTCCCGTGGCCGATTATCTCTAGTCACAAATTTTCGAGCGTTTTGGTCCACGCCTTCCAAAAAAATGGTTTTCGACGGACGGAGGTGGAGGCGGAGGCGGAGGCGGAGGCGGAGGCGGAGGCGGAGGCGGAGGCGGAGGCGGTGGTGGAGAACGTTTTTGCGTACTTTGAGAGGTCATAACTTTAGAAAGCGGGGCCCAGTTGGAATGAAAAGTTGCACACATATGTAATTTCTTGCAGCGCATCGAATGGTGTACAGCTCATACCTCTGGTGACGGTATGAATAGGTGATCTCATTGTAGGGCATCCGCGCGGGAAGAGATCAAAGCCAAATCCTGGTGAGCGCTTCGCGCGCACCACAATTATCAAACTAATCAAAGACCACCCGCATCGCTTCATTTCTAAAAACAAACCCACCGATTTTCCGCCTCTCTTGCTCTGCCATGGCGATGTCTCTGGAGTATTCATACTTCACTGGCGGAGCGGGAGGAGCGGGTGGTCGTGTTTTCATTCATACTCACTCCTTTTGCCAAGCGATCCGGGCTGGCAGAGCGAGAGGTTGGAAGTATGAATAGGCCCTAACCGGCAGCGTAGCGGTGGGCCTTGGAGAAATATGTATAACATGCCATAAGGATGCTTTGATGAAAAAGCGACCCCTCACTGCTGGTGGTGGTCAGAATCAAGTGCCCACTAAAAGTGCCCCAGGGTTCAAGAATTCTAGTAATTTCTAGAAAATCTCTAGTGAGCTGCCGATTTTGATTATCACCAGCAGCGGAGAGGTGGGCTTCGGTGAACTATAACTGGTGACAAGGAGATTCCGAAAAAAAAACGTTCGCTTCTCACTGTGATAGTCGAAATCCGAAGCTTTCTTGAAATGAACTAGATCCTAACTTGCATAACGTAGACGCTGAGAAAGCCCTCCAAAGAAAGCGAAAACCAGATTTTCAGCCTATAATGAGCCCGCCTTCCCTTCTGAGATAGGATTCTATGACCAGTATAGGCGAAATAGACCTTTCAGTTTCAGTGGCGGGTAATGCATTTAGCGGTAGCGCTTTCGTTTCCGTTCCAGACTTTTGACAGATTCTGGTGTAGCTAAAAGAAGCAGGAAGTATTCGTAAGACACACGTGTGCAGGGACTCTGAGAAAGCTCGCCGCGGCAGTGCCAGGAAGGTACCTCAGCCCTCGATTGTGTCGCGATAGTTCCACGATAGTACCGCAAGTGCTCCGTGATGATCACTGTGCCGTGGGGATTCTGTTGTAGTGTCTTGAGAGTCGACAATGCCGCGACAGTACCGCGGCAGTTCCGTGTAGAACCGCACGTGCTCCGCGAAGATGCATCAGCGAACTCGCGTCGACTACGATGCCTTGTTCTGTGTGGTGGAACGAGTTTACCAGTAAAATATCCCAATTTTGAGATGCGTCCCGTATCTCCTAGATCACAATAACGGGGCTACCCTCTGTCCCTATCAGACAGAGGACGTAGGGACCTCAGGTGTGTATTTTTGTGCTTAGGCCCCCAGTTGTATCATGACTCACTTAAAGGCACATTACACCCTCAGATATGAATTTTGAGATTTTCATGAAATTGTGTAGGAGACCCCTCCTGTATAACACGTGTCAAGTGCCAGATCTCATTTCCTCCACATAAGCGAGATATAAGCGACCACCACAGGCCCGACCCCCTTCGCTCACCACCACAGGCCCGACTCCTCAAACAGATTTTCGAACTCGATAGCGGCTCGATGGATGGATGAATTCCAACAAGTCGTCGTTCTTCAGTCCATTACCGGACTTTCTCCTTATTCTGGCTTTCTCTCACGCAACGATTGCCAACGAAGAGAAATACAGGCCTGAGACAACTCGTCCACCAATTTTTCACCCTCAAAATCTAGGCGTCTTTGAAGAGCCATAACTCTGTTCAAAGGGGATCTGGGACGATTTCAAAGATACCACTGTGATCAGCGTGTGACTCTCTCCAAGATGAGCATGAAATCTGAAAATTAATTTTTTGGGTGTCCTGTACCTTTAATATGAGATACTCGCAGTCAGTCCTATTTTTGTTAACACTCGGGCACCAATCGCGGAGCCGCAGCGGCACTACCGAGGAGCCGCAGCAGGGCCGCCACGAAATCGCCGCTGTGACTGCTCGTTAAAGTCGCTTCGGTGCCTGTGGAAACCGAGGCACCTTCCTCGCAAAGCCGCAGCGGCGGTTTCTTTGATTTCCATACAGTCCCACATGTCTTGTTTCTGTTCATCTGATGCCTTGCATTGGAACTATTTCCTCGAATTGGAATTATCAGAATGTTGGCATACGTATGTTAAAAAAGGAAAAAAAGTAGAGCGGCACAAGTGAATAACTTTTGGGTCAATCTAGGAAATGAGGTTTTTTGCCGTTTGCCGATTGCCGTTTGCCTAAATCTCAAAATCATTTGCCGCATATCTCTACTTGGAATTCGTATTTTATAACGAGGTCCTCTTGTCCTCGACCGCGTGAGTTGGAAAAAATTGTGTAAAGGGGATTTTCACTCTGAGCTTCAAAAGCTTGTGATCCATTGAGACATCAAAAACCTTCCTTCTGGACTGTAGCGAAGGAAGCCCAAATAGACGATTTCTTGCCTTAAAGGCAGTGTTCACGATGAAAAAAGTTTTCGAAATTCCACTAGGATTGGGTAGTGGAGGGACACTCTGTAACGTTAACGTCGAAAGAACGCATGAAAAAGAGCCAGAAAGAGCCCCAAAAGAGCCCAAAGTTGCATTTTCGAGCGCATTGAAAACCCCAAAAGCGCATCACACGCCCACTGACGTGAACAAATGAATGCTCGACATCGTGAGATGACCGATGATTTTCAATCATTAGCCCCGTTCTTCCCTTCATTCTCAGCTTCTCTTTTTACTCAGGTCAGCTCGCATAGATCGGCTGCAAAAAACGGAAGTTACAAGCCTCGGACAACTCGTCCACCATGTTTCCATAGCTCAATCTTTGAGGGACCATACCTGCGTTCACAGAAGGTCTTGTATGGTTTCAGAGACACCATTGGAATCAGCATGGGGCCGTTTTCAAGATAGGCGGAGAAACAGAAAAACGATTTTCATCGTGAACACTGCCTTTAAATGTTGGGATTCGGCTACGCACTATCCCACCATGCCTAATAAAAGTTTCCTGGTGAAATTGTTCTGACATTTCTCTATAGCCTCAATATGCTTTCTTTTGTATGGATTAAAAACTGTTGTCCCGCACTCCACGATCGGTCTTACGTAAGTTTTGTAGGCCTTCAATAGAGTGGTGACGCTTGTAGTGGATAGGGCCTTGAACAAATGAAAGATACGGAGGTATGATTTCCTCTGGATATTCGAAATGTGATTGGAGAAATTGTGGTGAGCGCGAAGCGCTCACCAGGATTTGGCTTTGATCTCTTCCCGCGCGGATGCCCTACAATGAGATCACCTATTCATACCGTCAACAGAGGTATGAGCTGTACACTATTCGACGCGCTGCAAGAAATTACATATGTGTGCAACTTTTCATCCCAACTGGTCCCCGCTTTCTGAAGTTATGACCTCTCAAAGTACGCAAAAACGTTCTCCACCACCACCTCCGCCTCCGCCACTGCCTCCGCCTCCGCCTCCGCCTCCACCTCCGTCCGTCGAAAACCATTTTTTTGGAAGGCGTGGACCAAATCGCTCGAAAATTTGTGACTAGATGTAATAGACCACGGGAATGACGAAAATAATTGTCAGAACTCACCATAATGACTTCTGGGCCCCTAACGGGCGTTTGAAACTCGGAAACCGGCCTCTCAAGAGTAGTTTATAAAAATGACGGGTTTTTCGTTATCAGTCATTGTTTTCTTAGAGACTCCATATAAATACCTTGCTCTCTAGGGTGGTGTACTCTAAACGTCCGGCTTGGAACAGGACGCTATGCGGAAGGGTTGTTTTTGAGCGTGGCGCGTGTTTGTACCATGCGCACCAAAGATAAGAAGTCGTCGCAGGGTGTGCTGAAGTGTCGGTTGACTATGCGAGACCGCAGTAGGAGTATGCAGGACGTCGTGGAACTACAGCAACCCCTCAGTAGGGGTGTGCAGGACGCCGTAGAATGTGTGCAGGACCTCAGTAGGAGTGTGCAGGACCTTAGTAGAGTGTGCAGGACATCATGGGACCTGTGCAGGACCCCAGTAGGGGTGTGCAGGACGTCGTAGAATGTGTGCAGGACCTCAGTAGGAGTGTGCAGGACCTTAGTAGGAGTGTGCAGGACATCATGGGATCTGTGCAGGACCCCAGTAGAAGTGTGCAGGACCTCAGTAGGAGTGTGCAGGACATTTTGGGACCTGTGCAGGACCCCAGTAAGGGTGTGCAGGACGTCGTAGAATGTGTGCAGGACCTTAGTAGGAGTGTGCAGGACATCATGGGACCTGTGCAGGACCCCAGTAGGGGTGTGCAGGACCTCAGTAGGAGTGTGCATGACATTATGGGACCTGTACAGGACCTCAGTAGGAGTGCGCAGGATATCATGGAACGTGTGCAGGACCCCAGTAGGGGTGTGCAGGACGTCGTAGAATGTGTGCAGGACCTCAGTAGGAGTGTGCAGGACCTTAGTAGGAGTGTGCAGGACATCATGGGACCTGTGCAGGACCCCAGTAGGAGTGTGCAGGACATCATGGAACCTGTGTAGTAGAGTGTTGCCCGAATATTCGTTTATTCGAATAATATTCGAATATTCGAATATTCGAATAATTCGAATATTCGAATATTCAAAGAAGTGGATTATTCGAGTTATTCGAATAATCGAATATTCAAAGAAGTGGAATATTCGTTTATTCGAATATTCGAATATTCAAAGAAGTGAAATATTCGGTTTATTCGAATATTCAGCACGAATAATTTGAACATTCGACAAGATCGCACTTCATTTTGCCCTGATTTTACATTTCAAACATCTTAGCGTAGTGACTACTAATTTCTCACAATTCTTCGGTACCTCATAAATATAAAGTTACTGTGCTTATCTGGGTTAAATTCCATTCCGAAATTGCGTCTCGACACGCTTTGCGGCCGCACGCGCTCGAGTCAATCGAGTTTCCGGCTCCAAAGCCGACACGATATGGCTTTTTTATGCAGTTTTCTTCATATTTGTTTAGTTTCCAGTTTCTAAAACCCACCTAGAGTCAACAGATCCGCAGCTGCGGCGCTGGAAACTCTTCCGACTCGAAAGCGCGCGGCCGCAAAGCGTGTCGAGACGCAATTGCGGACCGGAGTTTGACCTAGATAAGCACAGTATAGCAGGTATTTCCAATATATTAAATCGCTCGTAGGATTTTGTCAAAACGCTAGAAATGCCCATTTCACCTTTAGTTATAGAGAAAAGTCTAAATCTCGAGCGGCTCATAAGTATAGCAACACTTGAGAAACATGAAAATTTCTTGCGATGATGGCCAGAATGAGTCATTTTCATGTGTATTTTCATGAAACTGGTTTGAGGTGATGCTATCTGTCTACTTTCCCGGTGAACTTCACCTGAATTCTGACGCAAAAGCCCAAGTTCTCTCCTTTCATAATGCTGGACGTAGAATTCAATGGTTTCCAGCCACCTAGGACGACTAGCTGGATGTAGTCTCAAGTTCGCGCCAGATCCTGAACCACTCAACGTTTGTTGTCGCCCAGACGTCTGATGGAGCTGGGAAGCGAAATATTACACGGCGAGTTCCCAGTGACATGGTGTCGGTCTCAACGACTAACTACGAATTGTCGCTGAGTTTTTTCGAATTGTCGCTGAGATTCCGAAGTAGGGCACGGCTAAGCAGCACTAGGAAGTTCGCCATCGCATGAACAGCGCATAACTCAACTGAACTCAACTAAGCTAAACCAAACTAGACCGAAGCAGACCACAAATTTGGCGGCAATTTAGCGGGTATTTTGCGGCTATTTCACGGCGAGCATTATTTGGCGACTATTTCGCAGCCAGCATTATTTGGCGGCTATTTCGCGACTATTACTCGGGAAAAAGGCATTTTGCGTCTGTTTCGCGGCTATTTCTCGGCCAAAACTCAGAGCACACGCTCGTAAACGTGGTTGAGATAACCACGGAAATATAATGGTATGGCTCAGAACACAACGTCTACGCATTTTGAAGCGTCGAAAACGACTCACAATGACGCTATACGTGTGAGAAGTTGGCCCCGCCCCGTATCTGCCCGCCCTTGCAGTTGCGTCCTCCAAAAAAGGGGTTCTGGGCCATTCCCACCATCGGCGACGCTTGTGGGTGGTACAATGAGTACAATAAGTGAGCCATACACATCGACAATGGTGGGAATGGCCCAGCACTTATTTGGAAGGACGCAAATACAGGTGCGGGGCCGACTCTCAGTCGCGTAGCGTCACTTGTGGTCGTTTTCGACGCTTCAGAATGCGTAGGCGTTGTATTCTGAGCCATGCCATTCAACTTCCGTAGTTAGTATCTCAACCACGTTTACGAGAGTGTATGTTGAACATGAAGGCAGTGTTCACGATAAAATTCGTTTTTCTGTTTTCCCGCCTATCTTGAAAACGGCCCCATGCTGATTCCAATGATAAATCTGAAATCGTACAAGACCTTCTGGGAACGGAGTTATGGTCCCTCAAAGATTGAGCTAAGGAAACATGGTGGACGAGTTGTCCGAGGCTTGTAACTTCAGTCTTTTGCAGCCGATGCATGCGAGCTAACCTGAATAAAGAGAGAAGTTGAGAATGAAGGGAAGAACGGGGCTTTTGATCGGAAACCATCGCTCATCTCTCGATGTCGAGCATTCATTTGTTCACGTCGGTGGCTTGCGCTTTTGAGGTTTGCAATGCGCTCGAAGTGGCAACTTCGGGCTCTTGTGGAGCTTTTCCTGGCTCGTTTTCATACGTTCTTCCGACGTGAACGTTACCGTGTGTCCCTCCACTACCCATTCCTAGTGGAAAATGAAACACATTTTTTATCGTGAACATTGCCTTTAGGTGATAGGAGTGCAGCCGGTTCAATTACCCAAGTATGCAGTACATTGGCCCCGCCCAGCATCTGGAAGCCCTGCCCATCCGGTGGCGGCCTCAGTGGAGGTTGGGCGACCCAGCCGCGACGCGTGGGTCTACCTACTACGCTGCGTATCGATGCGCCGACCGCGACGCGGGTCGGTGCAAAGTAGTTCCTAAGTCACATAAAAGTCTTGCTGGATGTGAACCGCTGCTAAATAGGCCGCTAAACGTGACAGGTCAAAATGTCAACAGACCGACAACAGGCGGACGTCGCTGGGCAATGGGCAGTTGTCAGGCTTACAATGCTAGCGATTTGACTTGTCAAGAGGGTGCAGTTTATGAGATGACAACTTCTCAACCTGTTGTCGATGCCCCAGTTTGCCCGAGTGGATTGGATGGGATAGTACGCAATAGTGTTCCCCAAATATTCGTTTATTCGGATAATATTCGAATATTCGAATAATTCGAATATTCGAATATTCAAAGAAGTGGATTATTCGGGTTATTCGAATAATCGAATATTCAAAGAAGTGAAATATTCGTTTATTCGAATAATCGAATATTCGAAGAAGTGAAATATTCGAATTATTCGTTTATTCGAATATTCAAAAAAATTATTCGTTCCAACACTCTACTGTGTAGGACCCCAGTAGGGGTGTGCAGGACATCGTAGAATGTGTGCAGAACATCAGTAGGAGTGTGCAGGACATCATGGGACCTGTGCAGGACCCCAGTAGGGGTGTGCAGGACGTCGTAGAATGTGTGCAGGACCTTAGTAGGAGTGTGCAGGACATCATGAAACATGTGCAAGACCCCTGTAAGGATGAGCAGGACTTCATGGAATGTGTGCAGGACATCAGTAGGAGTGTGCAGGACATCATGAAGCGTGTGCGGGACCCCAGTAGGGTTGAGCAGGACGTCATGGAATGTGTGTAGGACCTTAGTAAAATTACACAGGACATCATAGAACGTGTGCCCAGGACCCCAATAGGGGTGTGCAGGACATCATGGAATGTGTGCAGGACCTTAGTAGGAGTGTGCAGGACATCATGAAACGTGTGCAAGACCCCTGTAAGGATGATCAGAACTTCGTGGAATGTGTGCAGGACATCAGTAGGAGTGTGCAGGACATCATGAAACGTGTGCAAGACTCCTGTAAGGATGAGCAGGACTTCATGGAATGTGTGCTGGATCTCAGTAGGGGTGTGCAGGACGCCGTGAATGTGTGCAGGACCTCAGTAGGAGTGTGCAGGACCTTAGTAGGAGTGTGCAGGACATCATGGGACTCTGTGCAGGACCCCAGTAGGGGTGCAGGACGTCGTAGAATGTGTGCAGGACCTCCAGTAGGAGTGTGCAGTACCTTAGTAGGAGTGTGCAGGACATCATGGGACCTGTGCAGGACCCCAGTAGAGTGTGCAGGACATCATGGAACCTGTGTAGGGACCCTCAGTAGGGGTGTGCAGGACATCGTAGAATGTGTGCAGAACATCAGTAGGAGTGTGCAGGACATCATGGGACCTGTGCAGGACCCCAGTAGGGGTGTGCAGGACGTCGTAAGAATGTGTGCAGGACCTTAGTAGGAGTGTGCAGGACATCATGAAACATGTGCAAGACCCCTGTAAGGATGAGCAGGACTTCATGGAATGTGTGCAGACATCAGTAGGAGTGTGCAGGACATCATGAAGCGTGTGCAGGACCCCAGTAGGGTTGAGCAGGACGTCATGGAATGTGTGTAGACCTTAGTAAAATTACACAGGACATCATGGAACGTGTGCAGGACCCCCAATAGGGGTGTGCAGGACATCATGGAATGTGTGCAGGACCTTAGTAGGAGTGTGCAGGACATCATGAAACGTGTGCAAGACCCCTGTAAGGATGATCAGAATTTCGGTGGAATGTGTGCAGGACATCAGTAGGAGTGTGCAGGACATCATGAAGCGTGTGCAAGACCCCTGTAAGGATGAGCAGGACTTCATGGAATGTGTGCTGGATCTCAGTAGGGGTGTGCAGGACGCCGTAGAATGTGTGCAGGACCTCAGTAGGAGTGTGCAGGACCTTAGTAGGGTGTGCAGGACATCATGGGACCTGTGCAGGGACCCCAGTAGGGGTGTGCAGGACGTCGTAGAATGTGTGCAGGACCTCAGTAAGAGTGTGCAGGACCTTAGTAGGAGTGTGCAGGACATCATGGGACCTGTGCAGGACCCCAGTAGGGGTGTGCAGGACCTCAGTAGGAGTGTGCAGGACATTTTGGGACCTGTGCAGGACACCAGCAAGGGTGTGCAGGACGTCGCAGAATGTGTGCAGGACCTCAGTGGGAGTGTGCAGGACCTTAGGTAGGAGTGTGCAGGACATCATGGGACCTGTGCAGGACCCCCAGTAGGGGTGCAGGACCTCAGTAGGAGTGTGCATGACATTATGGGACCTGTACAGGACCTCAGTAGAGTGCGCAGGATATCATGGAACGTGTGCAGGACCCCAGCAGGGGTGTGCAGGACGTCGTGGAATGTGTGCAGGACCTCAGTAGGAGTGTGCAGGACCTTAGTAGGAGTGTGCAGGACATCATGGGACCTGTGCAGGACCCCAGTAGAAGTGTGCAGGACATCATGGAACCTGTGTAGGACCTCAGTAGGGGTGCGCAGGACATCGTAGAATGTGTGCAGAACATCAGTAGGAGTGTGCAGGACATCATGGGACCTGTGCAGGACCCCAGTAGGGGTGTGCAGGACGTCGTAGCAGAATGTGCAGGACCTTAGTGCAGGTGTGCAGGACATCATGAAACATGTGCAAGACCCCTGTAAGTGATGAGCAGGACTTCATGGAATGTGTGCAGGACATCAGTAGGAGTGTGCAGGACATCATGAAGCGTGTGCAGGACAGTAGGGGTTGAGCAGGACGTCATGGAAATGTGTGTAGGGCCTTAATAAAATTACACAGGACATCATGGAACGTGTGCAGGACCCCCAATAGGGTGTGCAGGACATCATGGAGTGTGTGCAGGACCTTAGTAGGAGTGTGCACGACATCATGAAACGTCTGCAAGACCCCTGTAAGAATGAGCAGAACTTCGTGGAATGTGTGCAGGACATCGGTAGGAGTGTGCAGGACATCATGAAACGTGTGCAAGACCCCTGTAATGATGAGCAGGACTTCATGGAATGTGTGCTGGATCTTAGTAGGGGTGTGCAGGACCTCTCAGTTCAATGTTCAGGACACCGTATGCAAGCCAGGCCTGAATCTACAAGAACGATAGTTAAGTCCGCCAGAACAGGGCTACCGTAATCTCACTCGAGTTGGCTCTCTAAAATTTTCTAAGTTCTGACTCCGATTTCGCTTCATCTTCCCTACAGGTGGTGATGTTTCCCTGCTTTTTAGTCCAGGCAGATCCTCAACTGCTGACCCCTAGAGAAGGACGGTGTGTGAATCAAGACACACCGCTCTTCACTTCTTTTATACTTTATCATTGATCAATTGGGTATCATCAAATTTGTTTAAGAGAGCCGAATAACATCATTCCTGAGATTACGGTAGTCCTCTTCTGGCGCACTTAACTATCGTTCGCGCTGGAAATCAATTTCCATTTTTCAGGCTCAATTTCATGATTGAGCCCGGTAGACCACACTGGTAAACTTTGGCGAGTCAAAAACGTTGGACGATGAGGTTAATATCCGCCACCAATTCTCACCAGTCATCTAGCCCTTTTTCCTAGAATGTTGGTGCGACAGTAAGATAACAGGAAAATTGGTTACGGCACGAACTCCACATGCAAGAAAAACTCTGAAAATGATTTTGGCGCGAAATTTAAATTCGTATTTACAATGTGTTCCGATTGACTTTTCTTTACAAATGAAGGTTTTTCATGGGCCCCTTCAACATTTTCTTTCACTAGAGGGGCCAAGCTACGCAAAAACTCATAGAAATGATGGAAAACTCTGATAAAGAGGCCTGATACTGCGCTATCAATCATTGTTTTTATTAGAGCTCTACGGAAATACTTCGACTGGTAGCCTCTACCAATGGGCCGTTCATTTCATTCCTGTCTTGAGTGGTGCGTGCTCCTCCGTCTAGAAGAGTGCCTAGAACCTGTACAATTGGGTCATTTTGAAACTCGTTTCTTCATTTTTCGACTTTTAAATTCAAAAGTATATGCCTTGCATCTATTTGTAGGAAACCGCGTTGCAACAATTATCTTGCAGTCTTAGCAGCGGAGCGGTTGTTTCTTCATTTCTACCACTATGTTTTCGAAAAAAACAACTTGACTTCTGGAGCTCGACGATATTGTAGAAGGAAACCTTGTAAAAGTTGTGAAATTTCTGAAAGTTGGGCTCCGCAGAAAAGGTCAAGGATTTGGCATTGCTCCTAAATGTTGTGAAATTGTTTTATTGGATTTGGCTCTCAACTTGATTTTTCAAATGTAGTGAAATTGTCGAATTGATTTGGCTGTGATGATACTATATGCAGATAACATAATCATTAAATTTAGTGAAATTGTTGCAAACGGATTTGGCAGGAGCTCTATCAATTATCACAGTCAAATCACGCGTCAGAAGGGGTTTTCCTTGGAGCGCATATTGAATCGAATGAGAACAGGAATAAACCTAGCAGCAAAAACGTTTCTATACAATGCGAACCGTGAAAGCGTTGAGGACACGAAGAAATAGCGTCAGTAGCGAGTAAATTGCGTTAGATTTCGTTTTCATGATTTTTATCTCATCGGTGAGGGAAGGTCTGGTACCTTATTGTTAGTGGGAGCTACACTGAAAAGGCAGAATAGCATTCGGAAACCTTAATTCTAGCCCATAAGGCCCTAGTTATACACCAGCGGAATGAAAACGTCTCGCGATGACATTGCCGCCGCTTGCTGCGTGAATATGGGCTTCGTCTGCAATGTTGCGTCTTCGGCGTCTTTGACGCAATACTGCGGACAAAATTTTCCAGGCGTTTTTAATGGTATTTTATCGGTTTTTTCGCTTCTGACACTTTTTATTTGCAGAGTAGCACTAATAATCAATTCCTCTCGTCATTACAGTGCTCGTTATGTCGTTTTGGTAATGTTTTTACAATTTTAAATCTGAAAAATAATCAGCTGGTGGAAATTGGCAAATTTCCAACAGGGCAGGTCCCGTAAGGATGCAGTATACGGTGCCGCGGCGTGTATAACTGCTCTTGCGGCCTTCCGGCGCGTTTTCTGCGACTACTGTTCCTTTTGGCAGGCCTGAGCGCAGGCAGGGCGCATATAAGTGATAGTTGTCTTGCTATTTCCGCAGCGTCCCGCCGGTGTATAACTAGGGCCTAAGGCCACGTTTCGTTCAGCATTGTTGACTGAGGATTATTATTTTTTCTTTTTGTCTTAATTCGCTCGCCAGAGGACCTTCTGACGCGTGATTTGACTGTGATAATTGATAGAGCTCCTGCCAAATCCGTTTGCAACAATTTCACTAGATTTAATGATTATGTTATCTGCATATAGTATCATCACAGCCAAATCAATTCGACAATTTCACTACATTTGAAAAATCAAGTTGAGAGCCAAATCCAATAAAACAATTTCACAACATTTAGGAGCAATGCCAAATCCTTGACCTTTTCTGCGGAGCCCAACTTTCAGAAATCCAATTTGTGATTCCTTTCCTAGATCTTTTACTGATTTCACACGACTGATAAGATCATTCTGCATAACGTAACTGGCCTCAACCTCTGACCTGCCCAGCCGCAAATGCATAGCTTTATGGGGAGCCAAAGGTAACTGCCAGTTCTCTGACCACTGTATTACGGCTGATATCGCATCTTGAACTTTGTTGCAATCGGAAACGGTATCAATTCGATGATAAAAGTTTAGATCGTCAGCGTACTGCTGGCAGACTACGCCTCTTCGTGAGAAAATAGTGGGTAACTCAGCTACAAAAATATTGAACAAAACAGGTGAGAGGACCCCACTTTGCGGAACCCCACTTTTCGCTAATCGGACTGATGAGAACGACGATCTGACCTTCACTTGAAACGTTCGATTATTCAGATACGACTCAATCCAGTTACACACCAGAGGGTGGGAGCGCAGTTTTTCAATCTTACACATCAACTTTCTATGACTCACCCGACCGAAAGCTTTAGCGAAAGCTAAGTATATCACGTCGCATGCAGTGTTGTCATCAAGAATACGTGACCACTGATTGACACACTCAAGCATATTTGTCTCTACTGACCTCCCATTAACAAAACCATGCTGCGACAATGGTATCAAACGATTTCTTTCCAAGTGCGATATAATGTGTGACTTCAGTATTTTTTCGAAAACTCTGCAAAATAGTGAAGTCATACTCACTGACCTATAGCTTTCTCGGTCACTATAAGGTTGCTTCTTCCTCTCCGTGCAATCCAACCTTTCCATCTGCGTCTTCGGTGCTGCCCACGTCTCCGATCAGTACATCATGATTGGGCGAATAGCGGATAGGTAGACGCGCAACTTGACTTCCTTCGCAATGCGGGTAAACCACAAACGCTTATTTAGAGAATTGAATGCAGACGTAGCTTTCGCACATTGTTGTCGAATATCCGCTGCATAACTACCATCGTTCTTCAGCAAACAGCCCAAATAACAGAAATCGTCCACCAGTTCGATACGTTGTCCGTTCACACAAACTCCCGTTGAACGCCTCTGAGAGACCTACATCTGCTTGCATTTGTCGGGACGAAGACGAAGTCCATAGGCTGCGGCATACTTCGAAACGAGGTTCACAATCCTCTGCAGTTTTGCGTTGTTTTCAGCGAAGAACACAATGTCGTGGGCGTACTCCAGGTCGACAAGGGAGCGTCCTGATGGTGTTAGGATCACATCCGCAGGAAACTGTTCTGCAACTCTACGCATGATGTCATCGACGGCGAAGTTGAAAAGAAAAGATTCTGCAACGGCTCCTTGCCTTACTCCTGTTTTCACCTCAAAAGCTGACGTAAATCCGACAGGTGTAGGAACTGCTGCTGTTGTTCCTTTGTTCATGTTCTCGATTAACCGAACATACTTTTCCGGGATTCCATCTGCTCGCAGAGCGTTGAGCAATCGATCACGATGAAGAGAGTCGAACGCGGCTTCAAAGTCCAAAAAAGCAAGCTGTAATGGCTTCGAATACCGCGGCCACGATTCAATCACTCTTCTCACGATGAACACTTGGTCGATGGTCGATCTTCCAGGTCGAAAACCGGCTTGCTCATCTCTGGTCGTTCCTTCACGATGTTTGATAAGTCGCTCGAGAATGATACGTTTTAAAACCTTGTACATGACACGAACATGACATGACACCAGTCTACATGAAGTAAATGGTTGTAATAGCATCAAGGTTTGCTTTCCTAAAATTATTTCTATACACAACGGGAGCATTACACCTCGGAAGGTTAGGTGCAAAATGAACGGTAGAGTGATCACTGGACCCCAACGGCGGAGAAATGCTTACTGAATTGACCATACAGTTATCATTACACAGAACTAGGTCAAGAACATGACCACCACGGGTCGACGCCCTAACAAATTGCTCAAGGCTATGACTCGAGCACCCAGTATGAAACTTCTTGAGATGGCAAAAGCAGATGGTTTATTCCAATTGATATCCGGGAGGTTAAAATCGCCTAAGATGATAGAAGGCCAGCTACAAGAAATAAGGTCGCCGATGGTACTAAACGGTTGCTCAGACAAATTCGAAGTACAAGGTGGTGTCCTGTACACAACCAGAAACCGTATGGGTTTCAAGTCGATTTCCAAATCCGTGCAAAGGATTTCATATGCATCAGGCACAGAATCCTGGAGCACATGAACTGTACAAAAAAGTTTCCTAGCCAGAAAAAAGAACTCCTCCACCCTTTTTGCGAGGACGGTCCGACCTCAGAACTTCGTAATGCGAGCACCAGTCACCCAGTAGAGAAACCGACCCAACCCCACCGTTCTACGATGTTTCAGTTAAAGAGATAACGTCCGTGTCGAATTTTTGAAGCTAGAATTTCACCGCGTCAACGTTCTTCACTAGTGAGCGAATGTTAGTGTCAATACATGTAAGGCGGCAGAAATTTATCCGGGGAGAGTTTAGCAGTTTTCCGAGCTCGTAGGGGCTGGGTCACTCAGGGAAGATGCAGGAGGATCAGCTACAATGTTAGAGGTGCTGGCATAATTTACATTCACAGGAGCAACGATATTCCCGGAACTAGAGTTGGGAAGCTGCCGTAGGGCCCTGACCCTGTCCCTCTCCTCCTTTGAGAAAGAGGGCCTTATAAAGACCCCCCTAGAGGAGAAAGATTTGAGCCAGTGGGCTTGACGACAGACCAGATTAGCGTGAACTGTTGTAGACAAGACTAACTTAATCAAGCGTGACCTACCAGAACTCGGAAGCTACCAGAACTACCCATCCGATAAATGGATGTGGGCCTGCGCTCAACCCCTAAATGATCTAATATCTTAGCAACACAATTCTCATCATGTAATACCCTAACCGATGAAGTGAAATTGGAAGATTCATCAATACCAGAGATCACTACCGACCGCTTCCTCTCACGTTCCTCAAACGTGCAATCACAGTTGTTGATAGGCCTAACAGGAGAATATGAGCGCTCAGTCAAGTTGTGAGAAAGCTCAGACTCGAGAGCAACAATTTCAGCTTCTCAGACACTCGCTGTTGTGAGTTCGATACCAAAAACCACAGTTGTTATCAACCGCCAACGGACAGCAAACTAAAAAAAGCCTTCACAAACCAAACGGCAACCAATAGAGCGGTCTATTGGTTTGCTATAGGTTTGGTGTTAGTGTAAAGAAGAGGCTGTTGAGAACCGCTAACCTAAACTGTTTTGTCTTATGAACCGCTAACTGAAGCATATGTTGTCTTATGAACCGCTAACTGAAGACTATGTTGTCTTATGAACCGCTGACTAAAACCGTGTTCTGTTCATGCATGATATGAATGATATTCTGACGATATAGTTTGTGAGAAATCATTCAACCTTCAATCCATTTTTAACTTCAATTCTATTATGGACTGTGGACCAATGGACTACTCCGAACAATTCGACTGGAGGTAAAGTTACAGATAGCCACAGGTAAAGGGTGTTCAAGACCGCAGTACTGGTGTGCAGGACGCCATAGAGTGTGTGCAGGACATCAGCAAGAGTGCTCAAAACGTCATGGAATGTGTGCAGGAAGAGAGTAGTACTGCGCAGAATGTTATGGATCGTGTGCAGGACCCCAGTAGGGGTCTGCAGGACGTCATCGAGTGTGTGCAGGATTCCACTAGGATTGTACAGGGTACTTTTACGGAAAAGACGACCCACCGAATAAACTTGGATTTTCCGGGTGTTTTTTATATGTTCTTTGCACAGATTTTTCATGTTGCTCTCTGCTTCTACATGTTTAGAAGCAAGAACATGACAAAATGATCCTGTAGCTGCATTAGAAAAACTTTCTTGCCAGAATGGGTCGTCTATTCCGAAAGAGCGCCTTGTACAGGACATTAGAGAACGTGTGCAGGACCCCAGTAGAATTGTTCGGGAGCTTATGGAATGTGTGCAGGACCCCAGTAGGAGTGCACCGGACGTCATGGAATGTGTGCAGGACTCCAGTAGGAGTGTGCGGGACGTCATACAATGTGGGAAGGACCTGTGTCTCACAGACTCGAAGCTAATCGTCACGGCGGCTGCGGGAGAGTAACTCATTTTTTCCCTCATTGGCGTGCACCTAAATCCGTTGAAATGCGCAAATGTGTTCTGGATTTAACCTCGCCTTCCTGAAACCAGGGGCTTGACTCTCCCACTGTGGTCCTGCACACTACCACTGACGTCCAGCACACTCCCAGTGTGGTCCTGCACACTACCACTGACGTCCAGCACACTCCCACTGGGGTCCTGCACACTACCACTGACGTCCAGCACACTTCCACTGTGGTCCTGCACACTACCACTGACGTCCAGCACACTCCCACTGGGGTCCTGCACACTACCACTGACGTCCAGCACACTCCCACTGTGGTCCTGCACACTACCACTGACGTCCAGCACACTCCCACTGTGGTCCTGCACACTACCACTGACGTCCAGCACACTCCCACTGTAGTCCTGCACACTACCACTGCTGTCCTGCTGACTCATCAAACCCGAGATTCTGTACGGCGTCCCGTAAAATATTGCCGAAGACCTGTCGCCGTGATTAAAGCGTAGCCCTTCTACGCTAGCGTAGCTGGATGCCTCATAGAAGTTTTTATGACCCACGGCTAAAATTGCGCCCCACGGACAAACTCGGATGGCCCAAGGCGCGCAAGAGGTGATTCAGGCTGATATTTTGGTAATCGATGGATGTCCCACCCACGCAAATGTTGCTACCATTTCATCCCTGTTTTGATCGGCCATTCCGGAGATCCGCGGGAAAACACAATTACACACACACATACATACATACATACGGTTTCCGTTTTCATTTTAGTCTTTCGCATAGACCAGGCGGCTGGCCGCGCGGGGTTGGCGGCCTCACTGGAGAATGGGGTTTCGATTCGCGCGGGGTGATCTACCATCGCCGCCCCGTTCATTAATCAGACTAAAATGATTGCGTGAACTCTACATACATACATACATACATACATACATACATACATACATACATACATACATACATACATACATACATACATACATACATACATACATACATACATACATACATACATACATACATACATACATACATACATATACATACATACATACATACATACATACATACATACATACATACATACATACATACATACATACATACATACATACATACAAACATCGGGACATACCCTTCATTTTCATCCTACTTGCAGTCGTATTATCACAATCGTGGATGCGAAGCGGTTGTTTTTCGAAAAATTCAACCATGAAAATGAAGATATCCAATGAAAACCGCACCACTTCTATGATAGTGATACAGAAAAGTGCGAGTAGCAGGGAAATGAAGGCTAACTGCTTTAAGTATAAGGATTACTATTATTATTATTATTATTATTATTATTATTATTATTATTATTATTATTATTATTATTATTATTATTATTATTATTATTATTATTATTATTATTATTATTATTATTATTATATATCTTTATCGTCTTTCTAATTCTCGCCGACACCAAGCGGAAGACATCGAAAAGTTTCATGTCATTAATGACGGGCGTGGTGATCTGCTGATGGATCGCAAGAAAGTATTGGAACGGTGGCGCAACTACTTTGAGAGAATATGTACGGAAGAATTTGATCATCCTCCCAACCCCCAAGCTGCGCCTTGCTATGTTCCGGTACAGCGTATCACAGTTGATGAAGTGGACGCGGCGCTGAAGCGGATGAGACCTGGTAGGGCGACTGGGCCTGATGATATCGCGGCCGAGCTGAGGAACTCGAAACACTGGAATTCAGCAGTCTGGCTGACAAAGTTTATCAACCAGGTCGTCACAGAGATGAAAATCCCGGCGGACTGGCAACATAGCACAACTATTCCAATCTGGAAAAAGAAAGGCAGCTCTGCCGACTGTGTCAATTACCGGCCTATACGACTAATCTCTCATAGCATGAAGATATTCGAGCGAATAATCGATGGTCGCATTCGAGAAATTGTGAAGCTGTCCAGTAACCAGTGTGGCTTTGCTTCCTCTTGTGGCACCATCGATGCCATACACGCCGCAAGACTCCCGGCTGAGAAGCATCGGGAGAAGAAGAAACCGCTTCATTTTGCTTTCATCGATTTGGAGAAGGCCTTCGATCGTGTTCCGCATGAGGTTATCTGGTATGCCCTGCGAGTGCATTCTGTGCCTGAAGAACTCGTTGAGTGGGTGCGAGCTCTCTACAACGACGCAACGAGCCGCGTACGAGCTGCCGCAGGCACGTCGAAAGAATTTCCGATTACAGTGGGTGTGCACCAAGGCTCGGCCCTATCCCCACTGTTGTTTGTCATTGTTATAGATGCAGTCACGAAAGACCTGCAGAAGTCGGCACCGTGGACGTTGCTGTATGCGGATGATGTGATGCTGGTTTCCGAGGACAAAAACGATCTCGAGCAACAAGCACAGGCCTGGAGTGACCGTCTTGCGCAGTTCGGCCTTCGACTAAACGTCAGGAAGACCGAATATTTGACAACCGACGCAAATGAGCTCGGCAGTATAAGATTAAATGGCACGAACCTACCGCGTACGGACACTTTCAAGTATCTTGGATCGACAATTACTGCTGACGGCGGCATTGTTCATGAGATAGCTGCTCGTATCAATGCTGCTTGGTCTAAGTGGCGCTCAACAACCGGTGTCTTATGCGATAAGAAGATTCCTGATCACCTGAAGTCCAAAGTGTACAGGTCTGTAATACGACCTGTTGCACTCTATGGAGCTGAGTGCTGGCCAGCGACCAAGGAGGCAGAACGTCGTCTGACTGTCATGAAAACGAAAATGCTGCGATGGAGCGCCGGCATCACGCGTCTCGATCATGTTTCCAATGAAGACATCCAGAAGCGATTTGGTGTTGCTCCCATTGCTGAAAAGCTACGAGAATCAAGATTGAGATGGTATGGTCATGTTCTGCGTAGCAAAGGCGATTCCGTTCAAAAGATCGCTCTTGATTTAGAAGTCCATGGCAGGAGACCGAAAGGACGTCCGAAGCAGCGCTGGCTGGACACATTGCACAACGATCTGAAGGCTGCTGGCTTACATCCCGATCAGGCGCACGATCGAGAAAAGTGGCGCCAACGAACCATTCATGCGGACCCTGCAAGGAAGCGGGACAAACGCTAAAGAAGAAGAAGATTATTATTATTATTATTATTATTATTATTATTATTATTATTATTATTATTATTATTATTATTATTATTATTATTATTATTATTATTATTATTATTATTATTATTATTACCAGTGGGGGTGTGTATACAAGTCTGTTGGTACCTGCTCGTTGGTGCCCCTGCTTCTACTGAACCCAGCAGACGTTTGATTGTACACAGGGAACGTTCGAGCGATATAGCGTGCACAACTATATTGCGAAAGTATCCCGCACATTGCATAAAGGTGTCGCCGTCCGGCACACTAAGGCCTCTGCTCCATAACACCTTAGGATCCGTACCTAGGGAGTCATGAAGTCTTTGGCCACAAGCCACAATTTCGCCACCCTGAACTGTCGATCGCTGTCGAGTGATATCCAAAAAACTGCGCTATCCAGACTTCTGAGCTATTTCCATGCACCGTTTGCTGCTTTGCAGGAAACCCGCCTCGAGGATAGACCCGTCATCAGCGTCGGAGAGTACACCATCTACTGCGGTAACGCTGACGATAGGAGAGTGGGAGGCTGTGCAATAGCTGTAAGGAAGGATTTCAATGGTATGGTCAAGGAGTTTGGCTCAACGTCGTGCCGGAATGCATTCGTACGACTGCGGGATCACAGAGGATTCAATCTGTGGATAGTGAGTGCTCACGCGCCCACTGAAACCGCCGAAGACAATCCGAAGGATGCGTTTTATGAGGAACTCAATACGTTGCTGGCCAGGATACCTTGTCAACATGCTGTTGTCGTGGGGATTGACGCAAATGCGAAGATGGGACTTGATCAGGAATCCGAAGTACTCGGTAAATGGTTCTACCCAGTGGAGCAAACATCGGACAATGGCTACCGCGTTGTCGACTTTTGTGAACGCAGTGGTCTGATTATTGCATCGACATTCAAGAGGAATCATCGCCGCCATCAGCTTACGTGGCAGGGACCAACCCGGCTATCTCCAGAAGAGCAGCGGAAGCGGAAGATGACAACTTTGAAACTACAGCTTGACTATGTCCTGACGAGGAATATTCCAGTATCGGATATTCGAAGATCTAGAGCTGTGTGGGATGTCGCATTCGATTCGGATCACCGTCCTGTTCTGTTGAACTTCACTGCGAGGATTCATAAGAGGAAGCGAGGGGCTCAGCCTCTCCAGAGGATTGACATGACAAGTCTCAGAGATGAAGAGTGCAGAAGGAATTTCCGACAACGCGTTTCTATTCACATCGGAGTACGGACTAAGAAGAAACTTTGCGACGCGGATTCTTTTGTCAAGTGCATCCAGGACGCTCCGAAAGAGGCACTCCCGGTTGTACAGCCTAAGAAGAAGTTCGCCTACGTCTCAGAAGAAACAACATCTACCTACAACAGAGTATGTGCTCTCCGTACTGCAGGAAACTTCGTGGAGGAGAAGCGTCTGAGGAGGAAGTTGCGTCGGCAGCTTCAAAGTGACCGCGAACGAGAGTGGACGTGTAGAGCTAAGGAGTTCGAGAAGGCTTGGGAGGAGAAGAATCCGAAGAAAGCCTACACGTTGCTGCGACAGTATAGCGGGAAGATGAAGAGATGTTCTCCTGTCTTGAACACTACCAATGGAATTGCAGTTGGTGATGCGACGCTGCCAATATGGAAGGATTACTTCAGTTCACTACTGAATCGTCCAGCGCCATCAGTACCTGAGCTCCCGCATGTTCAGAGAGCACATTACGATGTCAGTGAGAAACCGCCGACTGAGTCTGAAGTTTTGGATTGTGTCCGGAAAATGAAGAATGGAAAGGCAGGTGGAGATGACAACATCACTGCTGAAATGCTGAAAGCTCTTCCTCCGTCTGGGATTCGTGAAATGACCAACACCATCCGTGCCATATGGATGAGCGAAAGGATACCCGATTCGTGGAGACATGCGATCATCGTACCTCTTCACAAGAAGCTATCCGTCACGGATCCTAAGAACTACAGAGGAATCTCTCTACTTCGTGTCATGTACAAGGTTTTAGAACGTATCATTCTCGAGCGACTTATCAAACATCGTGAAGGAACGACCAGAGATGAGCAAGCCGGTTTTCGACCTGGAAGATCGACCATCGACCAAGTCTTCGTCGTGAGAAGAGTAATTGAATCGTGGCAGCGGTTTTCGAAGCCATTACAGCTTGCTTTTTTGGACTTTGAAGCCGCGTTCGACTCTCCTCATCGTGATCGATTTCTCAATGCTCTGCGAGCAGATGGAGTCCCGGAAAAGTATGTTCGGTTAATCGAGAACATGAACAAAGGAACAACAGCAGCAGTTCGTACACCTGTCGGATTTACGTCAGCTTTCGAGGTGAAAACAGGAGTAAGGCAAGGAGCCGTTGCAGGACCTTTTCTTTTCAACTTCGCCGTTGATGACATCATGCGTAGAGTTGCAGAACAGTTTCCTGCGGATGTGATCCTAACACCATCAGGACGCTCCCTTGTCGACCTGGAGTACGCCGACGACACTGTGTTGTTCGCTGAAAACAACGCAAAACTGCAAAGGATTGTGAACCTCGTTTCGAAGTATGCCGCAGCCTATGGACTTCGTCTTCGTCCCGACAAATGCAAGCAGATGTGGGTCTCTCAGAGGCCTTCAACTGGAGTTTGTGTGGACGGACAACGTATCGGACTGGTGGACGATTTCTGTTATTTGGGCTGTTTGCTGAAGAACGATGGTAGTTATGCAGCGGATATTCGACAACGATGTGCGAAAGCTACGTCTGCATTCAATTCTCTAACCAAGTGTTTGTGGTCTACCACCGTCGCGAAGGAAGTCAAGTTGCGCGCCTACCTATCCGCTATTCGCCCTATCATGATGTACGGATCGGAGACGTGGGCAGCACCGAAAACGCAGATGGAAAGGTTGCATTTCACGGAGAGGAAGCTTTTTAGGCGTTTGCTTGGATATTTCTGGCCGCGTATATGCCATAACGAAGACCTTTACAAGGAAATCGACGCAGTACATCAACGCTTGACCCGAGGGAGGTGCCAGCATCTCCTAACGCCATCTCAAGCAGCAATGGAAAGTCGACTTCGACTGCTCGGGCATATACTAAGAAGAACGCCGGATCGTCTCGTACAACACGCTTTAAAAATGCTTCCAAATCCTGTCTGGAAACGGCCACCTGGGCGTAGGAGAAAGTTCTGGACGGATGTGGTTAAAGAGGATTTAAAGTCACTCGGCATCGAAAGACAGTTCAGGCGCGATGTTCCGTTTCGCAGGAAATGGAATAGTGACAGCTGGATGGAATGTGTTCAAATTGTGGCTGAAGACCGTGAAAAATGGACACGGGTGACTACTAGGACGGCACACCTCGGTGAAGATGCGGAATGACCGCGTCAGGCGAAAGCCAACCGATTAAGAAGAAAGAAGAATTATTACTAGTGACCCTTCGGGTCCCTAGCCCGGGACAGCCACTTGACTTGAAGGCTGCAAACCCTCTGCTTTAGCGTCGAATTCACTAAGTTGTATCGCGCGCGTGTGCGCGTATGCTGCTACTCAACTATCCCATACTCACACTGTCTGTATCCCAGCTACACATACGCACGCGAAGGAACACTAAATTTCACTTCCTAATGTAGGGTACAAGCTCCTAAACATGCTTGTGAAAGCAACGTGAATTGACCAGTACGTCTACAACCATGGGGCCAGCGCCGTTCCAAAGACCGAATACCACGATGGCAGTAGTATAGTTGTCCTTTTTGAAAAACGGTCAAGCAAGCAAATAAACATGACGTCAAAAAGCCTTTTAACTGCTCAATGTTTTCAATTCTCCAATCATGCTGCGCTCATAGGTGGCGACACGCAAAATCGGTACGTATCATTTGCATCCTCGCAGCGAGCAGGCTTCGTCGGCCACCCCCATCTAATATTCGTTTGGCTTTGCCAAACGATGGGTCGGCTATACCGGCCACACTCCATTCACCACGCGTAGTATTCGTTCGGCTTAGCCGAACGATGGGCCGGCTTCGCCGACCCACCTCCTCCATTCAACACGCGTAGTATTCGTTTGGCTCCGCCAAACGATGGGCCGGCTTCGCCGGACACCCTCCATTCAACACACGTAGTATTCGTTCGGCTTAGCCAAACGATGGGCCGGCTTCGCCGACCCACCTCCAATCACCACGCGTAGTATTCATTGGCTCCGCCGAACGATGGGCCGGCTTCGCCGGCCACCCTTCGTGTAGTATTCGTTCGGCTAGTATTCGTTCGGCTTGGCCGAACGATGGGCCGGCTTCGCCGAACCCACCTCCATTCACCACGCGTAGTATTCGTTTAGCTCCGAAAAAAAGGTGGGCCGGCTTCGCCGACCCACCACAATTCACCACGCGTAGTATTCGTTCGGCTTTGCCGAACGATGGGCCGGCTTCACCGACCCACCTCCAATCACCACGCGTAGTATTCGTTCGGCTTCGACGAACGATGGGCCGGCTCCACCGACCCACCTCCATGCACCATGCGCAGTATTCATTCGGCTCCGCCGAACGATGGGCCGGCTTCGCCGACCCACCTCCAATCACCACGCGTAGTATTCGTTCGGCTTCGCCGAACGATGGGCCGGCTTCGCCGGCCACCCTTTGTGTAGTATTCGTTCGGCTTGGCCGAACGATAGGCCGGCTCCGCCGATGCACCTCCATTCACCACGCGTAGTATTCGTTTGGCTTTGCCGAACGATGGGCCAGCTTCGCCGACCCACCTCCAATCACCAAGCGTAGTATTCATTCGGCTCCGCCAAACGATGGGCCGGCTTCGCCGACCCACCTCCAATCACCACGCGTAGTATTCGTTCGGCTTCGCCGACCCACCTCCATTCACCACGCGTAGTATTCATGCGGCTCTGCCGAACAATGGGCCGGCTTCGCCGGCCACCCTCCGTGTAGTATTCGTTCGGCTTCGCCGAACGATGGGCCGGCTTTGCCGACTCACCTCCATTCACCACGCGTAGTATTCGTTCGGCTTCGCCGAACGATAGGCCGGCTCCGCCGACCCACCTCCATTCACCACGCGTAGTATTCGTTCGGCTTCGCCGAACGATGGGCCAGCTTCGCCGACCCACCTCCAATCACCAAGCGTAGTATTCATGCGGCTCTGCCGAACAATGGGCCGGCTTCGCCGGCCACCCTCCGTGTAGTATTCGTTCGGCTTCGCCGAACGATGGGCCGGCTTTGCCGACTCACCTCCATTCACCACGCGTAGTATTCGTTCGGCTTCGCCAAACGATTGGCCGACTTCGCCGAACCACCTCCAATCACCACGCGTAGTATTCGTTCGGCTTTGCCGACCCACCTCTATTCACCACGCGTAGTATTCATTCGGCTCTGCCGAACAATGGGCCGGCTTCGCCGGCCACCCTCCGTGTAGTATTCGTTCGGCTTCGCCGAACGATGGGCCGGCTCCGCCGACCCACCTCCAATCACCACGCGTAGTATTCGTTTGGCTCCGCCGAACGAGGGGCGGCTTCGCCGACCAACCTCCATTCACCACTCGTAGTATTCATTCGGCGGCTTTGCCTGCTACCCTCCGTATAGTATTCGTTCGGCTTCGTCGAACGATGGGCCGGCTTCGCCGACCCACCTCCAATCACCACGAGTAGTATTCATTGGCTCCGCCGAACGATGGGCCGGCTTCGCCGGCCACCCTTCGTGTAGTATTCGTTCGGCTAGTATTCGTTCGGCTTAGCCGAACGATGGGCCGGCTTCACCGACCCACCTCCAATCACCACGCGTAGTATTCGTTCGGCTTCGACGAACGATGGGCCGGCTCCGCCGACCCACCTCCATGCACCATGCGTAGTATTCGTTTGGCTCCGCCAAGCGATGGGCCGGCTTCGCCGACCCACCTCCAATCACCACGCGTAGTATTCATTCGGCTCCGCCGAACGATGGGCCTGCTTCGCCGGCCACCCTCCTTGTAGTATTCGTTTGGCTTCGCCGAACGATGTGCCGGCTTCGCCGGCCACCCTCCGTGTAGCATTCGTTCGGCTTGGCCGAACGATAGGCCGGCTCCGCCGACCCACCTCCATTCAACACACGTAGTATCCGTTCGTCTTCGCCGACCCACCTCCAATCACCACGCGTAGTATTCGTTGGGCTTCGCCAAACGATGGGCCGGCTTCGCCGGCCACCCTTCGTGTAGTATTCGTTCGGCTTCGCCGACGATGAGCCACCGACTGCTACTCCATTCACCGCGTAGTTTTCGTTCGGCTTGGCCGAACGATGGGCCGGCTTCGCCGAACCCACCTCCATTCACCACGCGTAGTATTCGTTTGGCTATGAAAAAGGGTGGGCCGGCTTTGCCGACCCACCACAATTCACCACGCGTAGTATTCGTTCGACTTTGCCGAACGATGGGCCGGCTTCACCGACCCACCTCCAATCACCACGAGTAGTATTCATTGGCTCCGCCGAACGATGGGCCGGCTTCGCCGGCCACCCTTCGTGTAGTATTCGTTTGGCTAGTATTCGTTCGGCTTGGCCGAACGATGGGCCGGCTTCGCCGAACCCACCTCCATTCACCACGCGTAGTATTCGTTCGGCTTCGCCGACCCACCTCCAATCACCAAGCGTAGTATTCATTTGGCTCCGCCAAACGATGGGCCGGCTTTGTCGGCCACCCTTTGTGTAGTATTCGTTCGGCTTCGCCAAACGATGGGCCGGCTTCGCCGACCAACCTCCATTCACCACTCGTAGTATTCATTCGGCGGCTTTGCCTGCTACCCTCCGTATAGTATTCGATCGGCTTCGTCGAACGATGGGCCGGCTTCGCCGACCCACCTTCAATCACCACGAGTAGTATTCATTGGCTCCGCCGAACGATGGGCCGGCTTCGCCGGCCACCCTTCGTGTAGTATTCGTTCGGCTAGTATTCGTTCGGCTTGGCCGAACGATGGGCCGGCTTCGCCGAACCCAACTCCATTCACCACGCGTAGTATTCGTTTGGCTCCGAAAAAAAGTGGGCCGGCTTCGCCGACCCACCACAATTCACCACGCGTAGTATTCGTTCGACTTTGCCGAACGATGGGCCGGCTTCACCGACCCACCTCCAATCACCACGCGTAGTATTCGTTCGGCTTCGACGAACGATGGGCCGGCTTTGCCGACTCACCTCCATTCACCACGCGCAGTATTCGTTCGGCTTCGCCGAACGATAGGCCGGCTTCGCCGACCCACCTCCAATCACCACGAGTAGTATTCATTGGCTCCGCCGAACGATGGGCCGGCTTCGCCGGCCACCCTTTGTGTAGTATTCGTTCGGCTAGTATTCGTTCGGCTTGGCCGAACGATGGGCCGGCTTTGCCGACTCACCTCCATTCACCACGCGTAGTATTCGTTCGGCTTCGCCGAACGTTAGGCCGGCTTCGCCGACCCACCTCCAATCACCACGAGTAGTATTCATTGGCTCCGCCGAACGATGGGCCGGCTTCGCCGGCCACCCTTCGTGTAGTATTCGTTCGGCTAGTATTCGTTCGGCTTGGCCGAACGATGGGCCGGCTTCGCCGAACCCACCTCCATTCACCACGCGTAGTATTCGTTTGGCTCCGAAAAAAGTGGGCCGGCTACGCCGACCCACCACAATTCACCACGCGTAGTATTCGTTCGACTTTGCCGAACGATGGGCCGGCTTCACCGACCCACCTCCAATCACCACGCGTAGTATTCGTTCGGCTTCGACGAACGATGGGCCGGCTCCGCCGACCCACCTCCATGCACCATGCGTAGTATTCGTTTGGCTCCGCCAAGCGATGGGCCGGCTTCGCCGACCCACCTCCAATCACCACGCGTAGTATTCATTCGGCTCCACCGAACGATGGGCCGGCTTCGCCGGCCACCCTTCGTGTAGTAATCGTTCGGCTTCGCCGAAAGATGGGCCGGCTTCGCCGGCCACCCTTTGTGTAGTATTCGTTCGGCTTCGCCGACCCACCTCCAATCACCAAGCGTAGTATTCATTTGGCTCCGCCAAACGATGGGCCGGCCTTGCCGGCCACCCTTTGTGTAGTATTCGTTTGGCTCCGCCGAACGAGGGGCGGCTTCGCCGACCAACCTCCATTCACCACTCGTAGTATTCATTCGGCGGCTTTGCCTGCTACCCTCCGTATAGTATTCGATCGGCTTCGTCGAACGATGGGACGGCTTCGCCGACCCACCTTCAATCACCACGAGTAGTATTCATTGGCTCCGCCGAACGATGGGCCGGCTTCGCCGGCCACCCTTCGTGTAGTATTCGTTCGGCTAGTATTCGTTCGGCTTGGCCGAACGATGGGCCGGCTTCGCCGAACCCACCTCCATTCACCACGCGTAGTATTCGTTTGGCTATGAAAAAGGGTGGGCCGGCTTTGCCGACCCACCACAATTCACCACGCGTAGTATTCGTTCGACTTTGCCGAACGATGGGCCGGCTTCACCGACCCACCTCCAATCACCACGCGTAGTATTCGTTCGGCTTCGACGAACGATGGGCCGGCTCCGCCGACCCACCTCCATGCACCATGCCTAGTATTCGTTTGGCTCCGCCAGGCGATGGGCCGGCTTCACCGACCCACCTCCAGTCACCACGCGTAGTATTCATTCGGCTCCGCCGAACGATGGGCCGGCTTCGCCGGCCACCCTTCGTGTAGTAATCGTTCGGCTTCGCCAAAAGATGGGCCGGCTTCGCCGACTCACCTCCATTCACCACGCGTAGTATTCGTTCGGCTTCGCCGAACGATAGGCCGGCTCCGCCGACCCACCTCCATTCACCACGCGTAGTATTCGTTCGGCATGGCCGAACGATGGGCCAGCTTCGCCGACCCACCTCCAATCACCAAGCGTAGTATTCATTCGGCTCCGCCAAACGATTGGCCGACTTCGCCGAACCACCTCCAATCACCACGCGTAGTATTCGTTCGGCTTCGCCGACCCACCTCTATTTACCTTGCGTAGTATTCATTCGGCTCTGCCGAACAATGGGCCGGCTTCGCCGGCCACCCTCTGTGTAGTATTCGTTCGGCTTCGCCGAACGATGGGCCGGCTTTGCCGACTCACCTCCATTCACCACGCGTAGTATTCGTTCGGCTTCGCCGAACGATAGGCCGGCTCCGCCGACCCACCTCCATTCACCACGCGTAGTATTCGTTCGGCATGGCCGAACGATGGGCCAGCTTCGCCGACCCACCTCCAATCACCAAGCGTAGTATTCATTCGGCTCCGCCAAACGATTGGCCGACTTCGCCGAACCACCTCCAATCACCACGCGTAGTATTCGTTCGGCTTCGCCGACCCACCTCTATTCACCACGCGTAGTATTCATTCGGCTCTGCCGAACAATGGGCCGGCTTCGCCGGCCACCCTCTGTGTAGTATTCGTTCGGCTTCGCCGAACGATGGGCCGGCTTTGCCGGCCACCCTTTGTGTAGTATTCGTTCGGCTTCGCCGAACGATGGGCCGGATTCGCCGGCCCACCTGCAACCACCACGCGTAGTATTCGTTTGGCTCCGTCAAACGATGGGCCGGCTTTGCCGCCCCACCTCCAATCACCAAGCGTAGTATTCATTTGGCTCCGCCAAACGGCCGAACTAGCCGAACGAATACTACACGAAGGGTGGCAGGCGAAGCCGGTCCACCGTTCGGCGGAGCCAATGAATACTACTCGTGGTGATTGGAGGGGGGACGGCGGAGCGGGCCCACCGTTTCCCGAAGCCGAACGAATTCTACGCGTGGTGATTGGAGGTGGGTCGGCGAAGCCGGCCCATCGTTTGGCGGAGCCAAATGAATACTACGCTTGGTGATTGGAGGTGGGTCGGCGAAGCCGAACGAATACTACGCGTGGTGATTGAAGGTGGGTCGACGAAGCCGGCCCATCGTTTGGCGGAGCCAAATGAATACTACGCTTGGTGATTGGAGGTGGGTCGGCAAAGCCGGCCCATCGTTTGACGGAGCCAAACGAATACTACGCGTGTTGATTGCAGGTGGGTCGGCAAATCCGGCCCATCGTTCGGCGAAGCCGAACGAATACTACACAAAGGGTGGCCGGCAAAGCCGGCCCATCGTTCGGCGAAGCCGAACGAATACTACACAGAGGGTGGCCGGCGAAGCCGGCCCATTGTTCGGCAGAGCCGAATGAATACTACGCGTGGTGAATAGAGGTGGGTCGGCGAAGCCGAACGAATACTACGCGTGGTGATTGGAGGTGGTTCGGCGAAGTCGGCCAATCGTTTGGCGGAGCCGAATGAATACTACGCTTGGTGATTGGAGGTGGGTCGGCAAAGCTGGCCCATCGTTCGGCCATGCCCAACGAATACTACGCGTGGTGAATGGAGGGGGGGCAGCGGAGTTGGCTCATCGTTCGGCGAAGCCGAACGAATACTACGCGTGGTGAATGGAGGTGAGTCGGCAAAGTTGGCTCCATCGCGAAGCCGAACGAATACTACACGGAGGGTGGCCGGTGAAGCCGGCCCATTGTTCGGCAGAGCCGAATGAATACTACGCGTGGTGAATGGAGGTGGGTCGGCGAAGCCGAACGAATACTACGCGTGGTGATTGGAGGTGGGTCGGCGAAGCCAGCCCATCGTTTGGCGGAGCCGAATGAATACTACGCTTGGTGATTGGAGGTGGGTCAGCGAAGCGGGCCCATCGTTCGGCAAAGCCGAACGAATACTACGCGTGGTGAATGGAGGTGGGTCGGCGGAGCCGGCCTATCGTTCGGCCAAGCCGAACGAATACTACACAAAGGGTGGCCGGCGAAGCCGGCCCATCTTTCGGCGAAGCCGAACGATTACTACACGAAGGGTGGCCGGCGAAGCCGGCCCATTGTTCGGCGGAGCCGAATGAATACTACGCGTGGTGATTGGAGGTGGGTCGGCGAAGCCGGCCCATCGCTTGGCGGAGCCAAACGAATACTACGCATGGTGCATGGAGGTGGGTCGGCGGAGCCGGCCCATCGTTCGTCGAAGCCGAACGAATACTACGCGTGGTGATTGGAGGTGGGTCGGTGAAGCCGGCCCATCGTTCGGCAAAGTCGAACGAATACTACGCGTGGTGAATTGTGGTGGGTCGGCGAAGCCGGCCCACCCTTTTTCATAGCCAAACGAATACTACGCGTGGTGAATGGAGGTGGGTTCGGCGAAGCCGGCCCATCGTTCGGCCAAGCCGAACGAATACTAGCCGAACGAATACTACACGAAGGGTGGCCGGCGAAGCCGGCCCAGCGTTCAGCGGAGCCAAACGAATACTACGCGTGGTGATTGGAAGTGGTCGGCGAAGCCGGCCCATCGTTTGGCGAAGCCGAACGAATACTACACAAAGGGTGGCCGGTGAAGCCGGCCCATTGTTAGGCAGAGCCGAATAAATACTACGCGTGGTGAATGGAGGTGGGTCGGCAGAGCCGAACGAATACTACGCGTGGTGATTGGAGGTGGGTCGGCGAAGCCGGCTCATCGTTTGGCGGAGCCGAATGAATACTACGCTTGGTGATTGGAGGTGGGTCGGCGAAGCTGGCCCATCGTTCGGCAAAGCCAAACGAATACTACGCGTGGTGAATGGAGGTGCATCGGCGGAGCCGGCCTATCGTTCGGCGAAGCCGAACGAATACTACACGAAGGGTGGCCGGCGAAGCCGGCCCATCGTTCGGCGAAGCCGAATGAATACTACGCGTGGTGATTGGAGGTGGGTCGGCGAAGCCGGCCCATCGTAAGCCGGCCCATCGTTTGGCGGAGCCAAACGAATACTACGCATGGTGCATGGAGGTGGGTCGGTGGAGCCGGCCCATCGTTCGTCGAAGCCGAACGAATACTACGCGTGGTGATTGGAGGTGGGTCGGTGAAGCCGGCCCATCGTTCGGCAAAGTCGAACGAATACTACGCGTGGTGAATTGTGGTGGGTCGGCGAAGCCGGCCCACCTTTTTTCGGAGCCAAACGAATACTACGCGTGGTGAATGGAGGTGGGTTCGGCGAAGCCGGCCCATCGTTCGGCCAAGCCGAACGAGTACTAGCCGAACGAATACTACACGAAGGGTGGCCGGCGAAGCCGGCCCATCGTTCGGCGGAGCCAATGAATACTACTCGTGGTGATTGGAGGTGGGTCGGCGAAGCCGGCCCATCGTTCGACGAAGCCGAACGAATACTATACGGAGGGTAGCAGGCAAAGCCGCCGAATGAATACTACGAGTGGTGAATGGAGGTTGGTCGGCGAAGCCGCCCCTCGTTCGGCGGAGCCAAACGAATACTACGCGTGGTGATTGGAGGTGGGTCGGCGAAGCCGGCCCATCGTTTGGCGGAGCCAAATGAATACTACGCTTGGTGATTGGAGGTGGGTCGGCGAAGCCGAACGAATACTACGCGTGGTGATTGAAGGTGGCTCGACGAAGCCGGCCCATGGTTTGGCGGAGCCAAGTGAATACTACGCTTGGTGATTGGAGGTGGGTCGGCAAAGCCGGCCCATCGTTTGACGGAGCCAAACGAATACTACGCGTGTTGATTGCAGGTGGGTCGGCGAATCCGGCCCATCGTTCGGCGAAGCCGAACGAATACTACACAAAGGGTGGCCGGCAAAGCCGGCCCATCGTTCGGCGAAGCCGAACAAATACTACACAGAGGGTGGCCGGCGAAGCCGGCCCATTGTTTGGCAGAGCCGAATGAATACTACGCGTGGTGAATAGAGGTGGGTCGGCAAAGTTGAACGAATTCTACGCGTGGTGATTGGAGGTGGTTCGGCGAAGTCGGCCAATCGTTTGGCGGAGCCGAATGAATACTACGCTTGGTGATTGGAGGTGGGTCGGCGAAGCTGGCCCATCGTTCGGCGATGCCGAACGAATACTACGCGTGGTGAATGGAGGTGGGTCGGCGGAGCCGGCCTATCGTTCGGCGAAGCCGAACGAATACTACGCGTGGTGAATGGAGGTGAGTCGGCAAAGCCGGCCCATCGTTCGGCGAAGCCGAACGAATACTACACGGAGGGTGGCCGGTGAAGCCGGCCCATTGTTCGGCAGAGCCGAATGAATACTACGCGTGGTGAATGGAGGTGGGTCGGCGAAGCCGAACGAATACTACGCGTGGTGATTGGAGGTGGGTCGGCGAAGCCAGCCCATCGTTTGGCGGAGCCGAATGAATACTACGCTTGGTGATTGGAGGTGGGTCGGCGAAGCGGGCCCATCGTTCGGCAAAGCCGAACGAATACTACGCGTGGTGAATGGAGGTGGGTCGGCGGAGCCGGCCTATCGTTCGGCGAAGCCGAACGATTACTACACGAAGGGTGGCCGGCGAAGCCGGCCCATCGTTCGGCGGAGCCGAATGAATACTACGCGTGGTGATTGGAGGTGGGTCGGCGAAGCCGGCCCATCGTTTGGCGGAGCCAAACGAATACTACGCATGGTGCATGGAGGTGGGTCGGCGGAGCCGGCCCATCGTTCGTCGAAGCCGAACGAATACTACGCGTGGTGATTGGAGGTGGGTCGGTGAAGCCGGCCCATCGTTCGGCAAAGTCGAACGAATACTAGCCAAACGAATACTACACGAAGGGTGCCCGGCGAAGCCGGCCCATCGTTCGGCGGAGCCAATGAATACTACTCGTGGTGATTGGAGGTGGGTCGGCAAAGCCGGCCCATCGTTCGACGAAGCCGAACGAATACTATACGGAGGGTAGCAGGCAAAGCCGCCGAATGAATACTACGCGTGGTGAATGGAGGTGAGTCGGCGAAGCCGGTCCATTGTTCGGCGGAGCCGAATGAATACTACGCGTGGTGAATGGAGGTGGGTCGGCGAAGCCGAACGAATTCTACACAAAGGGTGGCCTACAAAGCCGGCCCATCGTTCGGCGAAGCCGAACGAATACTACACGGAGGGTGGCCGGCGAAGCCGGCCCATCGTCCGGCGGAGCCAAGCGAATACTACGCGTGGTGAATGGAGGTGGGTCGGCAAAGCCGGCCCATCGTTCGGCGAAGCCGAACGAATACTACACGGAGGTTGACCGGCGAAGCCGGCCCATTGTTCGGCAGAGCCGCATGAATACTACGCTTGGTGATTGGAGGTGGGTCGGCGAAGCTGGCCCATCTTTCGGCGAAGCCGAACGAATACTACGCGTGGTGAATGGAGGTGGGTCGGCGGAGCCGGCCTATCGTTCGGCGAAGCCGAACGAATACTACGCGTGGTGAATGGAGGTGAGTCGGCAAAGCCGGCCCATCGTTCGGCGAAGCCGAACGATTACTACACGGAGGGTGGCCGGTGAAGCCGGCCCATTGTTCGGCAGAGCCGAATGAAGACTACGCGTGGTGAATGGAGGTGGGTCGGCGAAGCCGAACGAATACTACGCGTGGTGATTGGAGGTGGGTCGGCGAAGCCGGCCCATCGTTTGGCGGAGCCGAATGAATACTACGCGTGGTGATTGGATGTGGGTCAGCGAAGCGGACCCATCGTTTGGCAAAGCCGAACGAATACTACGCGTGGTGAATGGAGGTGGGTCGGCGGAGCCGGCCCATCGTTTGGCGAAGCCGAACAAATACTACACAAAGGGTGGCCGGCGAAGCCGGCCCATCGTTCGGCGAAGCCGAACGAATACTACGCGTGGTGATTGGAGGTGGGTCGGCGAAGCCGGCCCATCGTTTGGCGAAGCCGAACGAATACTACACAAAGGGTGGCCGGCAAAGCCGGCCCATCGTTCGGCGAAGCCGAACGAATACTACACGGAGGGTGGCCGGCGAAGCCGGCCCATTGTTCGGCAGAGCCGCATGAATACTACGCGTGGTGAATGGAGGTGGGTCGGCGAAGCCGAACGAATACTACGCGTGGTGATTGGAGGTGGGTCGGCGAAGCCAGCCCATCGTTTGGCGGAGCCGAATGAATACTACGCTTGGTGATTGGAGGTGGGTCGGCAAAGCGGGCCCATCGTTCGGCAAAGCCGAACGAATACTACGCGTGGTGAGTGGAGGTGGGTCGGCGGAGCCGGCCTATCGTTCGGCCAAGCCGAACAAATACTACACAAAGGGTGGCCGGCGAAACCGGCCCATCTTTCGGCGAAGCCGAACGATTACTACACGAAGGGTGGCCGGCGAAGCCGGCCCATCGTTTGGCGGAGCCAAACGAATACTACGCAAGGTGCATGGAGGTGGGTCGGCGGAGCCGGCCCATCGTTCGTCGAAGCCGAACGAATACTACGCGTGGTGATTGGAGGTGGGTCGGTGAAGCCGGCCTGTCGTTCGGCAAAGTCGAACGAATACTACGCGTGGTGAATTGTGGTGGGTCGGCGAAGCCGGCCCAAATTTTTTTCGGAGCCAAACGAATACTACGCGTGGTGAATGGAGGTGGGTTCGGCGAAACCGGCCCATCGTTCGGCCAAGCCGAACGAATACTAGCCGAACGAATACTACACGAAGGGTGGCCGGCGAAGCCGGCCCATCGTTCGGCGGAGCCAATGAATACTACGCGTGGTGATTGGAGGTGGGTCGGCGAAGCCGGCCCATCGTTCGGCTAAGCCGAACGAATACTACGTGTGTTGAATGGAGGGTGTCCGGCGAAGCCGGCCCATCGTTTGGCGGAGCCAAACGAATACTACGCGTGTTGAATGGAGGAGGTGGGTCGGCGAAGCCGGCCCATCGTTCGGCTAAGCCGAACGAATACTACGCGTGGTGAATGGAGTGTGGCCGGTATAGCCGACCCATCGTTTGGCAAAGGCAAACGAATATTAGATGGGGGTGGCCGACGAAGCCTGCTCACTGCGAGGATGCAAATGATACGTACCGATTTTGCGTGTCGCCACCTATGAGCGCAGCATGATTGGAGAATTGAAAACATTGAGCAGTAAAAAGGCTTTTTGACGTCATGTTTATTTGCTTGCTTGACCGTTTTTTAAAAAGGACAACTATACTACTGCCATCGTGGTATTCGGTCTTTGGAACGGTGCTGGCCCCATGGTTGTAGACGTACTGGTCAATTCACGTTGCTTTCACAAGCATGTTTAGGAGCTTGTACCCTACATTAGGAAGTGAAATTTAGTGTTCCTTCGCGTGCGTATGTGTAGCTGGGATACAGACAGTGTGAGTGTGGGATAGTTGAGTAGCAGCATACGCGCACACGCGCGCGATACAACTTAGTGAAATCGACGCTAAAGCAGAGGGTTTGCAGCCTTCAAGTCAAGTGGCTGTCCCGGGCTAGGGACCCGAAGGGTCACTAGTAATAATTCTTCTTTCTTCTTAATCGGTTGGCTTTCGCCTGACGCGGTCATTCCGCATCTTCACCGAGGTGTGCCGTCCTAGTAGTCAGCCGTGTCCATTTTTCACGGTCTTCAGCCACAATTTGAACACATTCCATCCAGCTGTCACTATTCCATTTCCTGCGAAACGGAACATCGCGCCTGAACTGTCTTTCGATGCCGAGTGACTTTAAATCCTCTTTAACCACATCCGTCCAGAACTTTCTCCTACGCCCAGGTGGCCGTTTCCAGACAGGATTTGGAAGCATTTTTAAAGCGTGTTGTACGAGACGATCCGGCGTTCTTCTTAGTATATGCCCGAGCAGTCGAAGTCGACTTTCCATTGCTGCTTGAGATGGCGTTAGGAGATGCTGGCACCTCCCTCGTGTCAAGCGTTGATGTACTGCGTCGATTTCCTTGTAAAGGTCTTCGTTATGGCATACACGCGGCCAGAAATATCCAAGCAAACGCCTAAAAAGCTCCCTCTCCGTGCAACCCAACCTTTCCATCTGCGTTTTCGGTGCTGCCCACGTCTCCGATCCGTACATCATGATAGGGCGAATAGCGGATAGGTAGACGCGCAACTTGACTTCCTTCGCGATGGTGGTAGACCACAAACACTTGGTTAGAGAATTGAATGCAGACGTAACTTTCGCACATCGTTGTCGAATATCCGCTGCATAACTACCATCGTTCTTCAGCAAACAGCCCAAATAACAGAAATCGTCCACCAGTCCGATACGTTGTCCGTCCACACAAACTCCAGTTGAAGGCCTCTGAGAGACCCACATCTGCTTGCATTTGTGGGGACGAAGACGAAGTCCATAGGCTGCGGCATACTTCGAAACGAGGTTCACAATCCTTTGCAGTTTTGCGTTGTTTTCAGCGAATAACACAATGTCGTCGGCGTACTCCAGGTCGACAAGGGAGCGTCCTGATGGTGTTAGGATCACATCCGCAGGAAACTGTTCTGCAACTCTACGCATGATGTCATCAACGGCGAAGTTGAAAGAAAAGGTCCTGCAACGGCTCCTTGCCTTACTCCTGTTTTCACCTCGAAAGCTGACGTAAATCCGACAGGTGTACGAACTGCTGCTGTTGTTCCTTTGTTCATGTCCTCGATTAACCGAACATACTTCTTCCGGGACTCCATCTGCTCGCAGAGCATTGAGCAATCGATCACGATGAGGAGAGTCGAACGCAGCTTCAAAGTCCAAAAAGCAAGCTGTAATGGCTTCGAAAACCGCTGCCACGATTCAATTACTCTTCTCGACGAACACTTGGTCGATGGTCGATCTTCCAGGTCGAAAACCGGCTTGCTCATCTCTGGTCGTTCCTTCACGATGTTTGATAAGTCGCTCGAGAATGATACGTTCTAAAACCTTGTACATGACACGAAGTAGAGAGATTCCTCTGTAGTTCTTAGGATCCGTGACGGATAGCTTCTTGTGAAGAGGTACGACGATCGCATGTCTCCACGAATCGGGTATCCTTTCGCTCATCCATATGGCACGGATGGTGTTGGTCATTTCACGAATCCCAGACGGAGGAAGAGCTTTCAGCATTTCAGCAGTGATGTTGTCATCTCCACCTGCCTTTCCATTCTTCATTTTCCGGACACAATCCAAAACTTCAGACTCAGTCGGCGGTTCCTCACTGACATCGTAATGTGCTCTCTGAACATGCGGGAGCTCAGGTACTGATGGCGCTGGACGATTCAGTAGTGAACTGAAGTAATCCTTCCATATTGGCAGCGTCGCATCACCAACTGCAACTCCATTGGTAGTGTTCAAGACAGGAGAACATCTCTTCATCTTCCCGCTATACTGTCGCAGCAACGTGTAGGCTTTCTTCGGATTCTTCTCCTCCCAAGCCTTCTCGAACTCCTTAGCTCTACACGTCCACTCTCGTTCGCAATCACTTTGAAGCTGCCGACGCAACTTCCTCCTCAGACGCTTCTCCTCCACGAAGTTTCCTGCAGTACGGAGAGCACATACTCTGTTGTAGGTAGATGTTGTTTCTTCTGAGACGTAGGCGAACTTCTTCTTAGGCTGTACAACCGGGAGTGCCTCTTTCGAATCGTCCTGGATGCACTTGACAAAAGAATCCGCGTCGCAAAGTTTCTTCTTAGTCCGTACTCCGATGTGAATAGAAACGCGTTGTCGGAAATTCCTTCTGCACTCTTCATCTCTGAGACTTGTCATGTCAATCCTCTGGAGAGGCTGAGCCCCCCGCTTCCTCTTATGGTTCCTCGCAGTGAAGTTCAACAGAACGGGACGGTGATCCGAATCGAATGCGACATCCCACACAGCTCTAGATCTTCGAATGTCCGATACTGGAATATTCCTCGTCAGGACATAGTCAAGCTGTAGTTTCAAAGTTGTCATCTTCCGCTTCCGCTGCTCTTCCAGAGATAGCTGGGTTGGTCCCTGCCACGTAAGCTGATGGCGGCGATGATTCCTCTTGAATGTCGATGCAATAATCAGACCACTGCGTTCACAAAAGTCGACAAGGCGGTAGCCATTGTCCGATGTTTGCTCCACTGGGTTGAACCATTTACCGAGTACTTCGGATTCCTGATCAAGTCCCATCTTCGCATTTGCGTCAATCCCCACGACAACAGCATGTTGACAAGGTATCCTGGCCAGCAACGTATTGAGTTCCTCATAAAACGCATCCTTCGGATTGTCTTCGGCGGTTTCAGTGGGCGCATGAGCACTCACTATCCACAGATTGAATCGTCTGTGATCCCGCAGTCGTACGAATGCATTCCGGCACGACGTTGAGCCAAACTCCTTGACCATACCATTGAAATCCTTCCTTACAGCTATTGCACAGCCTCCCACTCTCCTATCGTCAGCGTTACCGCAGTAGATGGTGTACTCTCCGACGCTGATGACGGGTCTATCCTTGAGGCGGGTTTCCTGCAAAGCAGCAAACGGTGCATGGAAATAGCTCAGAAGTCTGGTTAGCGCAGTTTTTTGGATATCACTCGACAGCGATCGACAGTTCAGGGTGGCGAAATTGTGGCTTGTGGCCAAAGACTCCATGACTCCCTAGGTACGGATCCTAAGGTGTTATGGACCAGAGGCCTTAGTGTGCCGGACGGCGACACCTTTATGCAATGTGCGGGATACTTTCGCGATATAGTTGCGCACGCTATATCGCTCGAACGTTCCCTGTGTGCACTCAAACGTCTGCTGGGTTCAGTAGAAGCAGGGGCACCAACGAGCAGGTACCAACAGACTTGTATACACACCCCCACTAGTAATAATAATAATAATAATAATAATAATAATAATAATAATAATAATAATAATAATAATAATAATAATAATAATAATAATAATAATAATAATAATAATAATAATAATAATAATAATAATAATAATAATAATAATAATAATAATAATAATAATAATAATAATAATCTTCTCCTTCTTCTTTAGCATTTGTCCCGCTTCCTTGCAGGGTCCGCATGAATGGTTCGTTGGCGCCACTTTTCTCGATCGTGCGCCTGATCGGTATGTAAGCCAGCAGCCTTCAGATCGTTGTGCAATGTGTCCAGCCAGCGCTGCTTCGGACGTCCTTTCGGTCTCCTGCCATGGACTTCTAAATCAAGAGCGATCTTTTGAACGGAATCGCCTTTGCTACGCAGAACATGACCATACCATCTCAATCTTGATTCTCGTAGCTTTTCAGCAATGGGAGCAACACCAAATCGCTTCTGGATGTCTTCATTGGAAACATGATCGAGACGCGTGATGCCGGCGCTCCATCGCAGCATTTTCGTTTTCATGACAGTCAGACGACGTTCTGCCTCCTTGGTCGCTGGCCAGCACTCAGCTCCATAGAGTGCAACAGGTCGTATTACAGACCTGTACACTTTGGACTTCAGGTGATAAGGAATCTTCTTATCGCATAAGACACCGGTTGTTGAGCGCCACTTAGACCAAGCAGCATTGATACGAGCAGCTATCTCATGAACAATGCCGCCGTCAGCAGTAATTGTCGATCCAAGATACTTGAAAGTGTCCGTACGCGGTAGGTTCGTGCCATTTAATCTTATACTGCCGAGCTCATTTGCGTCGGTTGTCAAATATTCGGTCTTCCTGACGTTTAGTCGAAGGCCGAACTGCGCAAGACGGTCACTCCAGGCCTGTGCTTGTTGCTCGAGATCGTTTTTGTCCTCGGAAACCAGCATCACATCATCCGCATACAGCAACGTCCACGGTGCCGACTTCTGCAGGTCTTTCGTGACTGCATCTATAACAATGACAAACAACAGTGGGGATAGGGCCGAGCCTTGGTGCACACCCACTGTAATCGGAAATTCTTTTGACGTGCCTGCGGCAGCTCGTACGCGGCTCGTTGCGTCGTTGTAGAGAGCTCGCACCCACTCAATGAGTTCTTCAGGCACAGAATGCACTCGCAGGGCATACCAGATAACCTCATGCGGAACACGATCGAAGGCCTTCTCCAAATCGATGAAAGCAAAATGAAGCGGTTTCTTCTTCTCCCGATGCTTCTCAGCCGGGTGTCTTGCGGCGTGTATGGCATCGATGGTGCCACAAGAGGAAGCAAAGCCACACTGGTTACTGGACAGCTTCACAATTTCTCGAATGCGACCATCGATTATTCGCTCGAATATCTTCATGCTATGAGAGAGTAGTCGTATAGGCCGGTAATTGACACAGTCGGCAGAGCTGCCTTTCTTTTTCCAGATTGGAATAGTTGTGCTATGTTGCCAGTCCGCCGGGATTTTCATCTCTGTGACGACCTGGTTGATAAACTTTGTCAGCCAGACTGCTGAATTCCAGTGTTTCGAGTTCCACAGCTCGGCCGCGATATCATCAGGCCCAGTCGCCCTACCAGGTCTCATCCGCTTCAGCGCCGCGTCCACTTCATCAACTGTGATACGCTGTACCGGACCATAGCAAGGCGCAGCTTGGGGGATGGGAGGATGATCAAATTCTTCCGTACATATTCTCTCAAAGTAGTTGCGCCACCGTTCCAATACTTTCTTGCGATCCATCAGCAGATCACCACGCCCGTCATTAATGACATGAAACTTTTCGATGTCTTCCGCTTGGTGTCGGCGAGAATTAGAAAGACGATAAAGATATATAATAATAATAATAATAATAATACTAATAGTAATCCTTATACTTAAAGCAGTTATGTCCCGATGTTTGTATGTATGTATGTATGTATGTATGTATGTATGTATGTATGTATGTATGTATGTATGTATGTATGTATGTATGTATGTATGTATGTATGTATGTATGTATGTATGTATGTATGTATGTAGAGTTCACGCAATCATTTTAGTCTGATTAATGAACGGGGCGGCGATGGTAGATCACCCCGCGCGAATCGAAACCCCATTCTCCAGTGAGGCCGCCAACCCCGCGCGGCCAGCCGCCTGGTCTATGCGAGAGACTAAAATGAAAACGGAAACCGTATGTATGTATGTATGTGTGTGTGTAATTGTGTTTTCCCGCGGATCTCCGGAATGGCCGATCAAAACAGGGATGAAATGGTAGCAACATTTGCGTGGGTGGGACATCCATCGATTACCAAAATATCAGCCTGAATCACCTCTTGCGCGCCTTGGGCCATCCGAGTTTGTCCGTGGGGCGCAATTTTAGCCGTGGGTCATGAAAACTTCTATGAGGCATCCAGCTACGCTAGCGTAGAAGGGCTACGCTTTAATCACGGCGACAGGTCTTCGGCAATATTTTACGGGACGCCGTACAGAATCTCGGGTTTGATGAGTCAGCAGGACAGCAGTGGTAGTGTGCAGGACTACAGTGGGAGTGTGCTGGACGTCAGTGGTAGTGTGCAGGACCACAGTGGGAGTGTGCTGGACGTCAGTGGTAGTGTGCAGGACCACAGTGGGAGTGTGCTGGACGTCAGTGGTAGTGTGCAGGACCCCAGTGGGAGTGTGCTGGACGTCAGTGGTAGTGTGCAGGACCACAGTGGGAGTGTGCTGGACGTCAGTGGTAGTGTGCAGGACCCCAGTGGGAGTGTGCTGGACGTCAGTGGTAGTGTGCAGGACCACAGTGGGAGTGTGCTGGACGTCAGTGGTAGTGTGCAGGACCACAGTGGGAGTGTGCTGGACGTCAGTGGTAGTGTGCAGGACCCCAGTGGGAGTGTGCTGGTCGTCATAGGAAGTAGGCAGGACCCCAGTGGGACTGTGCAGAACGTCGTAGAAAGTGTGCAGGACCACAGTGGGAGTGTGCTGGACGTCAGTGGTAGTGTGCAGGACCCCAGTGGGAGTGTGCTGGACGTCAGTGGTAGTGTGCAGGACCACAGTGGGAGTGTGCTGGACGTCAGTGGTAGTGTGCAGGACCCCAGTGGGAGTGTGCTGGACGTCAGTGGTAGTGTGCAGGACCACAGTGGGAGTGTGCTGGACGTCACTGGTGGTGTGCAGGACCACAGTAGGAGTGTGCTGGCCGTCAGTGGTAGTGTGCAGGACCCCAGTGGGAGTGTGCTGGTCGTCATAGGAAGTAGGCAGGACCCCAGTGGGACTGTGCAGAACGTCGTAGAAAGTGTGCAGGATCCCAGTGGGAGTGTGCAGGACCCAAATGGGAATGTGCAGGACGTCATAGAAAGTTAGCAGGGCCGCAGTGGAAGTGTGCAGGACGTCATGAAGAAAATAGAAGTGAAACAGAGAGACTTTGTCAATTTTTCCATGCGAAATCTTAGCCATTGTGTAGCTAAGAAAACATAGGAAATCATGTATCTTAAGAAGCGTGCAACGCGTTCTGAGGAGTACGCGAAACTCTGGAGACACTTCCTCGCCAGTCTGACGAAAGTAGCAGCAGCTCCACTTTCGCATTTTCTCTGTTCGTCACTCATTACAACCGCTCAGTAACTTTGATTCACTAACTTCCATAAACCAGTTTTATATATGCTAAAGTCTGAGCTTATCAAAATCAGCTTCACAAAAACATAAATATCTACGGACATATTTCATTTATTGAGAACAAAGACATGGTGTTGGTCAACAAGGGAAACCACATCTAAAATGCGAGGGCTTTTTTCTTAACATGACAGGTGTCGCGAAAGCGCGATGCTATCGCTCCTCAAGGAGGCCTGGGCGCGGTCGGTCCCGCGACGAATGCCGACGCACGGTAGAGACGCCGTCGGACTGGCTCGGGCGGCGCGGTCTGAGTCATCAGTCTTCGCCCCTGCCGCGACCAAGCGTGGTCCACCTTCCAGCAGCTCTGTGCTGCTCTTTATTCCTACTGTGCTGTGCATCGTCTCGGGGCCTCTGGCCTTTAGAACACTACTATTCCACCTGCTATACGGCTGGCTCACGATGAGCATATTCAATGAACAGGTCAATGGCCATGGCCTGTCTCATCGATCGTGATGCAATACTTCAGTGGTGCGTTTCTTCTCTTGTATTATTGTTCTCTATTTCTATCTATCTCCTCCTCTAAGATCTCTCCACATTACCTTGTAGTATAAAATAATCTAAATTAGCTTGTGTTCTGTTGTGTATGCAAGAGGGACATATATTTGCTCACCATATACTGCAGTCGGGATCTGTGTCGATTAGTCCAGGGAAGTTCAAGTGTGTGGCCACTGGTGTCAAATACATGTTATGTGGTGTTATCGTGGTCATTATCCTTATTACAGTATACAGCTTGCCGGGGTTAATTAGTACAGTCAGCTATGTTATCGGTAGGGAGTCTGTAGGTTGGATCTCCCGGGACTGACGTCTGGTGACGGACCCGGGGGAGAAAACCACCGATTCGCCACATGGTGCACACGGCTAAAATATCCTGCTAATTTTCCCTTGGGTAACCCTTAGCCCTTGTGGTGGGACCAAAATGTGGGTTTCCCCATTCCCCCCCCCCCCACTTTTGATGGGACTAATTTCATCTAGGGTTGCCACGGCAAGCCAAGGTGCACAACTTGCTTGTTCCGTAGACAACTTATAGACCCTGCTGGCGGTTCGTTTGGGGTACGTGGAAGCCGACTGTGACAGTGGCTAGCAGTTCGGTGAAAGCGTATTCATCTCGAGCGGGCGGACTCGCACCCGGAATAGGCTCAGGGGAACGCACCAGAGGGGGATGGAGGCGAATGGTGAGTAGTGAAGAGCGTTGCCGAGCCCGGTTTTTGGACGGTATACGACTTGGATCGCCAGTGGTCGCCGGGTGACCCACTCCCATTTTTGCCTGAACCTGACTCATCTGGTTGCGCTACTTATATTTAATGCACTATTGCAGTCTCGGTTCTATTACAAGTTGTTGCACTTGTATACCGTAGTACGTTCTACGTAAATACTACAGCACCAGGTGCCGGTTAGAAGGACTTCTCTGGACACGTTAATACATATCCCTACTATACCAAAATTTCTCTATTACCACTTAATTTCCCTCTTGCGTAAACATATATATATATATATATATATATATCTCTCTTCTACCACTGTTCTCCCTACCTCTCTACCTATTTTCTCCCTATATCCTTGTATATTTAATGTTTTTCGTATATATCGTAGTTTTTCCCTTCCTCTCTTAGTCGCACCACTATCACGGCCCTTCGTGGGTCATTGTATTTCAGGTCATATCATCAGTAGTTTGTTCAAACGGGCACAGTCAGCAAGGACGGAGCGGCACGGACTCGCATCGACGGTCAGGCTTGGGTTGGCAGGTAAGTGAGGACTCTAAAAAATTTCCAGAGCGCCTTTTAGCGCTTGTTTTAATTATTTTTACGCGCTCTAGCGCAGTAGTTTAGTTTTTTACGCGCTCTTTAGCGCTTAGTTTTAGTTGTTTTATGCCTTTATAAAAGGCTAATCCAGTTTCTGTCCATTTGGACATATTTCAGTTTTCTTGCCCTCAGGCAAATTTCTAGTTGGTGTTTGGTCAGTTCGCCCCGCCCTCTGGTTTTCCCCGGTGTGGACGAAAGTCCCCCTGGGGATAGAATATTGCAGGGAGGTGCGTGGACCGAGCACCACATTTTTGTATGTTTTCATATTTCAGGTTTAACGTGGTTCGCTTCTCCGGTTCTTCATGGCCACCACCTTCTCGTGGAACACTCCACGGCGGTGGCTAGTCGAACCGCGAATCGTCCCAAGTCCGAGTTGTCGACGCTCGGACAGAAGACAATTTTCGCGGAGATCCAGTTCCAGACCTTCAATATGAAAATCCAACCCCAAACTGGACGACAGGAGCCCACGACTAATGCAGGTAAGTGCGGGTCAATTAGTTCATTTTAGGTCGTCTCATCTGCTGGTTGATCCAATGGCAACCTCCATCGATGACGGTTCTCGGTCTGAGGCTATTACCTGCGGTATCAACACGCCTCCAGATGGATCGCAAGGTCAACCTGGAGGACGGCGAATGGACGTCAGTTACTAATATTCATCTCTTAGTAGCAGTTAGTTTCCCTATTCACCTCTAGATTAGTTTCCCCTTCTTTTACCTTTTCTCCCCGTAGTTCAAAAATTATTCTTCTGTATTAGTCCTGCATTATATCACTCCTCCTTAGTTAAATCTCCTAGCTAAAACTCTTTTAGATAGTAATTTCTCTTCTAAACACCTCTAGTTCATTTGATCAACAGTTTTCCTCATTTAGTCTCCCTTCGGTAGCTTAAGTACACTCTATTTTATTCATATAATCCTCTCTCTCTTAGTTTATCCTCTTTTAGAACTCTTCTCCGTCAAAATTTCATATTTCTCCCTTTAACTCTAGTATCTGTAGTTATTCCTGGTAGTAGTTCCCTAGTTTTGACTCGTGTTTACCGGTGTTATTGTCTGGATTCCTGTCTATTCCAGTCAATAAAGTCAAAATAGTTTGGATTCATTCCAAACTTAATCCAGTTTTCATCGGTGTTAAACGAGTTAAAACTTGTATTATCACCTTATTCCAGTCATCAGGACCAACAACCGTCTAGTACGGTTCATTTTCCTGCTTCCTGTGGTGGTAGACGGCTTCTATTGATAAATTACCCTCAATCCCGTCTCTTCTATCAATGTTTCCTCCAAAAACCCTCTTTCAAAATCCTACAGTACTTTCGTAGTTCGTGTCGTTTGACCGATGGGTCCCACCACGATGGCGCATGGTCACGTGGGGGACATCGATCGGTGACGTCACAAATGCGAAATTCTGATTTCCGCGTCACTCCGACGCATTCACTCCTCTTAACCTGCTTTACATATAGTTTATTTCATTTCCATGTATTATTTCTTCTTCTAATAACTTCCTCTACCATCACACTTATTCCATGTTGGTCCTTACTTCAGTTTCTTTGCATTATAGGTTGTATTACTTCAGCATTGAATTCTCGCATCATTCCAGCCCCCCTTCCTTCCCTTCTTTGCGAGATTCATATTATTTCATTTCTCCCTTTTCTCTCCCCAACCCTTTTTCATTCCTCTCTCCTTTCTGTTTCTTCATCTTCCTCATTCTTCACTCCTACATCATTCGTTGTCCTAAATCCCTATCTCATTACCCTTTTCCCTTTCTTTATCCTTTTTTATTTCTAGAAAATTCTATCCGCCTCTCTCCCCACTCGACCTTCGGTCACCCCCCATTGGTCGGGACTGCCCCCTTTTACCGTAATTGGCCCCGCCCACTATCCCTCTATCTTATTTTCCCTCTTTTTATTTCTCAATATTCCAAACTTCTGTAGTAATCTTTCCACCCTTCCTCCTTTCTAAGTCCATCTCCTATTTCCGCTATAGTAATTCCTTTCTTCTTCATCCAATTTTTGACAAAAAATTTTTTTTCTATCTTTTCCTGCTAAATTGCAATTTTGTGTACCCTTTTTCCCTTCTCCCTTTCATAGATTTTTACAAAAGTCCATTTCTATTCTACAATCCGTTTCTCCCTCTTCCTATACAAATTTCAATCTTACCCCATTTTTTACCCCCGTTCTTTCTATTCAATTCCTTTCGTAGTTTATCTCCTTTTATTCTAGTACACCAAAAATAATATTTTTTTTCTTTCTCCTCGTTGTTCCCCTTTTCTTTTTCGTTTTTAAATTGGACAAAATCTTTCTCATTTTTCTCTCTCTTTTCCTTCTCAAAATTCTCCTTCTATTACAATTTTTTTTCTCGTCAATCCTCCTTCTACCTTACATCTACTAGCTCCCCCCTTCATTATGTATTTTCCCCCTATACCCTTTCTTTCTCCTTTCCTTCTTCCCTTTTTCGTGGCAGTAAAAACACAAAAATTCCTTTTCTTCTGACCTTAATCATTTTTATTCCTTCCATAATCTGCCCCATATTTATTCAAAAAATCTCTCAAATTTTCAATTTATTCCACATGAACCCTCCTCTTTTATTATATACCTTCAAAGCCGTCTTTATCCTTTTCCCCTGATCGGCCTTCACTTTACCCTCATTTCCCCTTCCTTCGCTCTTAATCCCTATTTCTATTCCACTCCCTCTCATTCCTTCCTTTCCTTCTCTCTTATATTCTACTTCGATTCCATCCTTTTTTCCCTTCCCTCTCTCTTTTTCTCTCCTTTCTTTTTCCATTCTGTTCTCATTTTTCTTGCCTCCTTCTCTTTTACATCTTCACATTTTTCTTTTCCTTTGTCATCCTTTCTCCCTATATTCATTTCTTACTATCACCTCTTTTCTGTCCCCCCGTATTTCAGTTACCTTTCCTACCGCTGTTCGTGTTAATAGTTCCTGCCTCGCACGTTTTTGCTTATCAAAGCATTATTTTCAGTGCTTCGGTATTCTTACTGTGCGACTTCATCAACAACGATGGCGAACGACAACACGGACAAGCCCGTGGAACGCGGACGTAATACGCAACGCGGATATCGAGGGAGAGGACCCTCTCGAGGAGGGAGAGGTATGCCACGCGGTCAGCGTGGAGTCAGTACTTCACTTTCTCCTTCATTTGATTCGTTGCGCCTTAACCCGCCTAATTCAGTTCATGGCGACAGCCATAATCCAGTTCAGCCACAGGAGCCTTTGGTTGGGCAATCGCGGCCCGAGCGCGATCATCATGATCGCACTCGCATCCGCGACGTCCAGCCACTACCTACCATCTCTGCTCCAATTATTGCAGCGAGTGTTCTCCGCGATAGTTCAATCCTTAATCAGACTGCGCGGGAGCACAGCAGGGTCCGTGGCAGAGGGCCGGCTTGTTATGCCCCCGAAGCCCCGTTGGCACCTTCTGCGGTTCCCCAGCGGGATGAAGCGATGGGCACCGCAGAGAATCCTCGCCCTAATTTAGCTGCAGCTTCTGTCGGTTCAGTTTTGTGGACACCGTCGGAGGACGGTGTCTGCCAGTCGCGCCCGATCCAGGCCGCCGTCACGGACGGGGACCTCCGGGACGCGATTGACCGTCGCGGTCAGCCGACGGCGGAGGCCATTCAGCGTCGAGACGAGCGCGCTGCGCGCATCGCCAACATGCTGATGACCTACCGCCAGAGCCTGCAGTTTCTTCCAACAGCCAAGGCCCCTATGGGCCCTAATCCAGCTGTCACGGCAATCCCATTGCCACAAGTGACAGACAGTAGTACACTTCTTATCGAGACACGGACGGTGGAAGAGCTAACAGCTCATCAACTACGGTCCGTTTTCGATTATATTACACGCAACAACGCCTTGCGTGAGAGCGTTCGTTCCTTGATAATCCCGCCTCGTGAGGAAGTGCCAAGCCAGGACCGCGATTACCAAGACGCTGCTAAAGCAGTCTTTTTATTGCAGGAGGTGCAACTCGTAGCCCAGCACCTCACCCGCACGTTCCATAACTTGGCCGTCCTCCTTGTTAGGAGACAGCCCATGCACTTTAGGTACACTCAGCTCACGGCTTTTCTTAATGAGCTGACCCATGGCATCACGTCCGTGACGGTTCTACGAGATCAGCTCCAAGAGCTCATTGTGCCTAGAGTGATGGATTGGAATGCGGAGCTTAATTATTTTAGGGCTACGCTTAGGCTTTTCAATATTTCAGGCGATCTTATTCGCGAAGTATTGCAGTTTTCGTTTGCGGTCGTTGCGCACGCAACGCGTATGCAGCGCGTCCTTGAGTCTCATCAATTGGTGCAAGTAATGTACCAGCGTGGCATCCAAGTCACGTCAGAGGATGAGGATTATAGGATGCGCACGACGCCTGCGTCGCCCCCCGAATTCGCAGAAACCCCTACTACATACATGGAGGCGATGCGTTGGTGGCGCGACAACTACTCTAACGCTATGTTTGTGACGGCTACAGACGAGTATCTGCGATCCCGTCTCTAAGATCCCTCGCCCTACTGAGGGGTCCCAGGCCGGCGTGCAACCTCCTGCAGCTCAACAATCCGCAATACAGCCACCACCTACTACTACATCAGTACCGCCTTCGGCTTCCTCGCAAGTTCCTGCGCCGCTTTTCGCTGTGGCCCGGGAGGCTGGACATCCGTCCACACCCAATCCTCAGGGTGGTCGGGCCACCGGGTCTCGGAGAACTGTGGAACAGCCTACTACATCTAAGAGGAAGCACGAAGACGCTACTACAGGCGTGAGCCGAGGGCAGCCGCCGCGGAAGGTCGCGAGCGCCGTTCCGCCGCAGGCCAATCCCCAGTCGGGAGCTGGTGGCCGTGGTGGATCAGGGCTTGGAGTACGAGAAGTGTCGGTGTCCCCCGACCCACGCCCACGTAATCCAGAACCTGTCGCTACACGGCCTATTGCAGAGCCAGCGGCACAGCCCGTTAGGCCACCTCGTAATGCAGGTCCAGCGCGAGCAGAGGACAGAAGAATTATCCCGGTGGGACGTCAACTGACTCCTCCACCGAGGGTAACACACTGTGTCTTCTGCTCTGGCCCCGGGCACTACTCATCGGACTGCACGGAGGTGCACCGCTTGAGCGAAAGGGCCAAGTTGGCGGAATTTCGCGGGATTTGTGCCATTTGTGCCAAATGGCATCATAGCCAGTGTATCCGCCGCGACCCCTGTAGCTTGTGTGGTGTCTTTGGGCACCATCGTGCGTTCTGTATGCGTAACCCGAGGGCCACGCAGGACGTGGATATGATCCCTGCAGACTTCTACGAACGTCTGCAGGACTCCACATACTGTCCTCCTCCTCGCGGCGCAACGTCTCGTGAGCCTTATCCTCAAACACGTAGGCAGGCTGCCGAGAGCGCGCGCCGGCGCGAGGAGCGTCCAGCTCCAGCCCCGTCTCAGCCCCCTCATAGGGCTGAGCGGGATCGCAGCCCCAATCGTCGGTGGGACGAATCCCCGAATTACTCAGGGGAGGAGAATCTCGACGATACGTGGTGAGGAGGCAGGTTGACACAATACTACAGTCATCATCATAATACAATCGCTCAATTTATCGCGCGTTTATTTTCGTATTTTCAAATCAGGGCCACTCTTTTGCTTACTCCGCGCGCGTCTAAATTCTTTCTTTTGTAAGGCCCATACTCGTTTCCCTTTCTGCGCCGCTTTTACATCGCAGCGTGCTAGCAGCTGTCGGCGCATACACTAATACAGATCACTGTCAAGACAATCGCAGGTTAGTTGTTTGTTGGGTTCTGTCTTTAGTAACCGGTTGCTTCAGATAGGCCCGTGCAGCTTCTAGCTTTTCCATCGCCATTGTCCGGTTAAGATCCATCGTCAGTCAGCATCGACCAGCACCGGAGCCGATACTACAGGTAAGTTTGATCGCACGTTCTCTGTGGGCTAGCTTTTACTGGGTTTGTCGGGCGTCTTTCTTGTGCCTAATACATACTCTACACTCGCTTGTAAGATCGAGTAACGGTCAGTCTGACTGCAGCGGGCTGAGATAAGTGAGCGATCGGTCAGGTAGGTTTAAGGTAACCCATGTTCTGTGCCGGGCGCTCCGCCGTTTCCGTGAGCCTGTCTAGTGCAGAAAGACGCATTATGTTACAGACCTGGGTGTGCTAGCAATAGTGTGTGGAGTGCGTGCGTGATGCTGGTGTAGTGGATGGTCGTCTGGTGGTTGATGGTTGATGGTTGCTTGATAATGCAGTGATCTACATCTTGTACATATCTGTATGTAATTTTTATTGTGTTGTATTGGTTTCCCTTTGTATGATCATTTTTTACTGGTATATTATTCACTTACTCACATCATGATACTCGTATATAATCCGGTAGTTAGCCCTCATTTATTTCCGGTATCTACTCACTTGCGTTTTGCGGTAATGACCGCATATATTACAGGGATCTTGGAGGATCTACTGTTTTACTCTGGGAACCATACTGCAGAGAAGGAAAGCACCACTTTCTAAAAATCTACCCCCCTTTTATATATTACTATTTCAATTTAATTTACGGCTGGGAGCTGTTCATTGCCACCGCGTTCGTGTTCCAGCCGCATCTAGGGGCACTAGGCCCAATAGGTTGGGGACAGCACCGACCGCACAGCTAGGCAGGCTTCTCCCCGCCGCTAGCCTATGCCCATATGGGACTCCTTGAAATACATTCTTTTTCGGGGCGGGAGTGTCGCGAAAGCGCGATGCTATCGCTCCTCAAGGAGGCCTGGGCGCGGTCGGTCCCGCGACGAATGCCGACGCACGGTAGAGACGCCGTCGGACTGGCTCGGGCGGCGCGGTCTGAGTCATCAGTCTTCGCCCCTGCCGCGACCAAGCGTGGTCCACCTTCCAGCAGCTATGTGCTGCTCTTTATTCCTACTGTGCTGTGCATCGTCTCGGGGCCTCTGGCCTTTAGAACACTACTATTCCACCTGCTATACGGCTGGCTCACGATGAGCATATTCAATGAACAGGTCAATGGCCATGGCCTGTCTCATCGATCGTGATGCTATACTTCAGTGGTGCGTTTCTTCTCTTGTATTATTGTTCTCTATTTCTTTCTATCTCCTCCTCTAAGATCTCTCCACATTACCTTGTAGTATAAAATAATCTAAATTAGCTTGTGTTCTGTTGTGTATGCAAGAGGGACATATATTTGCTCACCATATACTGCAGTCGGGATCTGTGTCGATTAGTCCAGGGAAGTTCAAGTGTGTGGCCACTGGTGTCAAATACATGTTATGTGGTGTTATCGTGGTCATTATCCTTATTACAGTATACAGCTTGCCGGGGTTAATTAGTACAGTCAGCTATGTTATCGGTAGGGAGTCTGTAGGTTGGATCTCCCGGGACTGACGTCTGGTGACGGACCCGGGGGAGAAAACCACCGATTCGCCACAACAGGGATGGAAAAGCGAGAATAATAGCTTGGGAACATTACAGACGGAAGGGGTCGTAAAGTGATGCCGGTAGCCACCGACGATCTACCGCTGGCTTCTTATGTTTTGCTTTTCAATCCCACATTTTCATAGCCGACGCCCTGCTGTAAATGTGCGGCAGCCTGCTCTGCTCAGGAGAGTCCATAAGGACAGCAACTTTCGGATAGACGGAATTCAGTCAACACCGTTTTGTCAGAATAATCCGCTTCAGGAAACTAGCTCACGTGAAAGTTTTCTTGAGCGAAAACTTCGCTAGGTCTCGCTAGTAATAGTGATAATAATAATAATAATAATAATAATAATAATAATAATAATAATAATAATAATAATAATAATAATAATAATAATAATAATAATAATAATAATAATAATAATAATAATAATAATAATAATAATAATAATAATAATAATAATAATAATAATAATAATAATAATAATAATAATAATAATATTAATAATGATAAACATACTACTCAAATTTAGAAGTAACTTGAAGCGTTGTTACGTCTAACTTGACCAGATTTTCAATCATGTAAGATGCGCTGATAATACACAATATTACGAGCAACTTGCACCGTTGCTGCATGTTATGTACCTGACACCGATACGCGGGGCGACCGACACCATTACGCGACGCGACCGGCACCGTCACCCGACGCGGTCAGCACACCGACACGCAGCATGCTCACCGAGCATGCTGGGGGCCGCCAGCGACTAGACGGATCCTCCAGCCGGTGTTCGGGTTGAAGTACCTAAAATTAGGTAATTGAACCGACAACGCTATCGACATCTGAGTCCTGCCTCGAGACTACGTCGTGTACCTCCTTAGGAAACAGCCCGGCCCGAGTTAAAGGCACAGTCCAAGCTCAGGGACGAAATCTGAGATTTCCACGTAATTGTGAAGTAGACCCACCCCGTATACCACTTGCCAAGTGCGAGCTCTCAATTCCTCCGAATAAGCGAGATATAGAAGGAAGCCACCCTGGGGCGCCCACCTCGGGAAGCCATTTTGGCACGCCCCTTTCACGATCTTTCGAGCTCACCAGTGGCGAGATGAGCGATTCCTTCGAATCAGAAGGCCCGTTCTTTCCTTCATTCTCAGCCTCTCTCTCCATTCAGGTCAGCTCGCATACAGCTGTTGCAAATGATGGAAGTTATAAGCCACGGACAACTCGTCCACCATGCTTCCGTAGCTCAATTTTCGAGGGGCCATAACTTCATTCCCAGGGGTCTTGAACGATTCCAGAGATATAATTGAAATCAGCGTGGGACAGTTTACAAGAAAGACAGAAGAAAAGAAAACCGATTCTGAGGTTGGACTGTGCCTTTAAAGGCACAGTCCAAGCTCACTTACGAAATCTGAGATTTCCATACAATTCCGAAGTAGACTCACCGTATATAACACCTGCCAAGTGTGAGCTCTCAATCCCTTTGAATAAGCGAGATATAAGAGGAAGCCACCCTGGGGCGCCCACGCCCGGAAGCCACTTTGGCACGCCCCTTTTACGATCTTTCAAGCTCAATAGTGGTGAGATGAGAGATAATTTCTGATCAGTAGCCCCGTTATTTTCTGCACTCTCCGAATCTCTTTGTTCTGGTCGACTCGCATACATAGGTTGCAAATGGCGGAAGTTATAAGCCCCAGAAAACTCGTCCACCATGATTCCGTAGCTCAATTTTCGAGGGGCCGTCACTCCGTTCCTAGGGGGGTTTAAACGATTTCAGAGATATCATTCAAATCAACGTGGGACCGTTCTCAAGATAGGCAGAAAACCAGAAATGCGATACTGAGGTTGGACTGTGCCTTTAAGTTACATGTGCGATAGAATAACACATTTAAAGGCAGTGTTCACGATGATTCTCGTTTCCGAGTTCTCCACTCAAAACAATGCGTTGGCTACCAAATGTTACCAAAATTACGAAGAAACGGCGCGAAGCGCACTAAATTGTGTCATTTCAGTGACACTATTCTCTGACTTGCACTAGTTGTCCGGATGAATGAACATCTTCACGGTGTTTGTCACCGATGAAAATTGGGGTCAATTGAGAGCAAAAGATTATATTATTCGAAACAGTATTAGTTAGGATCCGGAGGAAAGTACGAAGCAACAGAGAGTTGAGCATTGCAAAAGACTGTTCCACAAAAGATTTCATTGTCGCAGCGAACATTTCCTGTGAGAGTAAAGATGCGGGGGGAGAGTAAAGGATTTCAAACCCTTCTGGTGCGTTTTCTCGATTTCTTCGTCATATCAATTTTACCCGGGGGCCAAACAATCGATTTAGCAATTAATCCCAAATCGAAGATTATCATGAACACTGCCTTTGAGTTACACGTCAGTACTTGTCACGTGTAAGTCAACTCACACCGCGCAACATACTTACCTTGTTGAAGGTCGCATGTAGCTCGAAGCCATGAAGATAACTCGCAGGTAACATGTTTAGAGTCTTTAATTCGCATGTAACCATATCAGAAATTCCTGAGCATGTCAGAATCAAGTATCTTTTGCCGAGGCGTCAAGTCCCGAATCGGCAGAGTAGATACACGCAAAAATATTGAGAAAAATGAAAAAAATACAAAAAAGAGGAGATATGTAGCAGGGAGCAATATTTTTTCTTGTTATTCGGACGTGTATCCATGGTAAAGACTTCAGGTATATTGAAGATGTTTGTCTGTTGGGGAAAACTCAACGTATCCGATATTTTTCCTTCGGTATTTAGGAGAAAATTACACCTTTGCCGTCGATTTACTCGCAAACTACAGAATTCTTGGTGGAAGTACGCAACGCCTTTTTCCGTTGCCGTGGACTGTATGTACAATATTTCGTGGATTTCTGTTGCGTTTTTCTCAATTTTCTCGGCAACTCAGATCTACCCGTTGACTAGTAATCGATTATCCGAATCATCTCAGAAACAGGATTGCGTGAAAACTGCCTAAAACCATGAATAATGGATTGATAAAGTTATTAAAAGACATCGCGAATCGCTTCTGCTAATATCTCAGAAAATCGCCGCATTCATCGATCGTCGGATATGCATTCAACTGGAAGACAAGGCGGTTTCGAGCACAGTTAGGGTACGTGCTGCTAGAGTGGCACGTGCTCCTATTGTGTTTCAAATCACAGCACGTGCCCCAACAAATAAACCCCTCAATGCGTGCGTGATACACGTTCAATTCGATAACATCACGGTTTTCCAAAAAATGAAATCATACGACGCCCTGTTGACGCCTGATGCAGATGTCGGTAGCTTTGCCGGTTCAAATACCCAAGTTTGAGGTACTCGTTCCGCCCAGACGCTGGTTGCCCCAAATGGTTCTCGGCGAGATGACCGAGTCACACGTGTCCGCGTTGTGTGTCTGTGTGCTGCTACAGTAGGGCTGGACTTTCTTGCAGCACGTGCTCCTCGCGATGAAATTTTGCAGCACGTGCCCCTGCGATAGAGCCTTTTGATGGGTGTAGTAACTCGAGTTGAATGCATATTCGACACGCATTGAATTCGGCGATTTTCTGAGACATTCGGCATTCAGCGATTTTCTGAGACATTCGGCTATTGGAATACTTATAAGTCAAAAAATCGGATAGACGAGCATTTCGATTAATATAAATTTAATATTATTCGATCTCAGCTCTAGTGGAAACGCTTTGAAAGATGTTTACATATCTCCCAAGGCAATTAGGATAGTGAGGAGAAAGGAGATTCTAAAAAACCAGTTTGAAAAAATGGCTGCAGAATCACCTACCTCTTCAAAAAGGTTATTAGATGCTTGCGAAATTGGGAATTCAAGCAATTTCTAAATGCAAAAGAAAAGAAGATCAAGAAACTGCTGATTTTAGGAATCAGAGCTTCGGGAGGAACCTTCACCTTTTTGCATTTTGAAATCCTAAAGAACCTCCACCTCTCAAACCACTTTCTCCACCACAACAAACTTATGCTTATTGGGAGGAACGCTTACAGCTCCGTTCAAAGTTACGCTTCACGAATGTAGAGAGCAGGCTCAGTGAAAAGCAAAAGCGTTTCGCAAATGTATATCCCCTTCAAAATGTCCTCCTTATCCAAGTATCCTTTTCTCGATAGATTGAGCCGCTATCGAACCGCTAATTTTTTTCTCGTTACAGTGCTGCTCTCGTTGGCTTCCATTGAAGTGTTTTTGGTACCTCAAGGCTTTTCTGTTATCGTATTTATCGTTCTGTTTTCGTTGGCCCGAACCTGGCACAGGATGGTACTTGATTAAAGGCAGTGGTCACGATGAGAAAAGCTATCGAAAAAACTACAAAAATCGGCTTAGATCGAAAATAGCTGAAAAACTATGAAGCTAGCGCGGAAAAACGGGCTAGAATTAGAGTTTCTAAGGCCCAAGGAAGCCAGTTCGTGCACACGTGCACAGCGCCGACGAAAAAGATTGCAGTCTCATGTCGAGCAGTCAAAAATCATCGTCATTCAGAGGAAGAAATAAATGCAAATTTACGTGATGAAAAGAGTTGACCAATGAAAGCAAGCACTTGAGTTAATGTTTTTGACTAGTGAGTACATGAATCCGAAGGTTCATTGATTGACATTCAATTTCAAGGCAGCTGATGTTCTTGATATTAGAGATCATCGATGCCGGTGATGTGGAGTAGGTTCGTCCACCATCAGAAGACAAGAAAGTTCAGGGTTCAAAATTGGCCTAAAACAGCAGTTTCTTCGCGATTTTTCTTATAGGTCCTACTACTCTAAACCCAGAAAAGGGTATAGAGAGAAAAAGAAGACAAGCGTATTTGCTCGCGATCACTGCCTTTAAGCTTAGAGTTTCCATTTTGTCAAATACGGTAGTTTCTATTCCCTGTACTGACAATTCCTTCAAGTACTGCTCTAAGCAGTGTTATTTTGAAACCCAACATCCAACCTCCTCCGATAAGAAAACCCCCCATCACTTACTGAGTCAGTATCAGTTACGAATTACAATTTACGAATTACGATGAATTTGAAAAATTACGATTTACGACTTACGAAAATACAAAATTCAATTACGCACGGCCCTGATTACCATTCGTCTCCAAGCCCCCGAAAACCTTTTTTCCATGAAATTTCACAGAAAATTGCGGATTAAGAAGGTGTGTAGAGAATTTTGGACTGCTCTCGCCTTCGCACCTCTAAATATGTACTTTACACGAAACTTCTCTGCACCTCGAGCCAATATTGCACACATTTGTAATTTCATGGTTATCGAAGTAATAAATTGTTGAAGTAATGGGGGAGACCTTTACTCGTGAATAATATATGAAATATAATGGTTTAGTAGCGCACATGACTGATAGTTCCCCAATAGCGTGGCACAAGTGGCTTTTATGTAAGAATCAACAATCTTACGAATTCGAAATTCCAGAACACATCTGAGCCAAATTTGCAGCAAATGGGGCTCTCGATGAATGCAAATAGCGAATTCGGCTTGTGTTGCTCTCACGAAAACATCTGAGGTTGCTCTTTAGGATGTTAAAAGGCACGATATTCCTGATCCGTCCAGAGCTCCGCATTGCGGATACGGCCGATGATATTCTGGATTCTAAGCTGCTCTCTTTATCACGGCTTTGCATATATACATATACCGACCTTTTAAATACTTTAGCGAAGCTGCTACGACAGGATCTTCGCACATTATTGCCTGAGCGGATAATACGAGTGTCCACTGATATGCTACATGAAAGTTATGGCTAATGATTGAAGTATGTATTGCTGTGCAATTGGGAGAGTAAGCTAGCAGCATTTCTGTTCTCAGTTGTGTGCAAGCTCTTTGCCTAACTACAAACTCTGACTCCATCGCTTCGGCCGCGAAGCTGCTATAGTGTTTGATATTACATAAAGCCTAGCTTGCTCGGATGAGTCCGGGCGGAGTAAGCAGCGGAACGGTCGGGCATACGAAAATATAAGAGTGATAAGGAGAATTGGACATGATAAGCCCGATAAGCCCTACTTCGATCGGCTTAAAATGAGGGAGCTAGGCTACATGTCTTCTTGCAATCTCATTGCAAGAATTACCTTCATTTTGACTTTTTGTATAGATCAGGTTCTGCTGTACATTTTTCGCGTTAGTATCTCACTAACAAAACTGGTAATCAGTCTACATTCTAACATGAAATTTGAATAATATCGCATAAAATTTTTGACAACCGTTCAGTGCAGCGTCCATAGGTGGCGAGAACGCGCGCTCTCGCAGGCCAGCGCTCCTCAGCGCTTTCCAGCGGTGCCCGTACCTGCAGAAAGACACGAACAGATGCCTCCTACCTCGTCTGGGCTAGATTGAAAACGTTTCACCTGGTGATCAATCGCACGAGTCGACTCGTTGATTGTTCATACACCACGGTTTGTAATGGCCTTGATAGGATCATTGAACATGAGGGCATCCGATTCCATGTAAGTTTGAGTTTAGTTGCTTTAGGGATGAAGCAGATAGCTTGAAAGTGACTGCCTCTGTCCCGAGGTCAGCGTGAGCTCGGTTTTTCGTTCATAACGTTTTTACGCTAATGAATGGACTTTTGATGAAAATGTTGTCAGAATCTCCATAAAATTCTGCGTCGACTAGTGTTTTCAGGTTGGAAAGATATTATCTCGATCCTTCAGCCTAATTCATTTTACGAAACACAAGTTTTTGCTTATAACTCTTTAACAGTAAATTATAAGCTTATGGCAAAGGCCATTTTTGAAATCTCCTTGAAATTCTCCATGGAATGATATATTGGGATCCTACCTTTACTAGCTCCATAACCCAACCAGGTCGGTGGAGCCGAGTCCCATTGTTGGCTTCAGTAGAACTCTGCGTCTCTCATTTACACCGTAGAGGCGAGAGCACCCTATGGAGATTATTATGAAGCTCGGCTCCGCCCACGTGGCTGGCTGGTGGAGCCAGTAATGATAGGATCCCAGATTGCAGAAGTTCACAGAGATTTCGAAAACAACCTTCACCAGGACACTATCTCTAATGGTTAAAGAGTTATAAGCGAAAAACTGGTAATTCATGAACTGAATTAGGCTGAAGGATCGGGTAACTATTTTTCCAACCTGTAAACCTTAATCGACGCAGAATTCTATGGAGATTTCAAAAACAACCTTAACCAGAAGTCCATCTACAAAGGATAGAAAGTTATGAACGAATTTTTAAAAACAAAAAAAAAAGGTTCAACCCTTCATCTGCATAGAGGTGAGGGTTGTTGGAGTACCCGGCTCCATCCAACGAAGCTATGCTGAGCAGCCGCTTGGCCTCTCGATAACGGTCTGCAATTACCGCTATGCGACCGCCCTTGATCATATAATTTAATGAAGAGGTTTTCAGCTAAATGAAAGCTTTGATCAAACTAGCGTGTAAGCCTAGTTATACGTACATCGGCGTATCGTTGCCGCTGGCTTCCGCTGAAGGTGCTTTAGTGGTCAATCGCCAACTTTCACTAATTGCAGGCAGCCGGCGGCAGCGAAACGCCAATGTATAACTAAGCCCTGGGGAACATGCACGAACGCGAGTGGTCACAATGGGGCTGCGGCAGGGGTTAGGTCGTCGGCGCCTTTCATGAATGGCCTGCGAAAGCTGGAGAGAGTCAATGATTGGTGTCTTAGTGGGTCTCGGCTGTCCCACTCTCCTAGGTCTGTACGCCACTTTACCTTCTGTAACCTATCAAAATTCGATTCTGAACTTGGAAATTTGAAGCACGATGAGGCGCGATAGTGATTTTAAAATCTATTGAAGAGATCAGGCTGGCCAAATGAAAACATGGCCACCTACCGTACCGCATAAATAGCGACGTCGTTGCAAATCTATTTGAAGCTAATCGGGATTATTTGAATGTTTATTCGAGGAGTATAGCCTATCTCCCACATTTTGAGCCGGTCGAAGTAGGGCGTATCGAACCAATCATGTCAAAATTTCCTTATCATCGTTGTGTTTTGCGATGACCGATCGCTCCGCTGCTTGCCTCCCCCCCCCGGACTCGCCCTTTTCATCCCTTTCACGCCCACGTGTCCCACCGGTAGGACGCGCTTTCGAAAAATCGATTTCTCTGCCACAAGGACGAAGTTCCGAACTTTCTTATGTTCAATGCATTAATCTACCCTAGACTCGACTATGGAAGTCTTGACCCGTCAGCAGCTCCACTATAGCACAATGTTCAAACTTTTGTGAGCTTATTTGAGCTGTATTGGGTCACAAAACCATCCTTTCTCCGTCCACCCGATACGGGCTCCGTCTCTCAATTCAAACCCGTCCGAATATTTATTGCTCGGATATGGTCATTTTTGTCCATTTTGACGCTTTCAAAGACGTTATCGTTTCAGCAAAGGCCGTACGAGGTTGTAGACGTCGTTATCGCAACCTTTTTTTCGCTAGCTTCTGTATTTGAACCAATGCGGTGTAACTCGTCCACTTTCGAACCAATAAAGACGGAACCGTCGTTTCTCCAGTTCAGTCGTTTCTCATCGTTTTCTATTGTTATTAGGCAAAACTAACTACTTCGATTTATGCTATGAAATTGATATCATTTTTGAGCGTTTATGGCCCTGTTTGTCGAAATTCTGTGGTTTGCTGTGGGTGACGCGAGGTACACTAACCATGCCATTCAGGGGTGGAATTCACGAAAAGATAACCACGTTCCAGTTATGGTTTGAGGCTAATCGATTTGCACATAATGTGCTTAACCATGGTTACGCTAGCCATGGTTAAAACGTGGCTAGCGTTTCGTGAATTCCACCCCAGGTGGCATATCCTAGCATATCCTACCTTAAAGGCACAGGACACCCAGAAAATTAATTTTCAGATTTCGTGCTTATCTTAGAGACAGTCACACGCTGATCACAGTGGTATCTCTGAAATCGTCCAAAACCCCCTTCGAACAGAGTTATGGCTCTTCAAAGATGCCTAGATTCTGAGAGTGAAAAATTGGTGGACGAGTTGTCTCAGGCCTGTATTTCTCTTCATTCGCAATCGCTACACGAGAGCGAAACAGGATGGGGAGATAGACCGGCAATGGACTGAAGAACGACGACTTGTTTGAATTCATCCATCCATCGAGCCGCTATCGAGTTCGAAAATCTGTGAGGGGGTCGGGCCTGTGGTGGTCGCCTATATCTCGCCTATTTGGAGGAAATGAGATCTGGCATTTTGCACGTGCTTTACAGGAGGGCTCTTCTACACAAATACATGAAAATCTCAAAATTCATATCTGAGGGTGTACTGTGCCTTTAATATTTCGAAAATCAAATGGGCATCAATTTCGTTTTCGTATTCGTATTCGTATTCCGTATTACCGAATAGCCCCCGTATACAAACTTGGAGTCAAATCTGAGAATTTGACCAAACTACCATATACCCACCAAAATCTATCATAATCTGTCAAAAAAAGCCAAATTGGCCTCAGGTTCTTGCTAGGCACTCGAATGGCCGAACTATAGTATCCACCATGCAAGTCAAACTGGCTTGGTCCCAATTGAAACAAGCGCTTCAGACGCTTTTGGTGTTCCTTCGTTTATGATCGACTCAGTGGCTTTGAAGAACTATTAAAGGCAGTGTTCACGATAAATTTCACTTCCAATATCTCCACGGCTTACAGAAATTCTAGTGCCCTATATAACGAGGCACGCTTGAAAACGACACGAAAGTCGCGTTTTTGGGATTGAAACCGTTTGGGGGGGGCCGCTCAAGAAAATGATATGATTCATCTATGAAAATGAAATTTTGGGCTGATATCATATGCCTGATAGCGTAATCAGTCATTGTTTTCGTGGAAACTCCATGGAAGTACCTCGACTTCTGAAAGCTGTATCATTCATTCTCCAACTGAATCCTGAGTGCCCCCCGCCCCTTAGCGGTGTCATACCCGTTTTTGAGCCAAGATAGGTTCTCCCTTGTTTACGTTGATTTTTGAGCGTGGAGGAATTGACCGCTAGAAGGATGATACCTATCAGTGCAATCAAGCGATCAGCTCACTTATCAGCACTTCCTTGACTCGATCATTCCTGTAATCTGAGTGTTCATTTCTTCATATCGAGTCCTGGCTCGTTTTCTACCGCTATTTCAACACTGGGAGCCTAAGGTCCTTCTCGCCTATCACTTCACTGCGGACAGTCACCGATGATGATCATCGTGAACGCTGCCTTTAAGAAAGAGTTGTTCCATCTTCCTTCCTTCAACTGATTTTTGAAAGGTCATTGTTTTCAACGGTGGTTTTGTTCAAGCGGAACAGAAGGCGACTATTTCAGTGATTGTTTCCCCCTGAATTTCTTGGCTAATTGCAGCCCGCTCGATCTGATTTAGATAGATTCTCTCGACTTGGGCTATGCCTTGTCACCCTATCGCTTTTAATAGAATCGGTAGGAGTGGCGATGAGCGCAATAAGGGGAGAGCAGCGTGTCAGTGAGCGGATTAGCCGAAATGCCCGGAAAGGCCAGGCAGTTTCAGCTCTCAGCTCTCCCTCTGACGACCTACGGTCCGTCGCACTTCATCAGCATATTTGTTTATTTTCTGCCGCCTCCGCTTTCATGACGTGTTTTGCCACAGATGGTGAAGCCGAGCTGTTGCCTGTCAACATTTCCCACCAGTCATCATATATTCTATAGAAATTCACTCCTTTTCTCTGAATGCAGTATTGATGAGGCTGGCTGAGTCATTGTCTCCAAAGGCTACCCTATCACTAACAATATTTATGCACTTGCTTTCCATTGAGTAAAGTGATTCCACCAACGAATACTTTTTCGCACATTTAAAGATTTCTGCCGTTTCCTGCGCTGTCATTTACCCTTCTAATGCTGGTGTCGCGCTGATGGCACCTCGGTGTAACGTCCATCGGAGCTTCATTATCTGACTTGAGATAGAATCAGCCTTATTCATATCATCATGGATGTAAGCATATTTACTAACCCCGGTGTGTATGTGCTGCAGTAACAAAATGTGTTCAAGATAACAACGGCTTCTTGTGTTTCTATAAAAATTGCGAGTGCGGGCGATATTGCAAATCTGTGAGGGATATTTCGAATGAGAAACTAGGAAAACATTTAAATTGTAGTCGAAAAAATAGGTGGTGCAGTGAATCGAGCGTTTGTGGACGGGGTGGGTTGGACGCGAGAGATATCAGCATAATGTAGGAGACCTCGTTGTTCCGTGAGGCCCCCGTCAGAGCAGGTCGACCGACTGAGTCCTACCGGGTCGATACGCATCGAAATAATGACAGACGGGTGCACAAAGTCCACCCAATGAGTCGGTCTGCGACTGTCTGCTCGCGTCCGCAATCCACCCAGTCGATACTGGTGTTAAACGCGCGCACACGGGGCAGAGCCAATGCACCTGGGGTACAGTCGCCATGGATCCTAGTGATACTTTGCGTTCCCTATTGAAGGCTGGCGCAAACTCGGTGCCACATGCTATAACATAGGTGTACCAAGTTAGCGCCAACCTTCAATAGGGAACACAAAGTATCACTAAAGTCCATGCCGACTGTAGTTTTTTGCGCCCCGGACTCAGCCGGATTCGACCAAGTCTGACTTGGGCCTGAGAGATAGTACCGTTTTGTGTCAACTGTAATCCTGTGCGGCTCGTAATGCAGCTCCTGGTCAAGGACCTTGTGCGATAGTACACCAGAGAGCAATCGCCACTTTTCGGCAGTGTTTCCTCTTATCAGTGTACATTTCCGAGGTCCGACCCGTCTCTCCAGACTTCGCGGCTAGCTTGTATTAATTTCCTTGACTTACTGTGCTTCTCTGGGCCAAATTCCCGTCCGCTATTGCGTCTCGACACGCTTTGCGGCCACGCGCTTTCGAGTGGAAAGAGTTTCCAGAGCCGCAGCCGCTGATCTGTAGACTCTAGGTGGGTTTTAGAAACTGGAAATTAAACAAAATTGGAGAAAACTATAGAAAAGCCATATAGAGTCGGCTTTGGCGCTAAAAACTAGACTGACTCGAGCGCGTGCGGCCGCAAAGCGTGTCGAGACGCAATTGCGGACCGGAGTTCGGCCCAGAAAAGTACATGGAGATTTTCGCCGAGATTCCCATAATTTTTCCCATGGTTAGGTGGCCGACTTTTAGTTCACAATGAGCAGCGTGACAGTGGGGTGGAGAAAGAGACGCGCACACCCGCAAGCTTAAATGTTGTATTTTTCAAATAGAAACAATAGTCCACCGCAACAGAAAAGCTGTTCTGGTGCGGTTGCGGCCGAAACACTTAGTTTACGGTGGATTCATCGACGCTTTGCCAAGGTCAGTTGCGTTCCATTGGTGAGTTGTTGTCTTCCTTGCTTTCGCAGTATGTTCTTGTTCTGTCCATGTTTGCTCGATAAACGCAATATAGTTTCCGCCCGTTTCTAAGCCTCTTAAAGGCAGCGTTTACGATGGTCATCCTCGTTGACTTTCCACAGTGAAATGATAGGCGAGAAGGATCCTAAGCTCCCAGTGTCGAAAGAATGGCAGAAAACGAGCCAGGGGCGGCAAAATACCGGATGCAAACAAGCGTTTTGGTGCCCCAGACACGCCTGGTGCCCCAGATCCCCCCTCGGAATGAACAAAGGAAGACTCAGATTACAGGAGTGATCAAGCGAAGGAAGTGCTGATAAGTGAGCTGATCGCTTCATTGCACTGAATGCTATCATCCTTCTAGCGGTCAATTTCTCCGCGCTCAAAAATCAACATAAACAAGAGAGGGCCTATTTTTGCTCAAAAACGCGTTTTTCGTGTCTTTTTTAAGCATGCCTTGCTATATAGGGCACCAGACCTTCCGTAAACCGTGGATATATCGGAAGTGAAATTCATCGTGAACACTGCCTTTAACCTGGAAGTTTGTCCAATATTGAATTGAAATTGAATTGAAGCCTTTTAACCATATCTCTTGTTTGAATGTTCGATACCAAGATCCTTGAAAGCGAGGGAAGCAACCGGGAAGTACCGCGACCCTCAGCTGTGCCGCGATACTTCCAAGATAGTACCGCGGCGGCTCCGTGATCATTACTCAGCCGAGATGATTCTGTTGCAGTGTCTTGAGCCTCGACATTGCCGCGATAGTACCGCAGCGGCTCCGCCAGAATGCAGCAGCGAACCCGCGTGGAGTACGATGTACTGTCCTGTGTGGTAAAACGAGATTATCACCGGTTCAATCGCCCAAGTGTCGAATACATTCCGTATCTCCTTGGACGCAAAAAACCGCGACACCCTCTGTCCTCATCAGGCAGAGGACGTAACAACCGCTGGTGCGTATTTTTGTTTTTGAACCCTCTAGTTGTATCATTAATCTTCATTTGCTTTGAAGGAGATCCTGGAGCCGCGGCGGCACTGACTCGTATCCGTTGAGGCTCCTGGGTAGTGCTGCCGCGGCTCGGCCATAGGGCCGCTTCGGTACCGAAGCGGCACTATTGCGGCAATTTCTCTCAGAGAAGTTTGTTCGATATGGATACTCAAGAACCTCATGCTTTATCCTTTAAAATGTCGTCTATGTGTCTAATATGGACAAAGAGGCAATATCAGAATACGTACGAGCATACATCCTACCTTACGTTGGCTCCAACCATAATACATACTACTACGCACTATACTACCGTTTTCAAGAGTTTTCCATACATTTAAGGTTTCTCAGTACATCGCCACCACAGAAAAAGTTTCACAAAAAATAGAATAGTTAAAACTCAGCTAGTCCCCAAATGGACTGATTTTGAGTCAATAATATTTGACTCACATATATTAGTGAAGCTGCACCCAATTAAAGATGAGGGAGTTTTAATGCCTCCCTAATGTACATATTTCAATGAGTGGTAATTGGTTTTCAAGCACAATTCGGAATACTATGGCCACTACAGTGCGTTTCATTATATACTTCCACACTGTATTTTGATGATATCGCTCTCCCTCTTTGTGCTGCGCCTTTTCTACCACCACGAGCTGATTCAGGGTGTGGAATAACCGATATATCCGTGTTTCCAGAGTATCATCATTTCAGGAACTTTTCTAATAACACTTTTTTCGATTTTCGGGTGTTGCATAATATACTTCCACCTTGCGTAAATAGCGATTAGAACCCCTTTTGCTCCACCCAAACTGCATGTTTAGGTCGGACTTGTCGAAAACTTCCCGCCTTTACATGAATCGTGATCCTCAACTGTCTAGGTTGGATGAATTCCAGATAGGGGCCTCCCATGAAGCCGTGATGAGCGACTTTCGCATCCATGGTCGAAATGAGAAAAGCCACTGGGCCGTTTCTAGTCGCCTCAAAAATACAGACTTCTACGGTCACAATGATGACTGGGGACGAGCGTAGAAGCTCTCTGAAAGAAATGAACAGCAACTCGGGATTCGAAATTCCGACACAAAGGCTAGCGTTAACCAGATCCAGGTTAAACTTGGGCTGCTTACGTCCAGGTTTGCTGTCTTAAAGGCAGTGTCCATGATAAAAATCGTTTTTTTGTTTTCCCGCCTATCTTGAAAGCGGTCCCATGCTGATTCCAACGATGTCTCTGAAATCTTACATGACCTTCTGAGAATTGAGTTATGGTCCCTCAAAAATTGAGCTATAAAAGCATGGTGGACGAGTTTTCCGAAGCTTGTAACTTCCGTCTTTTGCCGCCGATGTATGCGAGTTGACCTGAGTAAAGAGAGAAGTCGAGAATGAAGAGAAGAACATTGCCAATAATCGGAAACCATCGCTCATTTCACGATCTCGAGCTATCATTCGTTCACGTCGGTGGGCGGGCAATGCGCTTTTGGGGTTTGCCTTGCGCTAAAAGTGGGAACTTCGAGCTCTTTTGGGGCTCTTCCTGGCTCGTTTTGATGCAGTCTTTCGACGGTAACATTACAGTGTGCCCCTCCACTACCCATTCTTAGTGGAATTTCAAACACTTTTTTCATCGTGAACAATGCCTTTAAAGGCAGTGTTCACGATAATCTTCGATTCTGAGACTAATAGCTAAATCGATTGTTTGACCCCCGGGTAGAAGAAAAATGACGAAGGAATCGAGAAAAATGCACCAGAAGGTCACGAAATCCTTTTCTCACCCCACCTCTTTACTCTCAAAGGAACTGTTCGTTGTGACAACAAAATCATTTGTGGATCCGTCTTTTGCCATTGTCTGCGTTCTGTTGCTCCATTGTTTTCTTCAGACCCTAACTAGTACTATTTTGCCAGGAATATTCTTCCATTTTCGACTGACCCAAATTTTCACCGGTGACAACCACCGCAAACATATTCATACAACTGGACAACTAGTCCAGGCGAGAGATTGATGTCACTGAAATATGACGTTTTAGTGCGTTTCTCGCCGTTTCTTCGTAATTTCTGTAACACTCGGTGGCCAACGCTTTGTTTTGAGTGGAAAACTAGGGAACGAGAATCATCGTGAACACTGCCTTTAATTAAGGTCACACGCTCCTTAAAAATTGTTTCGTGATGTCCATGTAATCTTCTTCAACAAGGAGAGTGCCAATCTAGACAGACCTGTTGAAATAAAGTTCGGTCGCAGTGACCTGAGGAGAAAAACCGGATGCTTCTGTCGGTCCAACTTTGGTGGCGGATCTTTGACGACGTGGAGGGGATTCTTTCGCGACTTCAGGCTTCAGTTGGATTCTGTCCCTTGTCGTGCGGGCTCAGGCAAGTGGTAAAAAGTTTGCAGTATCATCTCCTGTCTCTTTAAGGGAGGTAGAGGGCAGAAATCACAAGATCCCAACAGCATACACCGTAGAAGATGCCTTTCACCATGGTCTTGTCACCACCATATTAAAATTTTGGTCTGGCTAGAATGCAGCATCAGTTAGAGCAATATGAAGGATCTCTTAGCCATCATAGGTATATACGAGCTACAGGCAGTTCTGCTCAACTGATGAGCTAAAAACAGCGATCCTCGACATTGGGAGCTATTTTGACTCCTCAGTCCTCCGTAAGTCAAAGGAGCCACAATTCGTGGAGCACACGTGGACGGCAGATTAGTGTGAAATTGTTTCAGCTGTGGAATAATTCATTTCTCACACTGACAGTGAGAGAAAGTATATTATGAAACGGCTGAAAATCGAAAAAAGTGTTATAGGAAAAGTTCTTGGGAAGGTGAAATTCTGGAAACGTGGATATTTAGGTTTTTCAACACACTGAGTTCACTCAGGATAGTGGGGAAGGTCTAGCATAACGATGAGGAGCGATATCATTAAAATACAGGGTGGAAGTATATAATGAAACGCACTGTATTGCTATGAACGCATACGCGAGCAAGCAGGATGTATCTCATTATCCATGAACTTCGTCAGATTGTTTTCCTTCTTCTCCCTCGCACCGAATTTAAGCGCTATTCAAATAGCAATTTGAGAAAGGTGTTGACTCAAACCTCTAAGAACGTAAGTGGCAAATTACAGCAGATCATGTCAACACTAATGCAAGTACTAAGGACGCCTAGGTTGAATACCTACTGATTATTGTTACCCCTTATTCAGTTTTCCTGAGTCCAGTAGGCTTCGTCTGCGACCCGTTTCGCTACCTACAGTCGATCATTCGAGCCCTTCCATTAATTCAGTTTTTCATTTTTCTCCGTGAATCTGAAGCGAATTGCAGGAAATACGAACTTCGTACAACTCGTCTGCCACACGTTATGCATTCAAATTTAAGCAATCTTCGGGGGTCATATATCCGCTCATATCGGAGTAAGGCGCGGCGCTGTGATCCATCCGTAAGGGAATCGCCACCCTCGCTCTAATTTGGAGTTTCTTGCGGCCCCTGTCCATACTGGTCGTGAGTGTGACCTGCGGGTAGATGTAAAAGTTAGCGAATTTTGATGATTCAATGAATTGGGATTCGCTGACTTGGGATTTTAATTTGCAAAATATAAACTCAAGCTACTTGTTCTCATATTTTTTAGACTGCAGAATATCAGCGAATCCCAAATGCCGGGTCATGGAGTGCCTGCGGCCCTTATTGGGGCTGATAGAAAATACGACCTCCTCTATGATGGGTACTATCTGAGTATAAGTCTGGTTAACAAGGGGTTTCGTTTTTCTGAGATCAGCGCGTGACGCTCTCCGATTCAAGCAGAAAACATCAGGAAAGGTTTTTGGCCCCATTATAAACCTTGATTTTGAATTTTTTAACGGAAAATATAATATTTGTCAGCTCTTGGAAACAGAACACCGTCAGAAGAATGGGTTGAAACGCCAACGCTTTCTTAATGGCTCATATTCTTGGATGAGATGGCTCAGATGAGTGCTCCAGACCCCCCGCTTCGTTTAGGTTTTGCCCCGTTGTGGTCCAGTTGTTGTTATCAACACCGGCCAGTGTCAGGCAGGCCGCTGTCCAGGGTGGTCCTGCTACCGCTTTGCGAAGTTTGAGGCCTGGTCTCATAGATGGAAAAATTAGGCAGAAATTCGAAAAATATCGTTAATTAGCTTTGTCAAAAGTTCTTCCTCCATTGAAAACACCCCCTTATTTTTTTCGTTCTCACGTCTTCTCCACAGAATTTTCAATTTTTCAAAAACATTTTACGTTCCCCCCCCCGTGTTGTCCGGTGCCGACACGATTGCACCACTGTTACGCGTTGATCTGTCTTCATTAGCGGGGATTTTCTATTGAAAGAGACAATGGATCTGTAAGCATTTTGCCTGACAAAGATTTCTGTGATCATCAGGATGTTTTCAATACCCATTTCTCAATAATATACGTCCTTCGGAGGAATCTGGGTTCCGTGTTAAAATGGAGGCAGTTTCACTGCAACATTCGGTGGTCAAATGTTGATAAATCATGTTTTTAGGTAGACTCGCTACTGTCTCACGTGTAAAAGGCTTACAAACTCCGAAGAATGTACATATTATTGCTGTTCTGGGTCATTATCGTCGTAAAAAGCTTCCAACTGACTTTTTCGAGGAAAGGTCGAAGAAGAATTTCATTATGAACAGTGTCTCTGAGAAAGTTTCTCGTTCTGTGTGAACTAGCCATCGCACCGGATAAGCTTGCCCACATTACAGAAAAGTTGTACATGGAGAGAACTATTGTCGACAAGCTGAGTACTCTTTTTCATATGAGATCCTTACGATCTCATATGAAATATCATATCATATTCACTCACGCGCATTGGTGGTTTTTTAGTGTTTGGGGAATTTCGATGGGAAAAAACAAGGAAGGAAGTCACTCACCGGAAAAGATCAGGGGTGGTAATAAATGGGTAGATAACCGCGAGTTAACTCGCGGTTAACTGCAGCTGACTGAGAGCTTTTTAGTTGACGATTTTGAGGAGATGCGCCCGACATTTCTGAAACTAAGAACACGCATGGCACTCTATGAGCGACTAGATGCGCATCGTAAAAAGAATTTCAAAAAAATGGCCCGTTCTGCTTTTTTTTGGGAAAAAATAGTGATTTAGAATTTTTTTTCAAGCTTTTTCGAGCTTTTTTCAGCTTGCGTTAAGCTCGCGCAAAACTGCAACTTAACGCGAGCTGACAGAAAAAATGGAAATAGTGGGCAAATGAAGAAAAAGATGGATAGCTTCCGAAAAAGTCCTCCGGAGGACTTTTCAGAAAGCTATCCATCTTTTTCTTCCTTCACACACTATTTCCATTTTCTCTGTCAGCTCCCTTTAGGTTGCAGTTTTGTGCAGACTTAACGCGAGATCTTATACGATAACGCGTATCCCTTACGCTTACGCTTGCTGACGAGTACGCAAGTCGTCGTGAAAGGGGTGCAGGACTTTGATGATTTGGTGCAGTACCGCAGTGTGAGTGTGCAGGATGTATGCAGGACCTCACTGGGGGTGTGTAGGACTCCACTGGGAGTATGCAGGAGCTCATTGGGAGTGCGCAGGATGTGTGCAGGACCCCACTGGGGGTGTGCAGGACGTGTGCAGGACCCCAGTTTGAGTATGCAGGATGTGTGCAGGACCCCAGTGGGAGTTTGCAGGTCCCCACTGGGAGTGTGCAGGATGTGTGCAGGACCCCATTGGGGGGTGTGCAGGACCCCCCTGGTAGTGTGCAGGACGTGTGCAGGACCCCACTGGGGGTGTGCAAGATGTGTGCAGGACCCCACTGGGAGTGTGCAGGACGTGTGCAGGACTCCAGTTGGAGTGTGCAGGATGTGTGCAGGACCCCACTGGGGGTGTGAAGTACCCTATTGGGAGTGTGCAGGATGTGTGCAGGACCCCACTGGGGGTGTGCAGGATGTGTGCAAGACCCCAGTGGGAGTGTGCAGGATTGCATTATTATCATGCTGTCCTCGGAGCAGGGTGGTTGTTTCTTCATTTTCATCATTGCGTTTCTCAAAAACAACCGCTCGGCTTTCATGATAAAGCTATCATAGCAGCCCCCGTCGAGAGCTTGACGATACGCGAAAGATACAAGCATATCAGTCATTGCATTTGTCATTCAGACACAAACATCATTTCATTTTTTTTGATAATAAAATGCATGGTGTTGGTCACTAACCTTTCTTGCATTGCGAGGCAGAGATTGTCCTGTTTCTCCGCATCTGATTTTCTGCCACACTTCCCACGCACTCCCACAATCCTACACACATGCTTCTTGCTCTCACAAGGTACTGAACACTTCTGATGAGGTTCTGCATAATTAAGTCGTTCACAGTTCGGTACAAAACTAGTTGGAGGGGGGGATTCACTCAGGATTCAGTTGAAAAATGTAACAAGCACACTCACAAATAACAATGAATGATACCGCTTTCGGAAATCTGAGTGTTTACATGAGGTTCCCATGATAACTCTGACTGACAACGCTATGAGGCATATTATATCATTACAGATTTCCATTTTCATGAATAAACCATTTCCTTTTCTCGAGTACCCCCCCCCTCCCAACTAGTTTAGCACCCACACATCTGCACACTCGCACTGATGTCCCGCACACTTTCTATAACGTCCCTCACACTCCCAGTAATGTCCTGCACACCTTTCATGATGTCCTGGGCACGTCCACTCGGGTCCTGCACACCCCCAGTGGGGCCCTGCACACATCCTGCACACACCCCAGTGGGGTTCTTCACACATCCTGCACACTCCCAATGGGGTCCTGCACATCCCCATCGGGGTCCTTCACATATCCTGCACACTCTCAATGGGGTCCTGCACAGGCCCACTACGGTGCTGCACACCCCCAGTGGAGCCCTGCACACATCCTGCACACCCCCCAGTGGGGTTCTTCACACATCCTGCACACTCTCAATGGGGTCCTGCACACATCCTGCACTTTCTCACTGGGGTCCTGCACACATCCTGCACACTCCCAATGGGGTTCTGCACACATCCTGCACTTTCTCACTGGGGTCCTGCACACATCCTGCACACACCCAGTGGGATCCTGCACACCCCCAGTGGGGCCCTGCACACATCCTGCACACACCCCAGTGGGGTTCTTCACACATCCTGCACACTCCCAATGGGGTCCTGCACATCCCCATTGGGGTCCTGCACATATCCTGCACACTCCCAATGGGGTCCTGCACACATCCTGCACTTTCTCACTGGGGTCCTGCACACATCCTGCACACACCCAGTGGGATCCTGCACACCCCAGTGGAGCCCTGCACACATCCTGCACACCCCCAGTGGAGCCCTGCACACATCCTGCACACTCCCAATGGGGTCCTGCACACGCCCACTCGGGTCCTGCATACTTTCTGTGATGTTCTGCACACGCCCACTCGGGTCCTGCACACTTTCTCTGATGTCCTCCCTACGCCCACTCGGGTCCTGCACACTTTCTCTGATGTCCTCCTTACGCCCACTCGGGTCCTGCACACTTTCTCTGATGTCCTCCTTACGCCCACTCGGGTCCTGCACACTTTCTATGATGTCCATCTTACGCCCACTCGGGTCCTGCACGCTTTCCATGTTGTCCTGCACACTTCTACTGAGGTCCTGCACACTTTCTAAAGCGTCCTGATCACTTTTCCACCAAGTAGAAAAATTGGTGAGCTCGCATAAACCTGGCGGTTAACTCGCGTAAAGTTGGTGGTTAACTCGCGGTTCAAAGGTGATGGTTAACTCGCGTTGTAAATGCATTTAATACCACCCCAGATGCAAATTCTTTCCTACGTATCGATTTCTTGCAGCACAAAACACAAGTGACGAATACGACGAATGAATGATTGCCAGCTTTTCTCAAGTGTTTCTCATCCAGAAATTCAAGTTCCCGTGTGGCCTTTATTTTCCAATTCGGGGGCCACTTTCGGAGGCACAGAGATCATGAACTTAGCCTGTGCTTGCCAACAATCACCTTCGATTCTTACATTAGTGGGCAGTCAAACAAATATTCTGGCAGAGGTCGTTGACAAAATCTGCAGTCTCAAAATTGCTCTTGTGTGGCCGCTTGCTCGGCTGTGTTGCCTGAAAAGCGGAGTTTTGTTCGGACATCTAGAACTTTGGAGCAGAATGTGGTGAAAAAGTGATGAAGAAGTCTGGAAGCGATGATGGTTCGAATATCAAATGCAATTATCACATACTTGATGTTTTTTAGAGAGTGATTCTTAGGCCCCCGTCATAGTCGGCTGATAGGCTGTAGCTAGCCCGATCGATACGCATGTAATACGTTGCTCACTCAGGCCGGGGATTTCCCCGATATGCCCGGAATGCGCCCGCCTAGTCCGTCCTGCCCCGTCAGTGGTTGTCCCGGTCGATACGCAGGTGGGACATTGATCACTGAGGTGGAAAATCCCACCGTTGGCCGGGCTGCACCTCCCGCAGTGCGCTCGAGTGCGCCTGCAGAATAGATTGGCATACTGTCGTTCTCTGGGCCAAAATCCGGTCCGCATTTGCAGACTACGGCTATTGCATCACGTGACACGTGTTCGTCGTGCTGGTTCGTCCTGCGGTTCACCCTTCTCCCAGCACGATTACCACGTGTCGCATGATGCAACAGCCGTATTCCGCAATTGCGGACCGGAATTGGGCTCGGAGGACGACAGTATTTACACTAAAGACGGTATAGGACGGCTCAGTCCGGCCTTTGGCCGACCTATTCCGACTGGCCATTCCGAATGTAATAAGCTTCCCTAAAAGCGTTTTCGACGTAGAATCCGCGTATGCTCTTTACAGCTGCATAAAGACACTCTGAAAAAAGTTATAGGCGTTTTCCGAAAGATTTGTGTACCTACATATTGTATCTTCCAAAGTGCGCATCAGACTTCGGAAAATCCTCGTAATCGAAAAAAAAGACCTGATAATCGTGTCCAGCACTTGAAATAATTTCACTGAGCAAAGTTTGAGTGCCAGCACATTTTCCGAACTTCGCACAGAGTGGCAGCGTTTCACACATTTTCGGTTGAGTGTTTATTTATATAAATTAAAGGGCTGAAAGCGTTCACGAAAAATGTTTTAGATTTGACTTCGAATCTTCTGACAAGGGAAGTGTACAAAGCGTAGGTCGGATCTGCCAAAACGACTAGTATGGTTAGTAATACTAACCATACTAACTTAGTATCTCTTCTGGCTCAATATGTAGTAAAACTGCGCAGTATCCCGCCCCGAGCCGCAGGTTCAAAAAAGTTATGAGCGTTTTTTAAGCCTCGCGAAAAGGCAAGGGTATCCATCAGAACTTTTTTTGGGGTTTTAGAAAATTTTCTCGGATTTAGCTCAAAAGTTGTATGTAGGGGTAATCTTGGGTGGCCAATACGAATCTGGAGTCCATTTGTCGGAATTTTGATGTTTACTGTAGGTTACGGTAGGTAACATGTCATTTAGGGTTCAAAACCCACCTTAGTATTTTGAAAAACGGCGAACGGACGTTAAATTTGCATTCTCCACCCCGAATAACCCCCGTATACAAATTTTGAGTAAAATCTGAGATTTTGATTAAACTACTGCAAAACCACCGTAATCTACCGTAATCTGCGAAAAATCGATAAACGGACTCCAGATTCGTGTTTAGCACTCCAAATAACCCTCAGCAAATTATTTTGAGACATATCTATCGTAGAAAACCGGAAATCTCGAAAGTGGCGTTTTTCCCTCGAAATTTTCCCCTTTTGGGAAACTTTAAGCGAAATTAGCCGAAAACTTCAAAAAATCGACTAATAAGCCACAGATTCGTGATCAGCGCCCCAAAAAACCCTTCCTGGAAGAATTTTAAGTCAAATCTTGAAAATTTTTTCTAAAACGCTGCCAGAGACCCTAAAGGCAGCAGACACGCTCGAAAAAGTTGTTGAGATAACTACGCTACTCAGGTCGTATGGCCCCTAGTAGACTTCTCACGCCGTTGGAAGTGTCAAAAAAGAGTCAAAATTACTAAATTTCTGCGATGCAAATCAAAAAATTTCTGCAACCCCGCCCCAAAATACAAACTCGTCCAGATTGATAGTATTAATACGATCACTTTGGCTGGTTTTTGATGCTTCCAACGAGGTGAACGCTCCAATACACGCTCTAGGAGAATATCGACTTCTCCATCTCAACCGTTTTGTTGCTAATATTCGCTGTTTCAACAGCGCGCGGTAAAACTCGTCCTTTTCACTCGATAACAGAATAACTGCTATTTCTCTATTTGTGCACAGTTTTCCTTTAAAGGCAGCAGACACGCTCGAAAAAGTTGTTGAGATAATTACGTTTCTGAAGTCGCATGGCTCCTAGTAGACTGGTCACGCCGTTGGAAGCGTCAAAAACGAGTCAAAACTACTAAATTTCAGCAATGCAAATCGAAAAATTTCTGCAACCCCGCCCCTGAGCTTCTGCAACCCCGCCCCAAAATACAAACTCGTCCAGATTGATAGCAGTAATACAGTCCCTTTGGCTGGTTTTTGATGCTTCCAACGAGGTTAGCGTTCCAGTACAGGCTGTAAGAGTATATCGGCTTCTCTATCTCAACCGTTTTGTTGCTAATATTCGCTGTTTCAACCGCGCGCCGTAAAACTCGTCCACTTTCACTTGATAACAAAATAACCGTTATTCCTCTATTTGCACACAGTTTTCGTTCGTTTTTTTGTCAGTTCCCAATACAACCACCTCCAAACCTTTGATTTATGTCATAAAATCGATACCATTTTTGAGCGTGTCTGCTGCCTTTAAAGGCAGTGTTCACGATAAAAATCGTTTTTCTGTTTTTTGCCTATCTTGAAGACGGTCCCATGCTGATTCCAATGATGTTTCTGGAATCGTACAAGACCTTCTAGGAACGTAGTTATGGTCCCTCAAAAATTGAGCTAGGCAAGCATGGTGGACGAGTTGTCCGAGGCTTGTAACTTCCGTCTTATGCAGCCGATGTATGCGAGCTGACCTGAGTAAAGAGAGAAGTTAAGAAAGAAGGGAAAAATGGGGCTTTTGATCAGAAACCATCGCTCATCTCTAAATCTCGAGCATTCATTTGTTCACGTCGGTGGGCGTGGAAAGTGCTTCTGGGTGTGACGAGCTGACGGGTGTCCAACTTTGGGGCCGTAGGGGACCGTTCCGAGCTCATTTTTCTTAGTTTTTTCAACGTTATGGTTGCGCTAGGCCTCACAGCTGCCGACCTCCACCAAAAAATCAGACATGGTTTTTATCGTGGACACTTCCTTTAATTGGTAGAAATAAACGCCCACCCGAAAATCCGTACAAGTCCAAAACGCTGCCAGTCTGGACAAAGTATGGATAATGTGCCTTCATTCAAACTTTGCACAGGATGGTAGTTTTGGTCGCTGAGCACATTTATGAGATCCATTTCCGGATTTTCCGAACACTAATGCTGTTTTTGGAAGGTATTACGGCACTCTCGTTCGTGCCTGGACACTTGAAAAACGTCAGCGAATTCCTCCAACGACTGAACAGATGCAACTTCAACGAATTCCCGAGGTTAGAATATCAGAGCTTCGACGTTGTTGCTCTGTATACCAACGTTGATACGAGCAGAGCTGTTGGCGCATGTGTAGGACTACTACGAAATCACTACCGAAGCCTTCAGCTTTTCGGTCTGAGCGTGGAAGACGTTGAAGAGTTGCTGCGAAGTGTGGTGAATGTCAACACGTTCCGTTTCAGGAATGTTTTCTACAAACAGACAAGAGGTCTCGCTATGGGAAGTAGATTGGCGCCCTTGCTCGCTATTATTTTTATGGATAGCATGGAGAGATGCGCTCTGTCACCCGAAGTGTTGTTTTTTGGAAGATACATCGATGACATTTTTATTGTTACTAAGTCTCGGACGGCGCTGCGAAGAACATTTGCGAGGTTGAATTCTGCATGTTCCTCAATCAAGCTCACCAGCGAAGAGCCTGCACCGGATGGGTTTTTACCATTCTTGAACACGGAAGTCAGAATCGCGGACGGCCAAGTTTCTAATATGTGGTACAGAAAATGACATCTCATAACATCATTATCCACGGAAGAAGTTGTCATCCTTCATATATGAAGAAAAACGTGGTCCGCCATTTGCTTTCAACGTCGTCAAATTTGACCTCTGTTAATTCTCAAGAAGTGAATATCATGGTGCGAGAAATACTCAGAAAGAATTGTTATGGTGAAGGACAACCACCGTGCTGGAAGCCTTTTCGGACACCAGGGGTACACCCTCGTCGTGCCGTTTGTTTCTGATGCCTTTGCAATGGACGTCGATAGGATCGTGCGACGATCAGGGCTTCCCATTAACCTTGTGTTTCGCCCACCGCTAAACTTGCGACGTCTCCTTACGTCGTCGCGTCTATACGAAAATCAGTGCGAACGCATCAATTGTCCAGATTGTAGTGGAGGAGCGAATGTGTGCCAGATGAGAAGCGTGGTGTACAGAGTTGATTGTCTGGTCTGTCAGGAGTTTTACATCGGCGAGACAGCCAGACCACTCTTTTTGCGGATGGACGAACACAGAAGAGCACTGAGAGCCCCACAAAGCTACCCAGAAAGTCCGTTCTCGAAGCATCGCACTTTAAGACACACGCTGGAACAACCACCTCAGCTTAAAGTCACAATCCTTCACAGAAATATCTCGGATACAGTAGAGAGGAAGATAAGGGAAGCAATGGAGATAAGGAGGCTGAAACCGCCGATCAACAACAAAGAGGAAATGAAAGCCGCGATGAGGCTTATCACTTTATAACAGTGGCGAGCTAGTGGATAATCAACGATTCATCCAAACCCTTTCACCAATATCACAGTTATCATGTGAGACCCCATCCCTTCATTTACTGCCCATGTCCATATAGAGGTAGGTGGGATGTAACGGCACCACACCATCTACTCCCTCTCACCCTACCTATTTAGAAAGCATTGGGCTCCTTGGTTGTGGTTGACACAGTACACCCTTCACCACAACAGGTCGGTCAGCAGCCTCTGTTGATGTTAAAGTTTTTCGATGTTTTTTATTTGTATTTCAGTTGACCTGAAGAAGGGCTTAGGCCCGAAACGTTGTCATAAAACGTTCAACTGAAGAGTTTCTGCTATACTATTAACAGAAGTCGTCAAATTATGAAACTCAGGGAACCTTCAATACTTTCAAGGTACTAAAAGCACAAAAAATGAGCTTTTTAAGCTTGTAACTTCTTGGAACCTGCAGCTCGGGGCGGGACACTGCGCAGTTATACTATTGAGCCACAAGAGATACTAACGATACTGGTCGTTTTGGCAGATCCGACCTACGCTTTGAATACTTCCCTTGCGAGATGGGTTATTTGGGGCGCCTTTCACGAATCTGGGGTTTATTTGTCGATTTTCAGAAGTTTTCAACTTTTTTTGTTCAAAGCTTCGCAGCGGGAGAAAATTTCAAGGGCGAAACGCGACTTTCGATTTTTCCGGATTCCCACGATAGTGGTGGCTGGCATTGTATTTCCGAGTTTTTTTTTCGTTCTGATGTGTTTAATACGAATCTGAGATGCGGTTGTTGATTTTAGCACATTACAGTAAATTACGGAAGGGGAATTAGTTTGGTCAAAGTTTCAGATTTGACTAAAATTTTGTATGCATGGGTTATTCGGGAGTGCTAAATACGAATCTTATGTTCATTTATAGGTTTTCGAATTATTAAAGGCACTGTTCGCGATTAAAATCGCTTTTCTGTTTTTTTGCCTATCTTGAAACCGGTCCCATTCTGATTCCAATGATGCTTCTCGAATCGTAAAGGACCTTCTGAGAATGGAGTTATGGTCCCTCAAAAGTTGAGCTAGGGAAGCATGGTGGACGAGTTGTCCGAGGCCTGTAACTTCCGTTTTCTGCAGCCAATGTATGCGAGCTGACCTGAGTAAAGAGAGAAGCTGAGAATGAAGGGAAAAACGGGGCTTTTGATTGGAAACCATCGCTCAACTCACTATTTCGAGTGTTTCTTTGTTCACGTCAAGGGGCGGAAAGGGGCCGGACTTTCCCACAGCGGCGGGGTTTGCCCACTTTTCTAACAAGGGAAGTGTTTAGAGTGGTAAACGCATCTGCAAAAACGACCAGTATCGTTGTTATCTCTTCTAGTAAAAATGAGCAGTATCCCGCCCCGAGCTGCAGGTTGGAACACGTTATAAGCATTTTTTAAGCCTCGCGAAAAGGCAAGGGGCGACATTTTTTTGCGAGCTTCAAAAAATTTTCTCGGATTTAGCCCAAAACTTGTATGTAGGGGTAATCTAGGGTGGTGAACACGAATCTGGAGTCCATTTGTCGAAGTTCCGAGTTACGGAAGGTAACATGTCATTTAGGGGGCAAAAGCCACCTTAGTATTTTGAAAATCGACAAACGGACGTTAAATTCGTATTCTCCACCCCAAATAACTCCCGTAAACGATTTTTGAGTAAAATCTGAGATTTTTACCAAACTACCGTGTACCCACCATAATCCACGGTAAATGGCAAAAAATCGATGAACGGACTCCAGATTTTTGTTCAGCACTCCAAATAACCCTCAGAGGAACAATTTGAGCAATACCTACCGTAGAAAAATCTCGAAAGTGGCGTTTTTCCCTCGAAATTTTCCCCGGTTGGGAAGCTTTGAACGAAATTAGCCGACAACTTCTGAAAATCGAATAATAAACTACAGATTCGTAATCAGCGCCCCAAAAAACCCACCCGGGGAATTTAAAGTCAAATCTGGAACATTTTTCTAAAACGCTTCCAGAACCCTGTAAACGGTATAAATATTCGCCAAACCGAAAATCCGTGCAAGTCCAAAACGCAGTTAGTCTGGACAAAGTACGGAAAAAACGCCTTCACCCAAATTTTGGTCAGGGGGGTAGTTTTGGGCGCTGAACACATTTATGGGGTCCTTTTCCGAATTTTCGAAAGATTAATGCCCTTTCTGAAAGGTACAAAAAGCACAAAAAACGACATTTTAAGCTTGTAACTTATTGGAACCTGCAGCTCGGGGCTGGATACTGCGCAGTTTTACTATTGAGCCGCTAGAGATACTAACGTTACTAGTCGTTTTAGCAGATGCGTTTACCACTCTAAACACTTCCCTTGCAAGCCGTTTTGCGGCTCCTGGGTAGCTTTTCGTCCCGTTTTTTCGACGCTGTTCTGCTTCTGAGAGCCACGAGAAGCGTTTGTCATGAAAAATTCGTGGACGAAGTTTATCGCGAACAGTGCCCTTAAGGAAGGCTTCGCCCCTAAATGGCATAGCACCTACGTATTCTACAGTAAACCCTGAAATCTTGAAAAACGGACCCCTGATCCGTGTTTTGCACCCTAGATAACCCCCACATAAAGTTCTGAGCTTTCTCCAAACACCATGAAAATTTCATGAGGCTTGAGACATCAAAATCGTTCTAGAAAAGCATATTTCATCCGTAATGGCTGGGCTGACTACAAGTAGATCCCTTGTGAGTGCTAGGATGTGTTTACCAAATGTTTCTGTCGGCCTTACATATTTACACATCTATTCTGACCCGAGCTGATTGATTCATAGCGATCTTTCGGTGGACACTTTTTTGACAAAGCCGAATCACTTACTGCTGACATAAGAATTATTATCACGGCTCAAGTGATCAGACACAACAAAACGCGTTCCGTAAAAATACTGGTTTTCGAGGGCTGCTGAGGACTCCTTATCTGTCCTGCGAATGACAGGCTGAACGCGGCATGATGGCACGTCTTCTACCCTCTGCTCGACCATGCGTGAGCTCCTCGGTTTCTTGCGCTACCTCGCAGCAAATCATACTCTTTTGTTTAGAGGCAGTGTTCACGATAATATTCACTTCCTATATCTCCACGGTTTACGAAAGGTCTGGTGCCCTATATAGCAAGACATGCTCAAAAAGGACACAGAAGACGAGTTTTTGAGCAAAAATAGGCCCTCTCTTGTTTACGTTGATTTTTGAGAGTGGAGGAATTGACCGCTAGAAGGACGATACCTATCAGTGCAATGAAGCGATCAGCTCACTTATCAGCACTTCCTTGACTTGGTCATTGCTGTAACCTGAGTCTTCATTTGTTCATTCCGAGGGGCGGATCTGGGGCACCAGGCGTGTCTGGGGCACCAAAACGCTTGTTTGCAGCAGTTATTTTGCCGCTCCTGGCTCGTTTTCTACCGTTCTTTCGACACTAGGAGCCTAGGATCCTTCTCGCCTATCACTTCACTATGGGAAGTCAACGACGATGATCATCGGGAACGCTGCCTTTAGATCGTTCAGTTCTTCTGCTTAAAGGCAGTGTTCACGATGAAAATCGTTTTTCTGTTTTTCCGCCTATCTTGAAAACGGCCCCATGCTGGTTCCAATGGTGTCTCTGAAATCATACAAGACCTTCTGTGAACGCAGGTATGGTCCCTCAAAGATTGAGTTATGGAAACATGGTGGACGAGTTGTCCGAGGCTTGTAACTTCCGTCTTTTGCAGCCGATCTATGCGAGCTGACATGAGTAAAGAGAGAAGCTGAGAATGAAGGGAAGAACGGGGCTAATGATTGAAAATCATAGCTCATCTCATGATCTCGAGCATTCATTTGTTCACGTCGGTGGGCGTGTGATGCGCTTTTGGGGTTTTCAATGCGCTCGAAGTTGCAACTTCGGGCTCTTTTGGGGCTCTTCCTGGCTCTTTTTCATGCGTTCTTTCGACGTTAACGTTACAGAGTGTCCCTCCACTACCCAATCCTAGTGGAATTTCGAAAACTTTTTTCATCGTGAACACTGCCTTTAAAGGCAGCAGACACGCTGGAAAAAGTTGTTGAGATAAATACGTTTCTTGAGTCGCATGGCTCCTAGTAAACTTCTCACGCCGTTGGAAGTGTCAAAAAAGAGTCAAAATTACTAAATTTCTGCGATGCAAATCAAAAAATTTCTGCAACCCCGCCCCAAAATACAAAATCATCCAGATTGATAGTACTAATACGGTCCCTTTGGCTGGTATTTGATGCTTCCAACGAGGTTAACGTTCCAGTACAGGCTGTAAGAGTATATCGGCTTCTCTATCTCAACCGTTTTGTTGCTAATATTCGCTGTTTCAATCGCGCGCCGTAAAACTCGTCCACTTTCACCTCATAACAAAATAACTGTTATTCCTCTATTTGCACACAGCTTTCGTCCGTTTTTTGGTCAGTTCCCAATACAACCAGCTCCAAACCTTTGATTTATGTCATAAAGTCGATACCATTTTTGAGCGTGTCTGCTGCCTCTAACTTTTGTTTTGTTCTCATGATTGAATTCAGCTTCCCCGCAGAGAACCACACGTGGTTTTTTCTTCTCAATCCTGTGCTTGATTCAAGCGGAGATAGTATTCCTGGCGGTGGACCATGACGACGATCTCCCAACGTCCAAGTTTGACCTTCAGAAATGTCAATGGCAATGTCACCTTCTTAGACCGACCTCAAGCAGCCGACTGCTCTCTCAATGAGTGTGGCGGCCCTATATACCCAGCGAAATCAAAGAAGAGTCTGCTGCCGCTTTCACTCGTCTCAGAAAAAAACAATGGAGGAGTTGAATCCAAAGAGAAATGGATCAGCAGCACAAGGAGGAGGAGACGCAGAGCTCGTCCGAGCCAAGAAAATCAATGTAGGGCTTGAGGTCGGCAATGAAGGGATCAGCAACACAGTAGGCGGAGAAGCTACTAATTTTCAGCAGCTGCTGCTAGTGTGCTGTAAATCTCATCGATCACGGGTTGGCGTGCCGTCGTACAGTCCCTCGACAGCAAATTGCTCGCGTTTAACTGTGGATTTTGCAGCTTAGCCAGCTCTCAAATGGAGGAGTGCAACCTTCCGAGTTTCTGTTGTTGCAACCCGTACGCTCCTAGTATAGCGGTTACCCAGGGTACACAATTACACTGCCACCACTCACCCACCCACCAAACCCGAGATCTTCACCATTCATGTCGAAGGCCGGCGTGTTCACGCCCTGCACTCACTAGATTAAGGACTGCGAGATCATCTTCTGGCCATATTTTCTGACTGCGCACCTCCTCACGCAGTCGAGAAAGTCGGTTGCAAGTTGAAAAGCCTTCAACAGCTAGAGTGCTCTAACTGAAAAGGTCAACATTTGCTATCAAGCACCGAAAACTGCTCCGTTCGGTGTGAATACTACGCGTATTCATCTTCTATGTACACTGGAGGAATCCCAGCTACGTCGCATCTCGTCCGAAAGGTCTCCTTGTGAACCACCCTTTCATAGAAACCAGTGAGTCATTACGCTCCCTAGGAATTGTGACGTCTTTTCTCGGGGATGCGTGGTTACTACTCACGCGCTCGCTTCATTGTTGGAAGACTGGGGCTGGGGTTGATCAGAAGGGAGGTCAGTGATTGAAAAGGGCAGACAGGGTGAATGAATACATGCCGATCACGAAACCATTGTTGCGAGTCTGTTGCTATACAAAGGTTTTTGTACATCGGTACAGCATAAACGCATAACGAACAGTTTTTTCTGCCGTTGTCTTCATTTTATGGTCAACTTTGATTTACTTTTGCTTTCTGCTCGTATCCTACTATATATATTTTGGTAAATTTGTGTGTGCGTGTGTGTGTATGTAGGTAAATTTGTGTTTGCGTGTGTATTTATGTATGTATGTGCGTGTTTCTCTGTGTGTTTGTTTGACCGTTTATTCGGCTTGACTTTCAAGGCGGGCAACCCTACGGGGATGGGCTCCGAAAGTGAGCAGGACATCAGGGTAAGGGTGCAGGACCTTAAAAGGGATGCGCAGTAGATCATAGGAAGGGTACAGGACCCAAATAGTAGTGCGACAGCGGCCGTAGAAAGTGTGCGAGACCCAAGTGGGAGTGCGCCGGGCGCCGTAGAAAGTGTGAGGGACCCAAGTGGGAGAGCGCCGGAAGCCGTAGAAAGTGTGTGGGACCCAAGTGGGAGTGCGCCGAACGCGGTAGAAAATGTGAGGACTCCAAGTGAGGGTGCGCCGGACGCCGTAAAAAGTAAGCGGGACCCAAGCGGGAGTGCGCCGGACGACGTAGAAAGTGTGAGGGACCCGAGTGATAGTGCGCCGGAAGCCGTAGAAAGTGTGCGGAATTCAAGTGGGAGAGCGCCAGACGCCGTAGAAAGTGTGCGGGACCCAAGTGGGAGAGCGCCGGACGCCGTATAAAGTGTGCGGGACCCAAGTGGGAGTGCGCCGGACGCCGTAGAAAGTGTGCGGGACCCAAGTGGGAGAGCGCCGGACGCCGTATAAAGTGTGCGGGACCCAAGTGGGAGTGCGCCGGACGCCGTAGAAAGTATGCGGGACCCAAGTGGGAGTGCGCTGGACGACGAAGAAAGTGTGCGGGACCAAATTGGGAGTGCGCCGGACGCCGTAGAAAGTGTGAGGGATCCAAGTGGGAGAGCGCCGGACGCCGTAAAAAGTGTGCGGGACCCAAGTGGGAGTGCGCCGGACGCCGTAGAAAGTGTGCGGGACCCAAGCGGGAGTGCGCCGGACGCCGTAGAAAGTGTGAGGGACCCAAGTGGAAGAGCGCCGGACGCCGTAGAAAGTGTGCGAGACCCAAGTGGGAGTGCGCCGGACGCCGTAGAAAGTGTGCGGAATTCAAGTGGGAGAGCGCCAGACGCCGTAGAAAGTGTGCGGGACCCAAGTGGGAGAGCGCCGGACGCCGTATAAAGTGTGCGGGACCCAAGTGGGAGTGCGACGGACGCCGTAGAAAGTATGCGGGACCCAAGTGGGAGTGCGCTGGACGACGAAGAAAGTGTGCGGGACCAAATTGGGAGTGCGCCGGACGCCGTAGAAAGTGTGAGGGATCCAAGTGGGAGAGCGCCGGACGCCGTAAAAAGTGTGCGGGACCCAAGTGGGAGTGCGCCGGACGCCGTAGAAAGTGTGCGAGACCCAAGTGGGAGTGCGCCGGGCGCCGTAGAAAGTGTGAGGGACCCAAGTGGGAGAGCGCCGGAAGCCGTAGAAAGTGTGTGGGACCCAAGTGGGAGTGCGCCGAACGCGGTAGAAAATGTGAGGACTCCAAGTGAGGGTGCGCCGGACGCCGTAAAAAGTAAGCGGGACCCAAGCGGGAGTGCGCCGGACGACGTAGAAAGTGTGAGGGACCCGAGTGATAGTGCGCCGGAAGCCGTAGAAAGTGTGCGGGACCCAAGTGGGAGTGCGCCAGACGCCGTAGAAAGTGTGCGGGGACCAAGTAGAATAGCGCTGGACGCCGTAGAAAGTGTGCGAGAACAAAGTAGAAGAGCGCCGGACGCTGTAGAAAGTGTGCGGGATCCAAGTGGTAGAGCGCCGGACGCCGTATAAAGTGTGCGGGACCCAAGTGGGAGTGCGCCGGACGTCGTAGAAAGTGTGCGGGACCCAAGTGGGAGTGCGCCGGACGACGTAGAAAGTGTGAGGGACACAAGGGGGGGGGTGCGCCGGACGTCGTAGAAAGTGTGCGGGACCCAAGTGGGAGTGCGCCGGACGCCGTAGAAAGTGTGCGGGACCCAAGTGGGAGTGCGCCGGACGACGTAGAAAGTGTGAGGGACACAAGGGGGGGGTGCGCCGGACGTCGTAGAAAGTGTGCGGGACCCTAGTGGGAGTGCGCCGGACGACGTAGAAAGTGTGAGGGACACAAGGGGTGCGCCGGACGCCGTAGAAAGTGTGAGGGACCCAAGTGGGAGTGCGCCAAACGACGTAGAAAGTGTGAGGGACACAAGGGGAGGTGCGCCGGACGTCGTAGAAAGTGTGCGGGACCCAAGTGGGAGTGCGCCGGACGACGTAGAAAGTGTGAGGGACCCAAGTGGAGTGCGCCAAACGACGTAGAAAGTGTGAGGGACACAAGGGGGGTGCGCCGGACGTCGTAGAAAGTGTGCGGGACCCAAGTGGAGTGCGCCGGACGACGTAGAAAGTGTGAGGGACACAAGGGGAGTGCGCCGGACGTCGTAGAAAGTGTGCGGGACCCGCGGGAGTGCGCCGGACGCCGTAGAAAGTGTGCGGGACCCAAGTGGGAGTGCGCCGGACGACGTAGAAAGTGTGAGGGACACAAGGGGGTGCGCCGGACGTCGTAGAAAGTGTGCGGGACCCAGCGGGAGTACGCCGGACGACGTAGAAAGTGTGAGGGACACAAGGGTGCGCCGGACGTCGTAGAAAGTGTGCGGGACCCAAGTGGGAGTGCGCCGGACGCCGTAGAAAGTGTGAGGGACACAAGTGGGAGTGCGCCGGACGTCGTAGAAAGTGTGCGGGACCCAAGTGGGAGTGCGCCGGACGACGTAGAAAGTGTGAGGGACACAAGGGGGGGGGGTGCGCCGGACGTCGTAGAAAGTGTGCGGGACCCTAGTGGGAGTGCGCCGGGCGCCGTAGAAAGTGTGCGGGACCCAAGTGGGAGTGCGCTGGACGACGTAGAATGTGTGAGGGACCCAAGTGGGAGTGCGCCGGACGCCGTAGAAAGTGTGCGGGACCCAAGTGGGAGTGCGCCGGACGACGTAGAAAGTGTGAGGGACACAAGGGGTGCGCCTGACGTCGTAGAAAGTGTGCGGGACCCGGTGGAAGAGCGCCGTACGCCGTAGAAAGTGTGCGAGACCCAGAGTGGGAGTGCGCCGGACGCCGTAGAAAGTGTGCGTGGACCCAAGTGGAGTGCGCCGGATGCCGTAGAAAGTTTGCGGGACACAAGGGGGGGGGGTGCGCCGGACGCCGTAGAAAGTGTGAGGGACCCAAGTGGGAGTGCGCCAAACGACGTAGAAAGTGTGAGGGACACAAGGGGGGGGGGTGCGCCGGACGTCGTAGAAAGTGTGCGGGACCCAAGTGGGAGTGCGCCGGACGACGTAGAAAGTGTGAGGGACCCAAGTGGGAGTGCGCCAAACGACGTAGAAAGTGTGAGGGACACAAGGGGGTGCGCCGGACGTCGTAGAAAGTGTGCGGGACCCAAGTGGGAGTGCGCCGGACGACGTAGAAAGTGTGAGGGACACAAGGGTGCGCCGGACGTCGTAGAAAGGGTGGGGGACCCAAGTGGCAGTGCGCCGGACGGCGTAGAAAGTGTGCGGGACCCAAGTGGGAGTGCGCCGGACGACGTAGAAAGTGTGAGGGACACAAGGGAGTGCGCCGGACGTCGTAGAAAGTGTGAGGGACACAAGGGGGTGCGCCGGACGTCGTAGAAAGTGTGCGGGACCCAAGTGGGAGTACGCCGGACGACGTAGAAAGTTTGAGGGACCCAAGTGGGAGTGCGCCAAACGACGTAGAAAGTGTGAGGGACACAAGGGGGGGGGGTGCGCCGGACGTCGTAGAAAGTGTGCGGGACCCAAGTGGGAGTGCGCCGGACGACGTAGAAAGTGTGAGGGACACAAGGGGGTGCGCCGGACGTCGTAGAAAGTGTGCGGGACCCAAGTGGGAGTGCGCCGGACGCCGTAGAAAGTGTGCGGACCCAAGTGGGAGTGCGCCGGACGACGTAGAAAGTGTGAGGGACACAAGGGGTGCGCCGGACGACGTAGAAAATGTGAGGGACCCAAGTGGGAGTGCGCCGGACGACGTAGAAAGTGTGAGGGACCCAAGGGGGGGGGGTGCGCCGGACGCCGTAGAAAGTGTGAGGGACCCAAGTGGGAGTGCGCCAAACGACGTAGAAAGTGTGAGGGACACAAGGGGGTGCGCCGGACGTCGTAGAAAGTGTGCGGGACCCAAGTGGGAGTGCGCGCCGGACGACGTAGAAAGTGTGAGGGACCCAAGTGGGAGTGCGCCAAACGACGTAGAAAGTGTGAGGGACACAAGGGGGGTGCGCCGGACGTCGTAGAAAGTGTGCCGGGACCCAGAGTGGGAGTGCGCCGGACGACGTAGAAAGTGTGAGGGACACAAGGGGGTGGGGTGCGCCGGACGTCGTAGAAAGTGTGCGGGACATAAGTGGGAGTGCGCCGGACGCCGTAGAAAGTGTGCGGGACCCAAGTGGGAGTGCGCCGGACGTCGTAGAAAGTGTGAGGGACACAAGGGGAGTGCGCCGGACGTCGTAGAAAGTGTGCGGGACCCAAGTGCGGAGTACGCCGGACGACGTAGAAAGTGTGAGGGACACAAGGGGGGGTGCGCCGGACGTCGTAGAAAGTGTGCAGGGACCCAAGTGGGGAGTACGCCGGACGACGTGGAACGCGTGAGGGACACAAGGAGAGGGGTGCGCCGGACGTGGTAGAAAGTGTGCGGGGCCCAAGTGGGAGTGCGCCGGCCGACGTAGAAAGTGTGAGGGACACAAGGGGGTGGGGTGCGCCGGACGTCGTAGAAAGTGTTGCGGGACCCAAGTGGGAGTACGCCGGACGACGTAGAAAGTGTGAGGGACCCAAGTGGGAGTGCGCCAAACGACGTAGAAAGTGTGAGGGACACAAGGGGGGTGCGCCGGACGTCGTAGAAAGTGTGCGGGACATAAGTGGGAGTGCGCCGGACGACGTAGAAAGTGTGAGGGACACAAGGAGAGGGGTGCGGCGGACGTCGTAGAAAGTGTGCGGGACCCAAGTGGGAGTGCGCCGGACGCCGTAGAAAGTGTGCGGGACCCAAGTGGGAGTGCGCCGGACGCCGTAGAAAGTGTGAGGGACACAAAGGGGGGGGGTAGCGCCGGACGTCGTAGAAAGTGTGCGGGACACAAGTGGGAGAGCGCCGGAAGCCGTAGAAAGTGTGCGGGACACAAGGGGGGTGCGCCGGACGCCGTAGGAAGTGTGCGGGACCCAAGTGGGAGTGCGCCGGACGCCGTAGAAAGTGTGAGGGACACAAGGGGGGGGTAGCGCCGGACGTCGTAGAAAGTGTGCGGGACCCAAGTGGGAGTGCGCCGGACGACGTAGAAAGTGTGCGGGACCCAAGTGGGAGAGCGCCGGAAGCCGTAGAAAGTGTGCGGGACCCAAGTGGGAGTGCGCCGGACGCCGTAGAAAGTGTGCGAGACCCAAGTGGGAGTGCGCCGGACGACGTAGAAAGTGTGCGGGACCAAAGTGGGAGTGCGCCGGACGCCGTAGAAAGTGTGAGGGACCCAAGTGGGAGAGCGCCGGACGCCGTAGAAAGTGTGCGGGACCCAAGTGGGAGTGCGCCGGACGCCGTAGAAAGTGTGCGGGACCCAAGTGGGAGTGCGCCGGACGCCGTAGAAAGTGTGAAGGACTCAAGTGGGAGAGCGCCGGACGCCGTAGAAAGTGTGCGGGATCCAAGTGGGAGTGCGCCAGACGACGTAGAAAGTGTGAGGGACCCAAGGGGGAGTGCGCCGGACGACGTAGAAAGTGTGAGGGACCCAAGTGGGAGAGCGCCGGAAGCCGTAGAAAGTGTGCGGAACCAAAGTGAGAGTGCGCCGGACGCCGTAGAAAGTGTGTGGGACCCAAGTGGGGGTGCGCCGGACGCCATAGAAAGTGTGCGGGACCCAAGTGGGAGAGCGCCGGACGCCGTATAAAGTGTGCGGGACCCAAGTGGGAGTGCGTCGGACGCCGTAGAAAGTGTGCGGGACCCAAGTGGGAGAGCGCCGGACGCCGTATAAAGTGTGCGGGACCCAAGTGGGAGTGCTCCGAACGCCGTAGGAAGTGGGTGGGGCCCAAAAGGGAGAGCGCCGGACGCCGTGGAGAATATGCGGGACTCAAGGGGAAGTGCGCAGGACGCCGTAGAAAGCGTGCGGAACCCAAGTGGGAGTGCGCAGGACGCCGTAGAAAGTGTGCGGGACCCAAGTGGGAGTGCGCCGTAGGAAGTGTGTGAGACTGAAGTGAGGGAGCGCCGGACGCCGTAGAAAACGTGTGAGACTCAAGGGAGAGAGCGCAGAACTTCAGAATCACTATGTGCGTCTAAAAGAGAGCGTACACCACCCCCTTCTTCGGGTCCCCTACCCTTCACCACTCATTTCAACTGCTTAGCTGTTTATATAACTTTTCTAATTCGGGTTTATATACGATGAAAATAAGAGTTAATCAAAATCTGCATCCATGAAACACAAACATCATTCTACTTCATTTGGCAATAAAAGTAGCAGGATGTCGGTTGATTATGACAACGTTTAGTAAACTCCAAACAGCGGTTGTCCTTATCATGACAGAAATTAAAATTAATCAAAAGCCACTTCAGGATCTTATAAAACGGAAGAACAACCGGTGTGTCACGGTACAGATAAGGAAGTAAACGGGTGTTGCAAGGTTTGGAATGCTTTGTGATTTCCGATGGTTTAGTTGTTGCCGCCTAAGCCAGCTTATGGGCCGGCGCAGGATGAAAGAAAGCGCCGATTTATTTGCCTTTTATCCAAGATGCCGGCGAAGCCGGCAAATGGGCCTGCGCAGCCGAACCCCAGCGGCAGAGGCCGGCGTCAGCCGGCCGAAGCCGCTGGTGAATGTACCAGGTTCTCCAATAATTCTTGTCCGAAAACTTCACCATTTTTAATTTTTTTCAACTTTATTGAAAAACAAGTCTAACCAACAATATAATCACCACAGTCATCCACAACAGTGGCCCATCGATTGGGCAGGTCGCCGATGCCCTTCGCCCAGAACTCCGGGGGCTGCGACTCGAAGAATTCCGCGATGTCGGATTTGAGGTTGTCGTAGTTGTTGAATTTTCTTCCGGACAAACAGTGCTTCAGCGGCGGTCGGAGGGGGCGAGGTCCGGGGAATACGGCGGATGGGCAACCGTCTCCCAGCCGATCGTCGCCAACTTCTGCTGGGTCTCCTTCGTCACGTGGGGGCGCGCGTTGTCGTGCAGCAGGTGGACCGAGGCCCGTCGGGGACGCATTTCTCGGATGGCAGCGGCTAGTTTCTTGAGCTGATCGGTGTGGATGGAGGCGGTGACCGTCTAACCTTGCGGGAGCAGCTCAAAGTGCAGCATGCCCTTGGCGTCCCACCAGCAGCAGAGCATGATCTTCAGCGGGTGCAGGTCGGCTTTCGGCGTCGTCGGCGGCTCTTCTCCACGCGGGATCCAGACGGCACGGCGGGCGACGTTGTCGTAGAGGACCCAGCTCTCATTCCCAGTAACCAAGTCCTCGAGAAACTCCTTGCGAGGCGGACGAAGGAGGAGGGACTGGCAGACGGCCACGCGGCTCTCCTTGTTGGCGTCCGTGAGACGGTGGGGGATCCAACGGGCCAAAACGTTTTGGTAGCCAAGTAAGTTGAGTCGATTGTGGATGGTGGACTTGCTGCAGCCGAGCGTCGTCGCCAGTGAACTGGCGACGACGTTCTTCTCCAGTTCACGGGTGGTGGCTTCCGGCTTCTCCTTGATACAGCGACGAACTTCGTCATCATCCATCGTAGAAGGCCTCCCGCTGTGCTCCCTGTCCTCGAGGCACGTGTCGCCGCTCTCGAAACGATTGAACCAGCGGCTGACTGTGCGTTGGGACACTGCATCCTCCTTGCACGCTCTGCAGATGTTGGCGACCGCGGTGCCCGTGTCGTTGCCCAGCAGCCACTCGTAGTACACGAACGTACAAATTCGACTTTGGTTTATTTTAGCTTGTACTGGTAGCTAAATGGAAAGGATTCGTGTCCTCTTTCACTCGTCATCGGATCATGTCTATGCTTAGAGTTGGATTCAGATATGGAAGCTTGGAAAATGAAAAAAAAGCCTCATATACCCCTAGCGTAGAACTTTGGAGAACCTTCTAGAAGGTTCTTACACTTGCCTGATATTATTAGGTCTAGAAGTTAATTTCCGCGTTTTTTTACGCTTTTTACACTATTGAAAACTGGACATACTTAAACAAAATTTTTATTCAAAATAATTTCCGTCATTAATAACATCCATTTCCCAGAGTTTGGGTAACTTATGGATTCCATCATAATAAAATTTTTCTGGTTTGGCCTCCACCCATTCATCGAGCCATTTTTGACATCTTGACGATCTTGAAAGCGCTGCTCCGCTAGACCATGCGCCATTGACCGGAAAGGTGATAATCCGACGGGGCGATGTCTGGAGAGTACGGCGGGTGCGGTAAGACTTCCCATTTGAACTCTTTTAGCGTATCCTTTACCGTTCGAGCAACATGAGGTCGAGCGTTATCATGAAACAATATGACTTTTTCGTGTCGACTCGCCCATTCTGGTCTCTTTGCTTCGATTTCATGCCGCAATTGCGCTAGTTGATGTTGATAGCGATTCGCAGTAACTGTTTCGCCAGGTTGAAGAAGTTCATAGTACAGTATACCGCGTTGATCCCACCATATGCACAGTAAGACCTTCTTCCCGTGGATGTTTGGTTTTGCGGTCGAAGTTGTTGTTTCACCAGGACTAACCCACGATTTTTCTTCGCTTCGGATTGTCGTAGTACACCCACTTTTCATCGCCAGTTATGATGCGGTGTAAAAAGACTTTCTTTGGAATCGGTCCAACAAGATTTGTGAAGTTGTTTTCTCTGCTCTTTGTTGCGTTCTGAGAGCTCATAGGGATCCATTTTCCTTCCTTTTTGAATCTTCCCCATTGCCTTCAATCGAATAGAAATTGCTTTTTGGGTGACGCCGAGAGATGCCGCGAGCTGTTCTTGCGTTTGAGCCGAATCTTGATCCAACAAAGCCTGAAAGTTCTTCGTCTTCGAACTTTTTGGCTGTCCTGGTCGATCTTTGTCCTTAACGTCAAAATCACCCGATTTGAAACGCTGAAACCATTCTTGGCAGGTTCTTATGGATGGAGCAGCATCCCCGTAAGCTTGGGCAAGCATTTGGTGCGCGTCAGTGGCTTTCTTCTTGAGATGAAAAAGGAAAAGGAGAGCTTCCCGCAAATGGCGTTTTTCCGGCACAAAAGTTGACATATTCTGAAACTAAAATAATACTTTTTTTATAAGGTACGTGAAGCAAGTTATATATCAATAGAAAGCTGATAATACAGTGAGCATTATAACATAAAATTCGTTATATAAAAATAATTTTATTTTTTACAAAATATCAATAACAACAAAAACGCGGAAATTAACTTCTAGACCTAATATAACACTTCTAAGGAAAATTATAGAATTTTGAAAATTTTCGGACAGGAATTATTGGACGGCCTGGTATAATCCGCATACTACGAAGTGCACAAACTCATGGTCCGCCACTGGCTCAGCGCTGGCTCTCTACTACCTCTGCCAGCGCGTAGCTAGATGCCTCACTTGGAAACCGGAGATGCCCTGGGTTTCGGAGGCATCTAGTCTAATTTTGACCCGAGATTTTACGTAAATTACCGAAAGTTTAGCCTCAGTTGGTGAAATTTTAGCTACAGCGCCCGCATATTCTACGTAAATTCTCGCTACAGCACCCGCATATTCTACGCTTATTCTCGTTGCAGCACTCGGTCGATCGACCCACCCAGTCTTGATCCGTACTAGAAAGGCGATCCCCGCTGCGATCGACAGCATCGTCGTGTCTACCCCACGGCCTGCAGCATCCCAGTGGTTAAAATTATCCTCACCATGGTCTCCCAGAGAGCGACACCGGGTCACCCTCCACGGCCAGCCACAGAGTGTCGAGTTATCACTCAGTGAGATGACTGGACCAACACTGTACGAACGGCATCCCTGCGTTCCGCGTAGCCAGCGCGGGTTTAAGATTGCATTTGAACACAGGCTGTCGCGAAATCCGTAGATTCTTGCTACAAAATTATAGCGAGAATATACGGGTTCAGCGTCAAAGAGATCAATGTTTCGAATCAAGCCTATGTTTTTACGTAGAATACGCGCAGAGTTTGCACCCTTGTAGCCTCGACACAAGAATATGCGGGTTTTAGCTATCGTAGCCAGAACCCGTAGTTTACCGCTACGTGGAACGGAGCGGCGTTTCAGGCCGCGCCCGTGGAGGCATCTATGTAGCTACGCGTTGGCTGAGACGGTAATCGACGCGTTCTCGGCCGACCCCGTGGCCCGTGTGGGGATGGCTCCTCGCCGAAGTCTGATCATGGAGACTGCAAAGCTACAGTCTAGTTTACCAAATCGTAAACAGCTACAGACGAAGCACGTTTTGGGAGACTAGTCTAACTTATTTGCCCGAAGAGCAACCGCCGTTGGAAATGCAACCAAATATCGCTCCGAGCGGACGGAACCGCGGTCGGCCGAGTAAGTAGATGGCTAATTTCCAGCTTCGCACGAGTAGCTCACATTTTCCATCACAACTCCGCACCGTGCGCGGACCAGAGCTATTCTGTCGAGTATACGAATTTGAATAATGGCCGAATATTCACCTTGTGACTAGTAGAATTCGACTAATGTTCGAATTTTCACCTTTTGCGAACACTCGAATTTGAATAGCGTTCAAATATCCAAATTTTTGGAATACTTAAATGTTCGAATGGAATTTTTTTCGAAAAAATCGAACTCGACTTCGAGCTCGAATAATCGGTCCTCACTATAGTGTACCTATATGCGTCTATCGGGGAGGAGAGGGAAGGGAACTTGCCGTTTCTGAATGTTTCCAGTGTTTTCCTCTTAAACTCAGGAAAAGATTACGACTTCGCCGACGATTATGGTACGACGACAGCAACCTACAGTACACTTAGTAGAAATACACAATAGCACAACAGCCTTTTTCCGTTGCCATGAGCTGTACAAAGAAGACATTCTCTACAAAACTGTCAGGATTGAGTAGGGACCGATCTTCCACAGCTCGAACCTTGCTATGGGGAGTGACTGGCCCTACTTTCCATTCACACCTTCTGGCAAGGGAGCGAAGAGTGCTTTCCGGGGAAGCGCCTAACTATGCACACCGAAGCTGAGCTTAAAGGGCTTAGTTAGAAAGGTGGTTGTATAGTACCGACAAACTTGGATTTTTTCCGGCATAAAATGTTCTATGAAGCATTCTTAGTGGTTATGCTGTGCAACTCTTGTTCATGGATTTACAAGATTCGAAAATAAAAATAGTTAGATATCCCTGCAGTTGATGATTCGCGTGACTAATTGATTTTGGTCTTGTCTCACTGTCCATTTTCCAAGCTTCCATATCTGAATCTAACTCTAAGCATAGACTTGATCCGATGACGAGTGAAAGAGGACACGAATCCTTTCCATTTCCCCCACCGCTTCTTACACGCAGAGAAACAACTACGAGAATGGATGTTGTTGTTCGACCTTCTGTTAGAGGCAGTGGTCGCGATAGAATATGCTTGTCTTCTTTTTCTCTCTGAACCCTCTTCTGGGTTTAAAGTAGTAAGACCTACAAGAGAAAATTGCGAAAAAACCGCTGTTTCGGGCCGAATTCCAAGCCTGAACTTTCTTGTTTTTTGATGGTGGGCGAGCCTACTCCACATCACCGGCATAGATGATATTTTATATCAAGAACACCAGCTGCCTTGAAATTGAATTTCATTCATTGAACAATAACCTTCGGACTGACCTGCTCGAATATTTACGTACTCATCTAGTCAAAAACATTTACTGAAGTGCTTGCTTTCATTGTTCAACTGTTTTTATTAGGTAAATTTAATTTTATTTCTTGCTCTGAATGTCGAGGATTTTTGACTGCTCGGCCTGAGACTGCGATCTTTTTGGGCGGCGCTGTGAATGTGTGCGTGAACTGACATCTTTGGGCCCTAGAAACTCTAATTCTAGCCCATTTTTCACCGTTTTTCAGCTGTTTTCGGTCTAAGCTGATTCTTAAAGTTTTTTCGATAACGTTTTTCATCGTGACCACTGCCTTTTAAGTGTAAGTTTACTGATTCAATATAAGGTTTTATGTCAGATCGTCCTGAAATTCATACACTGATTTCGTCATCATAGACATATGTACATAAGAGGATCAGCATGGAGTTTGAGGTTTCTAGCCCCGGGATTAAACTACATATGATCTAGGATTTCCAGGTGCGGTTTCCTCTCCCCCTCTGATCTCGTCGTCCAGGTGGGTTGGATTCAACTGAGGGGTTTCCCAAGGCGCTCTGAAAATAGAAATTCTATACCCATTTCATTTGTCCTTTTACTAGGTCTTCGCTCGCGTTTCGCTCCCTAACTAATTGAAATTGGCCGTTGTCAGTCGCGATTCACCGTTGCTCTTGTTAATCCATCCGTGTTGAGATTGCGGTCGTTCAAGTGTGAAAGTACACGGAGTATTCCCTATCTTTCTTTTTCTTATTCAATATTCACCAGGGAGATTAATGTGCTTTTGGTTCCGACATTCTGGAGCGAAGATGTTCGGCTAAAGAAATCGCGAGATTTGAGCTCGGAGAAGTTTTTCTTTTAATGTTCTGCATTAATGTATGCTTTGAGCTAGATTCCGGTTAAAGGCAGTGTTCACGATAATCTTCAATTTTGAGATTATTCGCTATATTGATTGGGTGGCTCCCGGGTAGAACTAAAATGACGTAGAAATTGAGAAAAACGCACCAGAAGTACACGAAATCCTTAAAGGCAGTGTTCACGATAGAAATCGTTCTTCTTTTTTTCCGCCTATCTTGAGAACGGCCCCATGCTGATTCCAATGATATCTCTGAAATCGTACAAGACCTTCTGGGAACGGAGTTATGGTCCCTCAAATATTGAGCTAAGGAAACATGGTGGACGAGTTTTCCGAGGCTTGTAACTTTCGTCTTTTGCAGCCGATGTATGCGAGCTGAACTGAGTAGAGAGAGAAGTTGACAATGAAGGGAAGAACGGGGCTATTGATCGAAAACCATCGCTCATCTCACAATCTCAAGCATTCATTTGTTCACGTCGGTGGGCGTGGAAAGTGCATCTGGGGGTGACGAGCTGACGGGTGTCCAACTTTGGGGCCGTAGGGGACCGTTCCGAGCTCATTTTTCTCAGTTTTTTCAACGTTAGGGTTCCGCTAGGCCCCGCAGCTGCCGATCTCCACCAAAAAATCAGACATGGTTTTTATCGTGGACACTGCCTTTAAAGGCAGTGGTCGCGATCAAATATGCTTGCCGTCTTTTTTTCTCTAAACCCTTTTCTGGGTCTCGAGTAGTAGGACCTATAAGAAAAAATCGCTTAAAAACCACTGTTTTGGGCCAAATTTGAAGCCTGAACTTTCTTGTCTTTTGATGGTGGACGAGCCCACTCCACATCATCGGCATCGGTGACCTCTTATATCAAGAACATCAGTTGGCTTGAAATTGAATTTCAGCAATGAAGCTTTGGATTTATGTGCACATCTAGTCAAAAACATTGACTGAAGTGATGCTTTCATTGTTCAACTGTTTTTCTTCGTTAAATTTGCATTCATTTCTTCCTCTGAATATCGATGATTTTTGACTGCTCGGCATGAGACGGCGATCTTTTTCGTCATCGCTGTGCACGTGTGCACGAAACAGCTTCTTTGGGCCCTAAAAGCTCTAATTCTAGCCCGTTTTTCACCGCTCTACCTTCATAGTTTCTCAGCTGTTTTTGATCTGAGCTGATTTTTGTAGTTTTCTCTATAGCGTTTTTCATCGTGACCACAGCCTTTAAGTATCACCCCGCGTCTTAAGTATCACAGGAAGTGTTTGTTATGACAATGAAATCTTTTGTGGACCCGTCCTTTGCAATTCTCTATTTCGCCTTGTTCCGTTCTTTCCTCAAGACCCTAACTAATACTGTTTTGCCTGGAATATTCTTTCATTTTTAACTAGCCCCATTTTTTACCGGTGACAACCACCGTAAACATGTTCATCCAATCGGACAACTAGTCCAGGCCAGAGAATAATGTAACTGAAATACGACGTTTTAATGCGCTTCTCGCCGTTTCTTCGTAATTTTGGTAACCCTTGGAGACCAACGCATTGTTTTATGTCAAAAACTTGGAGACGAAAATCATCGTGAACACTGCCTTTAAAGGATAATTTATCTCCAATGGTGAGTTGCGCAAATCTTTTGAATCCGAAGCAGAGAAGTTCGGACATTTGTTACAACCTTTTGTACATGAGGATATACTGTCGTTCTCTGGGCCAAATCCTGGTCCGCAAATGCGGACCGGAACTTTGATCAGAGAAAGACAGTATTGTATTTGTTCTATCAGAATTTTCGGTTCCCTTATGTTGATTCACAAACGATGTTAACAACATGTAACCTCGCCCAAGGAAGTCCGGAACTTTTTCCGCACCGTGTATAGTCGTTCTTCGATCACCGATTTTAATGGATTCGTTAGTATTCCAGTATGGAAATCACTTAGAAGACGACCTAATCTAATTGCTCATTTTGGTTTCCTTCGCTTATCAAATCAAGCAGAGCCGATTAAGGTGGTCTTAGCATATGTTCTTAAAGACTTCCTTCGTTCTGTAGTCTGAATCATTACTCTGAGAGAACTGGCCGCAATCGCCCCGCAATCGTACCGCAATAGCGCTTCCGTCCCAGCTTTGGCGCTCCTGCTGAGCCTATAATTTTGTTTCCAAGCCATTTCTGCTATCACCAAGTCATTATCGGCCACGTCTTCTTGATTCTTACACAATCTCTACTGAATAAAGTATCTTCCCGTGGCCCATAGATTTAATTCACTTTCAGTACCATTATCAACACACTGGACGCCAAAGAATCGGCTGCCTAAACCACGAATACGTGCTATGGAGTTACGTTGGCACTATAGTTCATGAGAAAGCACAGCTACATGGTATTACATGCAGCTATTTGTCCCTACAAATCTCTTCTCCGCTGAACTTGTTGCTATTTTGAAAGTCTATTTACTTTTGGTATGGAACGATTACACTCATTTTTTTTTGTCACAGCAGAATTAATAAAATTTTTATTACTTCCACAGAGTAAATCAGGTCTATCCGAATGAGACTGCTCGCCCACGCGGCCGTTGGGCGCGTTGACCGGCCGCCGCGAAGGTTTTTTTGGATTCGTGAATAGATTACCACGAATATCAGACAAATTGGGAACAATATTCCAGTTAGCTGTATCTCAGTCGTCGGTCAACTCGTCTGAAAAATGCCTTCGTGAGGCCTAGTGCATACTTATGGCAACGAGCGACGCGACATAATGCTTGTCATCTATATCGACCGAAAATCGATATGTCTGATATGCACTGTCGCGATCGCGCAACGCGGGAAGTATGCACTAGGTTTGATGTGTACTCGTTGCGCAGGCTGACCGCGTGGGTGGAGAGTCTCATTCGGACAGGCTTAGGTAAACAGTGGGTGTCGTCTGAAAGTGAGGAAATCTCTGGTAAGAGACCAGAGAGTGAATAGATTTGGTATCATCCAAGTGGAGTGAATATTCAACTTAATGAAGGGAACTTAGGGGAGCAGCAACCAAAGAAGAGTTAACCTCTCGCTTGCAACACCTAATTAATGTACCGGATTTTCTATTTTAGAAGTACATGCACTTCTAATCCTCAGGCCTCTATTTTAGATGTACAATATCGCCGCTATCCAAGGGAAAAAATGGGCGAAATTTGCAAAGTGGGCAACTAAACCGTCTTTCGACCGCAACTCACCTCAAAGTGCTCCGTTTTCAATATCAAAGACGCTGAAATGTACAGCATGTCGTGATCTAGCCGATAGTGTGATAATATTTCGCGAAACTTGAGAGCAACATTTTTTTTCAAGGCGGAATACATTTTCATTTTGACCATGCTAGAGATCGCGTGCGGTTGTTTTTAAAGGCAGTGTTCACGATGAAAAATGTGTTTCAGTTTCCACGAGGAATCGGCAGTGGAGGGGCACACTGTAACGTTGACGTCGAAAGAACGCATGAAAACGAGCCAGGAAACGCTCCAAAAGAGCCCAAAGTTGGACACCCGTCAGCTCGTCACCCCCAGATGCACTTTCCACGCCCACCGACGTGAAAAAATGAATGCTCGAGATCGTGAGATGAGCGATGTTTTCCAATCATTAGCCCCGTTCTTCCCTTCATTCTCAGCTTCTCTCTTTACTTAGGTCAGCTCGCATAGATCGGCTGCAAAAGACGGAAGTTACAAGCCTTGGACAGCTCGTCCACCATGTTTCCTTAGCTCAATCTTTGAGCGACCATAACTCCGTTCCCAGAAGGTCTTGTACGATTTCAGGGACATCATTGGAATCAGCATGGAGCCGTCTTCAAGACAGGGAAAGAAACAGAAAAACGATTTTCATCGTGAACACTGCCTCTAATCGAATGGGCTCATTGAGGCATGTTGGGGTCGAAAGACGCTTTAGTTGCCCACTTTGCCCATTTCGCCCATTTTTCCCTTGGATAGCGGCGGTATTGTACTTCAATAAGAGGTGTACTTCAAGTAGAGGGTGTACTTCTAAATCTCAGAGACCCGTCTTTTTGGTGTACCCCTATGACAGGTGTACTTCTAATAGGAGGTGTATTTCTAGCATTTCGACAAACAGACCCCAGATTCGTTTTCAGCACCCCTTACATACAAGTTTTGAGCAAATCCGATTTCTTTTTCAAAACATCCCAAATAACTCCTGATGATACCCTTACCTTATCGTGAAATTTTAGCAAAGCTCATAGCTCATCGGGGTCAGCGCATCTGCGCGTGGGGAAAGCCACCCTCACTGCCAGGTCCACGATTTCACTTAAACGGGGAATCGCTAAAATTTTACTGAAGTCTCAGATATGTTTGTAATTCGAAGTTTTCTGAATTTTTGCGACTTTTTCTAGCGTGTGTCTTATACGACGTACTCAATGAATGAATGAACTTTTTGGAACCAGCAGCTTGGGGCGTGGTACTGCAAAGTTTTACTATAGAGAAGAGATACTGACATACGTTTCGTTTCCGCAGATCCGACCTACGCTTTGTAAACGTTGCCTGTGAGATGGTCATTCGTTTTTCAAAATCCGATTTAAAGGCAGTGCTCACGATGAGAAAATTGCCCGTTTTTCGCAGGAAAGTAAACTTTGGGTTCTTCTGGGAATAGTGGGGATTGTAGTAACTCGAAAAACGGTCAGGAATTGTGTGAAAATCTCGTGAACCAGTCGACCCATTGGATCACCTCGCCCAAGCCATATGGCAGTTGTCCATAGTTTCTAGTGCCATACTTTTTATGCCGGGAAATTGTAAGATCTAAACATGAGCATTCAACTTTCTTAATTTTTCAAGAGTTTCTGGTATACGAAACGGAAAGCAAAGTCACTTACCTAAAAATTTCAAAGCTCATAACAATTTGCGACGTTTGGTCTGACGTTTTGTCTGCAGTGCGCAGAACACACCAACAGGCGTAAATAAATAATAAATGGTTTTTTTAAAGAACTTTTTTATTCGGCTTTCAAAAGTTCTATAGAGACGTTTCCCAATAATCCTCTACATCAAGAACTTGCCCACTGAGAAACATAGAAAACTTCTATCGTGGACACAGCCTCTAAAAAGTTTTGAAAAAAATCCGCTTATCCCTGGAAGAACACGCGAGAGAACTATGGGACCTCGGCTTGGCACAGAATGTGCATATTATAGAATTCAAGTTCATGAATTCAGGTAAGTGTGGTCGAATGTGCTCAAAAAATTCAAAAGGTCAAAACTCAAAAAGCTTCTTAAAGGCACAGTCCAAGCTCAGGGGTAATTTTTGATATTTTGGTCCGGTCGCCGTCTATAGCAACCCTGCCAAACGCAAATTTTCAATTCGCTCAAATAAGCGAGAAAAGGCAAGGAAAAAGTCGACTCCGCCCCCACGGAAGAAAAAATGGGTAACGCCCACCGACAAGCTTCTGGTCTCGAGAAGGAAGAGAAGCGCGACCGGTTTTGAACAAAATCTATGTTCTTCCATTTGTTTTCGGTGTGGCTTTATTTTGTGACCTGCTTCAAAACGATGGCTGCGAATAACGAGAAAATATAGGCCCGAGACAACTCGTCCGCGAACTTCTACCAGTTCAAATTCAAAATTTTTGAGGAGCCGTAACTCAGTTCGTAGTGAGTTCTGATCGATTCTGGAGACACCATTGTGATCAGCGTAAAATTTTCTCCATGATAGGCTGAAATACGAAAAATCGATTCTGAGCTTAGAGTGTGGCTTTAAAGGCAGCATACACGCTAGTAAACGTGGTTGAGATAACTACGTGATTCGAACCGTATGGCTTACAACATAATGCTTACGCATTTTGAAGTGTCAAAAACGACCTACAATGCCGCTACATGAGTTAGAAGTTAGCCTCGCCCTGTATTTTCACGCCCCCTGTATTTGCCCTTTTCCTCCAACGCAGGGTTGTTGGGCCATTTTCGCAGTCAGTGACGTGTGTGGTTCACTTGTTAGGCATTCCACCAATAGTACCGACGGTGAATATGACCCAGCAACCTTGCGTTGCAGGAAAAGGGCAAATACAGGGGTCGTGGAAATACAGGGCGGGGCTAACTTCTAACTCGTGTAGCGACATTGTGGGTCGTTTTTGACACTTCAAAATGCGTGGGCGTTGTAATGTGGACCATACCATTCTATTTCCGTATTTATCTCAATCACGTTTACGAGCGTGTATGCTGCCTTTGAGTTCAAAAAATGATTCTAAACTTTCATGCAAAAAATGATTCAAAACTTCGTCAACATAAACGCTTGTAGGACTGAAGAGGATGAATGTGTCAGTGTTTCCCTAAGAGAGGAAATTAATTTTGAGAAAAGCAAGAGACACGCTTTCGTTCCAACGAAACTGAAAGACGAAGAGGAGTGGATGAGAAACGTGGCAAGCCGGGTTGAGTGGATCGATAAATGGCATGGCTGGCTTCAGCGGCACTGTGATTTTGCCGCAGTAGCTCCGCAGTAGTACCGCAATCATTGCGGCGCTATTGCGGTATTTGACACAAGTGCGAGCCCACTGCATCGTCATTGAGGTACGACTGCGGAACTATGGGGACTGCGGCACGGTTGCGGTACTACAGCGGCCAGTTCTCTCAGAGTAGAAAAGTCAATGTTGGAAGAAAAAGTTGCTCAGTCAACAAAGTGGAGAACACTTTGAGTTTTTACGCGCTTCAGGGCCAGTTTTATATCGCTTCTGCCGTTAATATAAATTCCAAAAGTTTCTCCTTCTCGTCTCTTTTATCCCCGGTTTTCTAAGTACTCAGTTCAGTTTGACTTTGTAGAACCTTTCTTCTGTGTTAGAAGGCAAACAGAAGTTCCATGTTTTCCTTTGTTTATACTTCCAGGTTGCGTAACGAGAACAGCAGACCTACACTATCGCGAAAAACAGGTGTGCCATGGGAACCATCAGGGACATCCACGCAAACTTTAGTTTACAGCACATTTTGAGTGCACCAAGTAGCATTTTGAAGTGATTTCAATCCATGATAGTTCAAATGATGAAGCACATGGATATGTTTCCGGTATTATATTTAGTCTGACGCATGGCAGGCGGCTGGCCGTGCGGAGTTGGCAGCATCACCGGCTAAGGGAGTTTCGATCATCGCGGCGATCGCAGCTCCGTCCAATCGTCAGACTAAATTGGATGCGAAGACTCTTCTTTTTTCATCTACAACGCAGTTTAACGGTGTTGTCGATCGGCCAAAAGTACCCACTCATTGAGAGAGGTTGATGTTTTGAGAACTTAAAAGTCCATTAATTCTGCTAGAAAGTTATTTTTCAAAGCTTCCGAGGATCATGACATTGGTTTAATGTAAAATGACCCGATGTGCCATAATTCCACTACATGCAACGAGCTAAATTGGCGTGTTTTCAAGACTTTTTCGTTAAAGGCATCGTACGCGCTGAAAACCATTTCTCGTTTTTGAGCGTTTTTGAGTTGTTACACCCCTATAGTAACTAAAGTTAGCGAAAAGTCCCCTCGAAAACGTTAACTTTTCAAGAAAGAACCGTTTCAACAACCTTCTCCAAATCATTTGAAATTCGCGCCGGCATCGACTCGAGGTAGTAACGCGGATGGCGCAAGGAGCAGTTCTACAATTTGTCCATTGGCGCAGCGTTGGAAACAATTCGCCGACGACTACAATGCACTGACTGCACTGACTTGCACTGACTAACAAAAATGCTCACCTGGGCCCTGCACTAGACTATGTCAACGAATATTCGGAGAACGAATATTCGGCCGAATAAACGAATAGTCGAATATTCGAATAATTCGATTATTCGGAAAAGTCAATTTTTCGAATAATTCGTTTATTCGAATATTCGGAAAAGTCAATTTTTCGAATAATTCGTTTATTCGAATAATCGGAAAAGTCAAATTTCCGAATAATTCGTTTATTCGAATATTCGAACGGCCTAATATTCGAATATTCGGCCGAATAAACGAATAATCTCAGAAAAATTAGAAGAAGAGTCTCCGGCACATGTCCATTTTTGCGGTTCAGAGGTGAAATGTCCCCGATTAAACTGGTAGAAAGTTCCAATATAATCGGAATACTCCAATATAAAACATGAGATAGTCAGAAACCTAATGGTGGAGTATCTCGCTCACCACTGAACTTGTGGGCAGACGTAACAGACTGTTTTTCGTCTGATGGAGTATGTCCCAAACTGATTCGAGCGATGTTCCAGAAACGGCTACCTTACGCTGCTTGAGTATTACGTAATACTTAATTGCCATGAATTTAGATCAATCGCTGCAGCTTTGAGCCAGTTCTTATTGAACATTCACCTTATATTTTTGCAAAGGTAAAATGTCTTCAACCAAACTGGGTGCTATCTTAGCGGTGCGGGGCCACTATGTCTGGGTGCACTTGGCCCCGCCCATTTTATCGTGCCGCACTAAATTTGAGCACCTACCCGGATTTTCCCTCCCCCGCACAAATTAGGAGTGATTGCGGCACGGAAAAATGGGCGTGGTCATGTGCGATACAACAGTGCCCCCCGCTCAGATAGCACCCTAAACTAATAGGAAATTCGGATATTGTTGGTAGCTAATGTTTAGAAAATCCAGAGATTTTGATCGTATCGTTTAACAACTACTCATAGACAGTGGTAAATGTTAGTATGAATACTCTTATGATATAATGTTGAATGCCTTTTTCGTGGAAGTACATTGGCATAGCTTTGATCTATATAATATTATACAAAAAAGGTCAAGAAAGTTGGAAGTGCCGCGAACGGTGGTTTGATTATGCGTATTCGGTCCGTACTTCTTATCCGAATACTCGCGATTTTTACCGAATATTCGAATTATTCGTATTCGATTCATTCGAATAATTCGATTATTCGGAAGAGTCAAATTTTCGAATAATTCGTTTATTCGAATATTCGGAGAAGTCTATTTTTTGAATAATTCGTTTATTCGAATATTCGGAGAAGTCTATTTTTCGAATAATTCGTTTATTCGAATATTCGGAGAAGTCTATTTTTCGAATAATTCGTTTATTCGAATATTCGAAAGAGTCAATTTTCCGAATTATTCGTTTATTCGAATATTCGAAAATTATTATTCGTTTGATATACTCTACCCTGCACATCGTCCTCGCTCGTTGTGTGACGAGAAATTTCCAGTCGATAATGCCACTTTCGTCCGACGGTGCGTCAGCGTACAGTGGCATGCCCTGTACTTAGCGACGCGACATTCTGCTCAAATATTGCGAAAGTGCCAAATGACTGGCGGAAGGGCCGGCCCCTTTTGGCGGAATTCCTTACTTTCCACTTCCACTATGCTCACAATGGTACGTTTTTGAGCGGCAAAGCTCGTTGTACGTTCTCACAGGGGCCCGAGGAAGGGATTGAGCATAGAAAATGGAAAGTGGATTTCAGCGCGTACGATGCCTTTAAGCGATATTCGTTGATTTTCGAGAAAAAACCGCATAACACGTCAACGTTATAACGCACAGCCCTGCTAGTCATATGTACGTAGATAGAAGAAACTCCCAACAGACCGTATATTCATGTTTTATTTTCAACGCTGTTCCTGCCTGCTTGGTTTGGGTTCTGGTTGGAGTTAGAAAGTTAGAGCTCAGAATTGACTTCTTATTTGTTCATTCAGCATTTATGCTCAAGATTTGTTGTATTTATGAACGGAAGAAATAACAGGTTCTCCGAAATTGCAGCTTTCTCAGGTTTTCTAAGTAGCGCACAAGACGCCTTTCTGCAAGGGTGTCATTATTTGTCTTGTTGTTGGAGCGTAGATATGACTAGTGACCCATTTTATAGAGTTTTTTTTTTTAACGCAGACATCAAGAGTTTTGCATTTCGATTTGGTAAGATAATTGTATATACTTGAGCCACAGCAAAGGTGTGGGCGTCGAGTGTTTGTGATCGTAGCTGAATTAAATCCACTTGAGAATAGCTGCTGTTAGCAAAACTCGAAGTGTGTGATTTTCACTTCCGCTTCTATGCATAGAAGTGATGTTATTTCCTAAGAACACAAGAATACGAGAAAACGCGAACCAAAAACCGCTGCAATTTATTTGGCGTCGGTAACTGCTGTTCGTTACTATCTAGTATGCTGTTTTGATGAGTTGGTAGATGTCCCCGAGGGAGCGGTTTATTACACCCCCTCAATCCGTCAGGTTAAAAAGTTTCATGTTCGGCGACTTTCGCAGAAATATGAAATTTTCAGCTTCGAAGATAGAAGAGGGAAATTGTAGGAATCTTTACTGAATTCGCAATGCTTAAACGCCTACTTTTTCCTCCTGTTGTTACCAACTGGAGAATTTCCTGCCCCGCATCTGGCTGGAATCCTCCAATTAGCTGAAGCCTGTATCAGCATCCACCGCCAATGTGTTGAACAGCATTCTTCGTCTGCGTTGGGCAAAATCAATGAGGCTCCTCCGCTCCTTCTGATGTGGTTAGCTTCCTCAGTGATTATTCGACACTGTGTGGCTGGTGCTGAATGGTGATCCCGAGTTCCTCCCTGAGGTACCTTCACAAAGACGATTTCGGCCGCTTCTGGTAGATTTGCCGTAGGCCATGGGGTCGTTGCAGAAGGGATCGCATTTCTAGCGCGGGTCAGAACAGGGTGGATCGTTGGAGGCGAAAATCACACATCTTGTACCCATTCGACGCTACAAAATTTGCAGTTGATGACAGGACAAAATATCTCTCTGTATATTTCTGTATTTTTTCCCAACCGTGATCAAGAATACGTTTTCTCCCTGTCGAAATTAGACTAGATGCCTCCGAAACCATGGGCATCCAGCGTTTCCCAGTGGGACATCTAGCTACCAATCGGGGTTCCTATGCATACCTCTTCCGGGCATCCCCGTCCCCACAAAGTCCACTTGTGATTGATCAAGAGGCGAAGTCGGTCAATCACAGAAGGGTTCCGCTGGTACGCTCGGGGAGAAGTATGCAGATACTGCGCCGGGAGGGTCCTGGTCACGTCGCAAGATGATGGAGTCAAGCCTTTGGTGGCTGCTATTCTGCAAACATCTTCAGATAATTGTCATACAGTACCGCACATAATCAGACAAAAAGTAATTCGACGCCCATTCCGATTCGACCGCTTTCTTAGAGGCGCGCGATAAGTGCGTCCTCGCCCTCCAGACACAAGAGCGTGCCTATCGCGGGGAGAAGGGCAGAATGGTGCCTATCACGGACGAAGCGTGCCCCCCCCCCCCCAAAAAAAAAGAGACTCGGTGCCCACGACGTCCATTAACAAGTCACTCACGACGCACTATTGCAGAACTCTGAATGTCTGCAACTTCATCGGTTCAATTACCCCAGTTTGCGGTACTTGACCCGAAATTTCACACGTTACCAGTTGATTATTTTGATATGCAAATTATGATCAATCGTTGGAGCTAAGGTTGCTATTTGCTTATGCTATTGTATCTATCTCTTTAAAAGCAACCTAAAAGTGTCTCTCGAAACATGTGCAATTTTCTCGCACGCCATAGGGCTCAAAGAGAATAGGTTGGATAAGTTCACTGATGACTTCCCGGATTTCTTCTTCTTACTGGATTCTTAGAAAATGTCTGGTCCGTGAGCGTCCATAATTTTTAATCAGTAGAGAAGCCTTAAAGGCAGTGTTCAAGATGATTCTCGTTTCCAAGTTCTCCACTCAAAACAATGCGTTGGCAACCAAGTGTTACCAAAATCACGAAGAAACGGCGAGAAACCCACTAATTCGTCTTATTTCAGTGACATTATTCTATGGCCTGGACTAGTTGTCTGGTGGGATGAACATGTTCACGGTGGTTGTCACCGTCAAAAAATTATACTAATCGAAAATGGAAGAATATTTTGGGCAAAACAATATTAGTTAGGCCTGAAGGAAAGAACTGAGCAATACAGAATGGAGAATTGCAAAAGATGGGTCCACAAAAGATTTCATTGTCACAACAAACAGTTCCATTGATACTTAAGAGGCGGGATGATACTTGAGGATTTCGTGCCCTTCTGGTGCGTTTTTCTCGGTTTCTTTGTCATTCCAGTTCTACTCGGGGGCCAAACAATCGATTTAGCGAATAATCTCAAAATCCAAGATTATCGTGAACACTGCTATTAAGCAGGTGCTCCTTGTCTTAACTCGGCCAAAGTTTGTTCTCCAGTGGAATGAGTCAGCAAGTGTCGGTTTTTTGTGCTGCAAATTCGCTGCTACACGAATCACTGTTGTAAAAAACAGACTTCGGGTCCAGCATAGCATCAGTTATTTATTCATGAATATTTTAAGCTTACGAAGGTGTGTATGCGCATCATTTACCTCAATAAGAACTCCAATTCGCAAGCTGTAACTTATCAAATCGCAGTAGTTCTTCCCCCACTGGCTTTGGATCAATTAAAGGCAGCATACACGCTCGCAAAATTGGTTGAGATAGCGACGTGAATGGAGCTCCTCCGGCTCTTAATAGAACGATCACTGCTGTACAAGCGCCAAAAAAGGATCAAAATGTGCTCCGCCCACTCCCAATACGGGCTCCAACCCTCAGTACAAACGCCTCTCCATATTTAATGCTCGAATAAGGTCTTTTTAACTAGTTCTTGACGCTTCTAACGGCGTAAGTGTCCCAGTAAAGGGTCGAGTCTATTAGCATCGTTATTACGTTTTCCATTTAGCGACACGTTTTCAAGCAGACACCCTCTTCAAAATGACTCGCAATGGAGAAGGCATCTACATGGCGGAAGTAGGAAAAATCGCCGGAGGCGGCCACGTGAAGATTTCTTTCGTAAAACTTGAAGACTCCTCAGACATCTGTCCACAATTTATTTCAAAAACTATTTTTACGCTCCCAAGTTCGGCATGTTTTGAGAGAAAGGTTTAGAAAGAAGAGCAACCCACAGACGGCGATTTGACTCTCACGTATGCCGGTGGGATGAGATCTGAAAAATTGTCCTCATATTTGAAAACCACCCTGTCGAAAGTCACAATAGCTCGAGATACAATTGTCGTGAGCGCGAAGAGCTCACCAGATTTGGCTTTGATCTCTTACCGCGCGCAAGTCCTATACCGAGACCACCTATTCATACTGTCACCAGAAAAATAAGCTGTACATCATTCGAAGAGACTAATCAATATACGTATGTGAGCCAAGTTTCATTGCAATCGGTCACCGCTCTCACAAGATATGGCGCCTCAAATGACGCAAAAATTTTCTCCGCCTCCGCCTCCGTCCGTCACATTTTATTTTTTTGGACGGCGTGGACCAAGTTGCTTGAAACTTGATGACCAGAGGTAATCGGGGCACGAGGATGCCAAAAGTAATCAGCAGACCTCACCATTTTCTTTCCTAGACCACTTACAGGCGGTTCAAACATAGAAACCGGCCTCTCAATAATAGTTCATAAAAATGACGGTTTTTTTCGTTATCAGTTATTGTTTTCTTAGAGACTCCATATAAGGCCCCGGTCAGAGTTGGTGCTATTTGCATCTGTATCCCCCGCACCCCCAACACCCGCACCCCCACCACCCCCAACACCCACCCGGTCGATACGTATGTTTAAAATGATGGAGTGAGGTTGAGAAAATCACTCGGTGCATCCAACTAGATATGACGATGATTACGTGGCCAACAGGATTGCACCTGTTCAGAGAAATAGTGAAGGAGAGAATGGTGAAGTAACGGAGGTAGCAGTAAGGTTAGCTTTCTAGTGATACGCAATGTTTTATCATCGACCCGCCCACCCGGTGATTTTCTCATCCACGTATTGCATGGATATCGACCGCGTAGGACACATCGAGTGATTTTCTCAACTTAATTCCATCATTTTAAACATACGTATCGACCGGGGGGTGCGGGGGGTGTTGGGGGTGCGGGGGATACACCGAGTGATTTTCTCAGCTTCACCTCACCATGTTGTTCATACGTATCCAGCGGGTGGGTGTTGGGGGTGCGGGGGTGCGGGGGGATACACCGAGTGATTTTTGCATCCCATTTCCAATGCATTCTGTGTGTATCGACCGGGCTGGAGACGTCGGCTCATCCATTTATGACCGGAGCCTAAATGCCTTGCTCTCTAAGGTGGTGTACTCTAAACGTCCGGATCGGAAGACGACGGTGGTGCGGGAGGGATGTTTCTGAGCGAGGCGCGTGTTCGTTCCATGCGCACTATACATTGGATCCGACTCACTCATTTTCGGGTATCCATCCGAATGAACCGAAATTTTCATGATTCAAAATCCGATTCACCGAAAAAACGTCAAAATCCGAATGATCCAAAATCCGACTCACCGAAAAAAGGTCAAAATCCGAGTGATCCAAAATCCGAATCACCGAAAAAACGTAATCTTCGGATTGATCCGAGATCCGACTATCCGTTTCGCCTCCCTATCCGATTGACTCGGATTATCTGATCTTGCTATTTTGAATCTATCCGTTTGAGTCGGATATCCGCGACCTTTGATTTTTGAGTTATCCGAAATCCGAGTATCCGATTTTTTTTGATTCGGATCCAATGTATAATGCGCACTATCGATAAGAACGCGTCGCAGGGTGCGCTGAAGTGTCAGTTAAGCTCTGGTACATCCCTAGTGACCTGTTGATTTCGATCAATACCAGCAGCGGAGCGGTGGGCCTCGGTGAAATAAAACTAGTGATAAGGAGTTTCCGACCAAAAAGCCACCTCTCCGCGCTGTGATAACCGAAAACATGAGTTCACTTGGAATGGAACAGAGTCTAATATACTTCGGACCGAATCATATTATTCGAAAAATATTCGAATGATTTTTCGAATTTCGAATCATTCAAAATTCGAAATTCGGAAATTTTTGTTTTCGAATAATATTCGAAGTTCGAATATTCCGAAAACGGGCTTTCGAATAATATTAGAAATTTTTAATACTTCGTAATAAGCGGTTTCAAATAATATTCAAAATTCGAATATTTCAAAAACAGACTTTCGAATAGTATTAGAAATTCGAATATTTCAAAAACAAGCTTACGAATAATACTCGAAATTCGAATATTTTGAAGAGCATATTCGAATTTTTGAAATTCGAATAATCGAAATGCACAATCATCATTTAGAGACAGTGTTCACGATGATTTTCGTTCCCTAGTTTTCCACTCAAAACAATGCGTAGGTTACCAAGTGTTTACAAAAATACGAAGAAACGGCGAGAAACGCACTAAAACGTCTTATTTTAGTGACACAATTCCCTGGCCTGGACCAGTTGTCCGATTGCATGAACATGTTCACGGTGGTTGTCACCGGTGAAAAATGGGGCTAACCAAAAATGGAAGAATATTTTAGGCAAAACAGAACTAGTTAGGGTCCGAGGGAAAGAACGGAGCGATCCAAAGTAGAGAATTGCAAAAGACGGGTCCAAAAACGATTTCATTGTCACAACAAACAGTTCCAGTGAGAGTAAAGAATTTCGTGCCCTTCTGGTGCGTTTTTCTCGGTTTCTTCGTTATTTCAGTTCTACTCCGGGGCCAAACAATCGATTTAGCGATTATCGTGAACACTGCCTTTATTTACAAGCCCTTTTTTCTGATCAATCTTTTAAAGCACACTCTATCAAAGCACCATCTTGACCTATTCACTAGAGTGAGGACCGAATATTCGAGTTCGAATAAATATTCGAATTTTTCGAACGAATTTTTATTCGAACTTTCGAATATTCGAAAAGTGTGAATATTCGAACATTATTGGAATTCGACTATTCGCAAAAGGTGAAAATTCGAACATTATTCGAATTCGACTATTCGCAAAAGGTGAAAATTCGAACATTATTCGAATTCGACTATTCGCAAAAGGTGAAAATTCGAACATTATTCAAATTCGACTATTCAGGAAAGGTGAATATTCGAATATTATTCGAATTCGACTAGTCGGGAAAGGTGAATATTCGAACGTTATTCCAATTTGAATACCCGAGCTGATTTAAAAAAAAAGAAAATCAGCTCTAATGTATGAAGGAATCGACATACCTTTCAAGACTGATGTCATTTTCTTCATTACTCCATTGTTCCATTTTTCCGAACGCAAGAGCTTAATTTTTCCCCCAAACCGTCTGATGAGGCTACTAGGGCGGTTTTAACAGGAGCCACATGCCAATCAAACTTGGCCACGCCCATTTTTTCATACCGCTGCGCAATGATAACACCAACCAAAGCTTCGTTGGTTGGAGCCTTGTACTCCACCAACCTTCACCTAGGGGCAGGTGAAGGGGGAACATCATTGGGAAAACCGGTGACAACCGATGAAACGCCCCGAAAAAGAATGAAAGTGACCCAACACTCATGCAAGTCATTTTCAAGATTGGGTGGGTGTCACTGCCGGTTTTTCGTCCATAACTTTTTTGTGCTTGGAGATAGATAGAATTCTGCGTCAACTTGTGCTTCCAGTTTGGAAAAATATTTTCTCGATCCTTCAGCCTAATTCATTTTACAAAACACCGGTTTTTCGCCTATAACTCTTTAACCTGGTGAGGGTTGTTTTTGAAATCCAGGTAAAATTCTGCGTCGAACGATATATCGGGTTCCTAACTTTGCTTGCTCCATAAGCCAGCCAGGTCGGTGGAGCCGAACCTCGTTGTTGGCTCCAGCAGAACTCTGCGCCTCTCATTCAAACCATAGAGGCGAAAGCACCCTATGGAGATAACTATGGAGCTTGGCTCCATCAATCTGGCTGGCTTATGGGGCAAGCAAAGTTAGTTAGGCTCCTCGAATAAGCTCCTTAGGCTAAGTTAGAGCAGAAAAGTTGATTTTGTAGCATTCTTTGCGGTGTAGCCCGTACAGGTGTAGAGACGAGTCGTGCCTTATTAATTTCAATTGTAGGTGGAAATAAAGCTTTAGAAGAAGAATTCAACTTGTTATTGCCGCTCACTTCGTAGTTGCGCGATATTGCTATGGATGCTTAAATTATTCGTCATTCGAATATTCGAATTTCGAATATTCGTTCGTTCGAAATAAAAAATGAACGAATTTATTCGAAATTCGTTCGTTCGGTCTCTTTTTAAAAAGTCCTCACTCTACTATTCACCGCACGCCCGAATTGGGGTTCTCACACGCTTGGATCGTGTGAAATATTGCGTCACCGTACAAGGTGCTCCATCGGTGCGATAGGCTGGCTTGAACGGCCAGCCAATGCGAACCGTTTTCTCTCGTTTTCGCATTTATTATGTAGCTGTCCGGCAGACTAGACAAAAAGTACCGTGCGGTACCGATTGCCACAAAGCCATAAATTACTTTGCAACTTTTATTTGAGGGTCTGGGTCGGTCGGCCTGATATAGAAATGCAACTGATACCATCACTTCATGCCCTTGTGGCAATCGGTACCGCACGGTATTTGGAGTTTAGTGTCAGGCAGATATGAACAGTACCAGAGTTTTAGCTTCCAAAACGCTTGCGTTCCGGAGAAACAGTTACTTGAAATACCGACGGGAGCGATTGAGCTCACTAATCTACAATGACTACTCTAAAAACATTAGCTAGGTCTTTGCGGCTGGAGAGGTTTGGCTGTGCTCAGGCCTTGTGAATTACTACGCCGCGCCTCTCGGCGGCGGGAGTATAAACGTCGCATAAGGTCAATGGTATACATTGTCGCTGCCATGAGCAACAGTCATGGCCTTTAGCGCAAATGCGGGATCAGCATCGGAGCAATGGCATAGGCCGTCGTAGGAACAATCGTCGCGTGTCCGTCGCAACGACGTGTCGTGGAGGGCTGACATACTGCAAATGTGCCTATGCCTGTCGCAGCCACTGTCGCTCTCGCTGTAGAATAGCGGTATAGAGTTTCGGGGAACCGATCGGCTCCTAACGTTAAAATGCCTGTCGAAGTGACAGAACATGTTTACCTGCAATTACCTGTCTGAACACGTTTGATCGATACGTATGATTGGTTTAGGGGCAGAGCCGTTCCCCGAATCTCCATACTCGCACTCTTCGTTGTGCAGCGCACTGCGACAGCGACAGATTTGAAGGGCGGTAGGCGGTCACTGTAGCCGTGCAGAGCGACGCGACCTCGTGTCGCACAACTATACCATTGGCCTACCGCCCTTTTCATACCTTTGCTGCCGTGTCAAATGCCGCTCCTGAGGCCATTGTTATACTCTCCTTCGGCCCTGTCGCGGTCGCAGACCAGAGCGACGTCGCAGTCGCTGAGGGCCGGTTGTGCTATGCCATACATCACGCCAACTTACGTCTGACACGCGCTATAGCCCGCGCAATTGCAGACCAATCAATAACCTGGGATCAATGGCAAAGTGCGCCACACTGCGACCAATGCCCGCGACAGCGACCGATTGCGGCACGATTTTAACATTTGAATGTATAACACCCACCTGCGACCCTGAGACGCGACCGGCGCATGCAAAGTGCTCCTGCGACAGCTTTTTTCATGGTGAGAGTGTGGGTCCCGACACGATTCGTAACAGATGAGCGAACCTGTCGCTGTCGCAGACTGGAGCCATTGTTTTGTTTTTTTCGGAGGCGGCAAAACGGCAAAAGTGTGTAAGGGTTTCAAGCTCGCGTGTTCAGCCATGCCCCCCACCTGAAGTCTTGCAAGCTCGGCGGCAGCAAATTTGCCTAGGCCGCGCCGTGGCGTAGTAGTAGGTCTTGAGAGCGGTGTTAGGGTCTCGGCGCTTGGCTGCGAGAAGGCGCTTTCCCAAAAAGGGATAGTGGCGATCAAATCTCGCCTGAAGCCAAACGTCTTGTGCTAAACGGGCGTGACGAGCTTGCGGAGACTATGAATACTCCAGCGGCGACGCTATGGCGGAGCGGAATAAAATGGGCCCTAACTTTCCCGAGCAGGCAAAATCTGTACACGCGATCACTATCATAGTAGCAGAAGATAGCACTAAAATCAACAATTATTAACCAAAATGAAATTGAAGACGGATTAGTAATAAAAATCAGGCGTCAGACTATTAATACATCAACGCCACTCCCGCGTGTGCCGTATGAATAGCGCCTAACATTGTGGTAGGCTCTCTTAACCAGTTCCGGCACAATCCAACCCCGAACAGATTTTGCAGCCATCCTGGTTGAAAATGGTTTGAGATTAAGAGTAAGTGTACCCGATGAATGTTTCTACAAAGTGATAGTCACAGTTAATGACAGCTCAAAACTGATTTTTAAAATCGAAGCTATCATTTGTGAATTCGTGAAAATTTAGCCAAAAAATGGAAAAAATTATTCGAAAATTCGAAGATTTTGATTTTCGAATATACTCGAAAATTTTAAACTCGAAAAAAATGATTTTCGAATATATTCGACAATTCGAAATTCGAAAATTTTCACAGTTTTGCCCGAGTATAGAGTCTAACTATGTGGAACCGCAACAGGAGTATGCAGGACGTCATGGAGCTACAGCAGGACCTCAGTATGGGTGTGCAGGACGCCATGGAATGTGTGCAGGACCTCAGTAGGCATGTGCAGGACATCATGGGACGTGCGCAGGACCCCAGTAGGGGTGTGCAGGACATCATGGGAGGTGTGCAGGACCCCAGTAGGGGTGTGCAGGACATCATGAGACGTGTGCGGGACCGCAGCAGGGGTGTGCAGGACCTCAGTAGGAGTGTGCAGGACATCATGGGACGTGCGCAGGACCCCAGTAGGGATGTGCAGGACATCATGGGACGTGTGGTGTGCAGGACCGCAGCAGGGGTGTGCAGGATATCATGGAATGTGTGCAGGACCTCAGAAGGGGTGTGCGGGATGTCATGGAATGTGTGCAGGACCTCAGTAGGAGTGTGCAGGACATCATGGGACGTGTGCAGGATTGCAGTAGAGGTGTGCAGGACATCATGGGACGTGCGCAGGACCCCAGTAGGGGTGTGCAGGACATCATGGGAGGTGTGCAGGACCCCAGTAGGGATGTGCAGGACATCATGGGACGTGTGCAGGATTGCAGTAGAGGCGTGCAGGACATCATGGGGCGAGCGCAGGACCCCAGTAGGGGTGTGCAGGATGTCACGGAATGTGTGCAGGACCTCAGTAGTGGTGTGCGGGATGTCATGGAATGTGTGCAGGACCTCAGTAGGAATGTGCAGGAAATCATGGGACGTGTGCAGGACCACAGTAGGCATCTGCAGGACATCATGGAACGTGCGCAGGACCCCAGTAGGGGTGTGCAGGACATCATGGGAGGTATGCATGACCCCAGTAGGGATGTGCAGGACATCATGGGACGTGTGCAGGATTGCAGTAGAGGTGTGCAAGACATCATGGAACGTGCGCAGGACCCCAGTAGGGGTGTGCAGGACATCATGGGAGGTGTGCAGGACCCCAGTAGGGATGTGCAGGACATCATGGGACTTGTGCAGGATTGCAGTAGAGGTGTGCAGGACATCATGGGGTGAGCGCAGGACCCCAGTAGGGGTGTGCAGGACATCATGGGACCTGCGCAGTACCCCAGTAGGGGTGTGCAGGATGTCATGGAACGTGAGCAGTACCCCAGTAGGGGTGTGCAGGACATCATGGAAGATATGCAGGACCCCAGTAGGGATGTGCAGGACATCATGGGACGTGTGCAGGATTGCAGTAGAGGTGTGCAGGACATCATGGGACGTGCGCAGGACCCCAATAGGGGTGTGCAGGACATCATGGGAGGTGTGAAGGTCCCCAGTAGGGATGTGCAGGACATCATGGGACGTGTGCAGGATTGCAGTAGAGGTGTGCAGGACATCACGGGGCGAGCGCAGGACCCCAATAGGGGTGTGCAGGACATCATGGGAGGTGTGCAGGACCCCAGTAGGGATGTGCAGGACATCATGGGACCTGCGCAGTACCCCAGTAAGGGTGTGCAGGACCCCAGTAGGGGTGTGCAGGACATCATGGGACGTGCGCAGGGACTCAGTTCAATGTCCAGGACACCATATGCAAGTTATGCCTGCGAGTCAGACGTCTGGGCCGGCACATCCTCAAGACCCGGTGAAATTTGGCTAGAGCGACTGATCCTGTACAATTGTGTCATTTTAAAACTCATTCCTTCGTTTTTTCGACTTTTAAATTCAACAAGTATAGGCCTTCTATTCTATGTCTAGGAAGCCGCGATGCAGCTACATATTACCTATCTTATTGTTAGCAGCAGAGCGGTTGTTTCTCCATTTCTACCACTATGTTTTCTCAAAAACATCAACTCGACTCTTATAATAAAGCTATCATAACAGGATCGCGGCTCCCCCTTCAGAGATCGACAATATTGTAGAAGGGAAACCCTTGGAAAAAGTTGTGAAAATTCTGAAAGTTGAGCTTCGCAAAAAAAGGTTAAGGATTTGGCATTGTTCTTAGATGTCGTGAAACTGTTTTATTGGATTTGGCTCTCAACTTGATTTTTAAAATGTAGCGAAATTATTGACTTGATTTGGCTGATGATCTTATTTGTAGACATCGTAATCATCAAAATATAGTGACATTGTTGCTAATGGTTTTGGTACCTGCTCGTTGGTGCCCATGATTCTACTGGACCCAGCAGACGTTTGAGTGTACACAGGGAACGTTCGAGCGATCTAGCGTGCACAACTATATCGCGAAAGTATCCCATACATTGCATAAAGGTGTCGCCGTCCGGCACACTAAGGCCTCTGGTCCATAACACCTTAGGATCCGTACCTAAGGAGTCATGGAGTCTTTGGCCACAAGCCACAATTTCGCCACCCTGAACTGTCGATCGCTGTCGAGTGATATCCAAAAAACTGCGCTATCCAGACTTCTGAGCTATTTCCATGCACCGTTTGCTGCTTTGCAGGAAACCCGCCTCAAGGATAGACCCGTCATCAGCGTCGGAGAGTACACCATCTACTGCGGTAACGCTGACGATAGGAGAGTGGGAGGCTGTGCAATAGCTGTAAGGAAGGATTTCAATGGTATGGTCAAGGAGTTTGGCTCAACGTCGTGCCGGAATGCATTCGTACGACTGCGGGATCACAGAGGATTCAATCTGTGGATAGTGAGTGCTCATGCGCCCACTGAAACCGCCGAAGACAATTCGAAGGATGCGTTTTATGAGGAACTCAATACGTTGCTGGCCAGGATACCTTGTCAACATGCTGTTGTCGTGGGGATTGACGCAAATGCGAAGATGGGACTTGATCAGGAATCCGAAGTACTCGGTAAATGGTTCTGCCAGTGGAGCAAACATCGGACAATGGCTACCGCCTTGTCGACTTGTGCGAACGGAGTGGTCTGATTATTGCATCGACATTCACGAGGAATCATCGCCGCCATCAGCTTACGTGGCAGGGACCAACCCAGCTATCTCTGGAAGAGCAGCGGAAGTGGAAGATGACAACTTTGAAACTACAGCTTGACTATGTCCTGACTAGGAATATTCCAGTATCGGACATTCGAAGATCTAGAGCTGTGTGGGATGTCGCATTCGATTCGGATCACCGTCCCGTTCTGTTGAACTTCACTGCGAGGAACCATAAGAGGAAGCGGGGGGCTCAGCCTCTCCAGAGGATTGACATGACAAGTCTCAGAGATGAAGAGTGCAGAAGGAAATCCCGACAACACGTTTCTGTTCATATCGGAGTACGGACTAAGAGGAAACTTTGCGACGCGGATTCTTTTGTCAAGTGCATACAGGACGCTTCGAAAGAGGCACTCCCGGTTGTTCAACCTAAGAAGAAGTTCGCCTACGTCTCAGAGGAAACGACGTCTATTTACAACAGGTTATGTGCTCTCCGAACTGCAGGAAACTACGTGGAGGAGAAGCGTCTGAGGAGGAAGTTGCGTCGGCAGCTTCAAAGTGACCGCGAACGAGAGTGGACGTGTAGAGCTAAGAAGTTCGAGAAGGCTTGGGAGGAGAAGAATCCGAAGAAAGCCTACACGTTGCTGCGACAGTATAGCGGGAAGATGAAGAGATGTTCTGCTGTCCTCAACACTACCAATGGAGTTGCAGTTGGTGATGCGACGCTGTCGATATGGAAGGATTACTTCAGTTCACTACTGAATCGTCCAGCGCCATCAGTACCTGAGCTCCCGCATGTTCAGAAAGCACATTACGATGTCAGTGAGGAACCGCCGACTGAGTCTGAAGTTTTGGATTGTGTCCGGAAAATGAAGAATGAAAAGGCAGGTGAAGACGACAACATCACTTCTGAAATGCTGAAAGCTCTTCCTCCGTCTGGGATTCGTGAAATAACCAATAGCATCCGTGCCATATGGATGAGCGAAAGGATACCCGATTCGTGGGGACATGCGATCATCGTACCTCTTCACAAGAAGCTATCCGTCACTGATCCTAAGAACTACAGAGGAATCTCTCTACTTCGTGTCATGTACAAGGTTCTAGAACGTATCACTCTCGAGCGACTTATCAAACATCGTGAAGGAACGACCAGAGATGAGCAAGCCGGCTTTCGACCTGGAAGATCGACCATCGACCAAGTGTTCGTTGTGAGAAGAGTAATTGAATCGTGGCAGCGGTATTCAGAGCCACTACAGCTTGCTATTTTGGACTTTGAAGCCGCATTCGACTCTCCTCATCGTGATCGATCGCTCAATGCTCTGCGAGCAGATGGAGTCCCGGAAAAGTATGTTCGGTTAATCGAGGACATGAACAGAGGTACAACAGCAGCAGTTCGTACACCTGTCGGGTTTACGTCAGCTTTCGAGGTGAAAACAGGAGTAAGGCAAGGAGCCGTTGCAGGACCTTTTCTTTTCAACTTCGCCGTTGATGACATTATGCGTAGAGTTGCAGAACAGTTTCCTGCGGATGTGATCCTAACACCATCAGGACGCTCCCTTGTCGACCTGGAGTACGCCGACGACATCGTGTTATCCGCTGAAAACAACGCAAAACTGCAAAGGATTGTGAACCTCGTTTCGAAGTATGCCGCAGCCTATGGACTTCGTCTTCGCCCCGACAAATGCAAGCAGATGTGGGTCTCTCAGAGGCCTTCAACGGGAGTTTGTGTGAACGGACAACGTATCGAACTGGTGGACGATTTCTGTTATTTAGGCTGTTTGCTGAAGAACGATGGTAGTTATGCAGCGGACATTCGACAACGATGTGCGAAAGCTTCGTCTGCATTTAATTCTCTAACCAAGTGTTTGTGGTCTACCACCATCGCGAGGGAAGTCAAGTTGCGCGTCTACCTATCCGCTATTCGCCCTATCATGATGTACTGATCGGAGACGTGGGCAGCACCGAAGACGCAGATGGAAAGGTTGGATTGCACGGAGAGGAAGCTTTTTAGGCGTTTGCTTGAATATTTCTGGCCTCGTGTATACCATAACGAAGACCTTTACAAGGAAATCGACGCAGTACATCAACGCTTGACACGAGGGAGGTGCCAGCATCTCCTAACGCCATCTCAAGCAGCAATGGAAAGTCGACTTCGACTGCTCGGTCATATACTAAGAAGAACGCCGGATAGTCTCGTACAACACGCTTTAAGAATGCTTCCAAATCCTGTCTGGAAACGGCCACCTGAGCGTAGGCGAAAGTTCTGGACGGATGTGGTTAAAGAGGATTCGAAGTCACTCGGCATCGAAAGACAGTTCAGGCGCGATGTTTCGTTTCGCAGGAAATGGAATAGTGACAGCTGGATGGAATGTGTTGAAATTGTGGCTAATGACCGTGAAAAATTGACACGGCTGACTACTAGGACGGCACACCTCGGTGAAGATGCGGAATGACCGCGTCAGGCGAAAGCCAACCGATTAAAGGCAGTGGTCACGATGAAAAACGTTATCGAAAAAACTACAAAAATCAGCTCAGATCAAAAACAGCTCACAAACTATGAAGGTAGCACGGTGAAAAACGGGCTAGAATTAGAGCTATTAAGACCCTAAATTTCCAGTTCGTGCACACGTGCACAGAAAGATCACAGTCTCATGCCAAGCAGTCGAAAATCATCGACACTCAGAGGAAGAAATAAATGCACATTTACCTAATAACACAGTTGAACAATGAAAGCAAGCACTTCAACCAATGTTTTTGACAAGATGTGTAAATAAATCCGAAGGTTCATTGATTGAAATTCAATTTCAAGCCAGCTGATGTTCTTGATATTAGAGATCATCGATGCCGATGATGTGGGGTGGACTCGTCCACCATCAAAAGACAAGAAATTTCAGGCTTCGAATTTGGCCCAGAACAGCTACTTTTTCGCGATTTTTTCTTATAGGTTCTACTACTCTATACTCAGAAAAGGATTCAGAGAGGAAAATAAGACGACCATATTTGAGCGCGACCACTGCCTTTAAGTCAAAAGTAAGTGAAAGGCTTTGACACGCGCTCTATCAATGATCAGAATCAAATCACGCGTCAGGAGTTTTAAGTCGAGCGTGATTTGGATCAAATCAGAACAAACATGAGTCCAGCAACAAAAACGTTCCCACACAGTGTGAACCGTGAAAGCGTTGAGGACACAAAGACTATCATGAGAAATACTTCTGACGCGTGATTTGACTCTGATAATTGATAGAGCGAATGTCAAATCCATTAGCAACAACCTCACTATATTTTAAGGATTACGATGTCTACAAATACCATCATCAGCCAAATCAAGGTCAATAATTTCACTACATTTAAAAAATCAAGTTGAGAGCCAAATCCAATAAAACAGTTTCACGACATTTAAGAACAATTCCAAATCCCTAACCTTTTTTTGCGGAGCCCAACTTTCAGAAATCAATGTTTCATTTTTGACCGCACTTTCCCCCGCGTCGGTGGTTGCTTTTGTTGCAAGCTATGAGCGCTCCTTTAGAGTGCTTCTAACAAATTTCTTTTCGATTCACTGATGCTTAGTTCATCATCCAATTTCCTGCAAATGAAGACAACGGTTCCCATGGCGGATGTCGGAACATGAAGTGGCATTGCTAGCATCTCGTTTACACTGAATTCGAGATACTGTGCTTCTCTGGGCCAAATTCCGGTCCGCAGTTGAGTCTCGACACGCTTTGCGGCCGCACGCGCTCGAGTCAGTCGAGTTTCCAGCGCCAAAGCCGACTCGATATGACTTTTTATACAGTTTGCTCCCATTTCGTTTTATTTCCAGTTTCTAAAACCCACATAGAGTCAACAGATCGGCGGCTGCGGCGCTGGAAACTTTTCCGACTCAAAAGCGCGCGGCCGCAATGCGTGTTTAGACGCAATTGCGGATCGGAATTTGGCCCGGAGAAGCACAGTACATTCTGGACATTTACATGAAGTGGTTTTCTAGGTGGTGATACTATTTCGCCAGATTTTTGTCCCTTCCGTTGTCATTTATCTGAAAAAAAAGTATTTGATAACAAGAGGCTGAAACTTCCGGTGATGGAGTTTTGTGTTGATTGTAGCTAACTTTAGTGTTATAGTGTCACATACTGTTAGAGTTTTGTGGTGGCTTCACGGCGCATTTTTATTTCCGCACCTTGCCGAGAGCACTACCCGTTTCTATGTATTGCGTCACATTTACGCATAACTGGCTACCAGACACGCATGAATGAAGCGAATGGGAGATTCCCTGCTCTTACGTTCGCGTGTGTTTTTCGGCTCTATGCCGTGAATGTATAGGCCTAATTAACTTATTTAATGGACAGAATCTTCATGCTGTAGAAAATTACCGTAACAAGTGTGGAATCGCCTCCACAGATTTTGTACTTTTGCGGATATTACCTATGGGAAATGTGCTCGTCCACGAGTACGTCACCTTATCGACGCCTCGAATTCTTTCCATGACGTGATGTCAGTTCAGCGAGTAGTGGTCTCGTGTTCTGAGGAGGCGGGACCAGGGGAGAAAATTCAGACAATCACATATCGGACAGCGTTGGACGAACAGCAACTGCAAGACCGGATCGGTCCATCGTCATTTTGTAGAATTACAGCTATATTTAGCCACCATCAATCAGTCTGTATTCATCCAAATAGTCCAGAAAGCCTACAAAAAGTGTCTCATATTCCACACTAGCACCACTTTTCTGTGTAACGATAACTCGCCGATTACAAACTTTGGGTGTTCTTCATTTCATTCGGTTTCCCTGACAAAGTGCAGAAAGGCGAAGAAAATAACTCGCCGAATGGTAGTGTCTGGGTCATCACCTCTTTGGGCATGTGATTAGACAGTTTTTGTTCCAAATGTATACACTACCCAGTTTTCCGTATAAATACAACCCCTTTATCACGACATGCGGTTGCACCTGTTTCCATTGGCGGTATTATCTGCCCCTAATTACTTATGACAATGCGCCCAAAGACATCATCATCTACTGCTGACAGATAAGAAAACCATCGGATCATTCCATTCTCTTCCAGTGGCCGTATTCGTGAAGCGTTGGGAGCCTCCCGGGAAGGTACAAAGCCCACCCGCTATTGGACGAGTTTTCGATGTTTCCCCTTCCTGGGTACCCGGCAAGTAGCTAGGCAGGGGGGCCTCCTAAACAGGCAGCAGCGACCGTTTATCCATATCGTTTATAGCGGTGAATACGCAGGACGTTGGCACGTTAAAACATGATAGAACTCGTAGAACACCTCCGCTGGCAAAACAGTGTATTGGAATACGTATGGATAAACAGTCGCTGCTGCCTGTTTAGGTTCTTTTATTTTTTTTTCTCCCAGGAAGGTTAGCGGCTTCCTGGCGGGTAGATAGGAAGGTTCCTAGCCACCTAGCGGGTGGACAGAGAGCGCTGTGGCTGCCAGCTACGTCGATCTCAATCGGCAGAGAATTATCAATATCTTGCTGACAGGCACTGTGGACACTTCCTGATTACGTGCACGGTTGAGATCGGGTAGGTTATGCCCCCCTGCATTGCTAACGAAGCTGAGAGACAGCAGCCTTCTACTCTGCCGTCTCCTCTCCGTCTCTGCGGGCGGCTCATCATGCCTGTCTCTGCTCTCACAGGTGGCGAAGAGGGGGCCGCCACTATTGAAATTTGGACAGGGAAGGCACAATATTCGTTGCCATACGCTGGGCACGGGAGAGTTCCGCCCCCTTCCTGCGCCCGTGGCTTCATGATTACGGCCACAGGTCTACCAGTGATCCTATTAGTATTGTTTTACGGTACATACAGTACTTACTCTGTCGAAAGTTAGTAGACCTAAAGTTTTTCCAGGCCTTTTTTCTAAATTTCATATAGTGATTCCTTTTCTTCTCCAAAAAAAATGTCATTATTACTGTAGAAGAAACCTTAGGACAGTGTCCACGATAAATCTCGTTCTCGAGGTTTCAGTGTGAACACACTAAGTTGGCAGATGCTGGAGGGGATAGGGTCGAAGAATGCAGCGAAAACGGGCCAGAAATCTATAGAAACGGCTTTGAAAGTTATCCCAGTACGCCTGCTTATCCCTGTTCGCCCCCCCCCCACCGTTCGGACGAGATTGTTGCTCCGCACACGTTTTCGATGGCAAATTGCCAAGCGACTCTGCCGCGTGCAGCCTGACCGATTTGCTCACATTTCGCCATTAGCGCCCTTGCGGAAACTAGCAGAGGCCGTAAGCTGGTCCACGCCCTGAACGTTAGAAACCGCTATTTTAGCTTATTCTGAACGTTCTCCTTCGCTGTTTCTTCACTATTAGTTATATGACGACCAAACAACCCCATTTGTTGGGTCGAACTCGAGTGTGATATTCATCGTGAACACTGCCTCTAAAAATTATTCAAGTCGTAACTTCAATAGTCTTCGGTATTATTGCCATTTTAAGGTATTCTCAAAGCCGTAACTATCATATTCTGTCGGGTATATTATTTCAACAATCTGCATGTCCGTCTCAATCCTTCTGATGTCCTTCAGGTGGAGATGCATGAGAGGGAAAATACTACACTCAACACTTCGCGCACGCAGATCTTTCTTTTAGAATTTCGAAAAGGCCCGCGTATCCTCTGTTTCGAAAGTGAATTTAGTTCGTTCCTCCGCATGCTTGTGCGGAGCCAGAAGAAAGACAGCGAGAAAGGGGGGGGGGAATGGGAAGCAGTATACGCTCGCTCATGCACGCGGTCAAGAGCAGTAAATTCCATTCCGAAATAGAGGATACCTGGCGGGAGGGAGTTTTCATCGACCATTGTTCTCACGCACATGTGGGCGAGCAACATGCAAACCCGGGGACAACGAAATTCACAGAACAGCGGCAAAAAATGCTGCAGCAGCTCTTTTTGTGTTGATAATTGGCCTGGTCAAGCAGCTGCTCCCCCTAGTAAGCTGTTAATACGTTTGCACTCAGGATCGACCCCACCATTGATTTTGAATACGAGCGAACCCGATAGCATTCTTTTTTACGTCAGCGGAGGGTATACATACATATTAGGCGTCAGCCGTTCGAGTCCGGTCCTTGAAGGTGATTTCGGGTCATTTTCCGTACATGAATTTTAGACGCTGAAAGATCATCCCCATGACTCAAGGAAGGCGCCTCGTTGTGAACCGCTTCTAAAACGATGTCCTTGTTGAGGTTTTTGGCGGGGAGGTTTGCATTCTTGCTGCGGTCTGCGGAACCCCTGTAGAAGAAGTGGTGGTCCTAATTCTCTTCATTCACAGAATATGCTGCTGAAAACGGGGGGGGGTCGAGCTCTAAGGATCACTCGGAGTTTAACACCTCAATCGCATCCTTGCCTTCGATCTTTCCTCATTGACAGCTCGAGCTGCTGTGAGCAGCACCTTTAAACGTTTCATAAGAGCACATTTTATGGGGTTAACCCGTGGGTTCCTATGTAAACGCCTAGTTACGCTGAGAGGACAGCTGACAATCAGGCGGGAGAGCGATTTTGCTTTTCCTAAAAGGACAAATAATCGCTTAATCATTGAACCAAGTGGAATGAAAAAGCCCTTGATTCAACAGCATGCATTTTTATGACCATGCTCACGGATGTGAAAATATCTCAAATGCCAACAATTTTAGCGTTTCTTGCACCAACAGTTATGCTAGTTAGCATTTGTTTCGCTCTTACCTCTTACCCATCTCGGATTCGCAGTTCAGCTTCGAAAGCTTGGTCGCTTGATACTTATTTATTTATTTATTGAAGACGCGGGAAATCCGCGTAAAAACAGCACAGACAGTGAAGTGAACGAACTCAATGCTTAATGGGGCTACACAAAAATTATCTCAACAGAAAAAGTGGAAGCGGTTTAGCAACGCAATTAACATAAAAGTGAGAGAGGGAAGCTATGGTGAAGACAGCCTGTTACTCCGCAAAAGAGACTCGAAAGCATTCAAAGACATACTCAGAATGCACGCGTTTTCGCACAAAACTTGGTTGAACTTTCTTATGTTACGATAAGTGGAAAAAAGTGATCTGACTTTTGACCTCGCTACTGAGATATGAAGCCTAAGCCTCCGATTCCGGCTTCGAGTAATTACAGTTCAAAAAAACTTGAATGGATCTGTGGATAATTTTCTAGTCAGTATTTTAAACATCATTATAAGATCAGCTATTTCTCTTCTTCTGCAAAGACTAGGCAGCTTTAGAACCCTGGCTCTTTCGGTGCCACTGCTTAATTGGGAATAGGTGAGACCGGAACATCTAATCATCAGTTTGCGGGTGAAATTGTTTTGAGCAGTTTGTAAGGCCCTAGTTATACACCAGCGGAATGAAAACGTCTCGCGATGACATTGCCGCCGCTTGCTGCGTGAATTAGGGACTCGTCTGCAATGTTGCGTCTTTGACGCAATACTGCAGACAAAAAATTTCCATACGTTTCAGTGGTATTTTATCGGTTTTTTCGCTTCTGACATTTTTTAATTGCAGAATAGCACTAATAATCAATTCCTCTCGTCATTACAGTGCTCGTTATGTCGTTTTTATAATGTTTTAACAATTTTAAATCTGAAAAATAATCAGCTGGTGGAAATTGGCAAATTTCCAACAGGGCAGGTCTCGCAAGGATACAGTATACGGTGCCGCGGCGTGTATAACTGCTCTGTGCGGCCTTCCGGCGCGTTTTTCTGCGACTACTGTTCCTTTTGGCATGCCTGAACACAGTTAGGGCGCATATAAGTGATATTTGTCTTGCTATTTCCGCAGCGTCCCGCCGGTGTATAACTAGGGCCTAACAGATCAATATCGCCCTTCCGAACCGGGTTGAAGAAGGCTATTCCACACTCAACAATGGGTATTACGTAAGTCTTGTAGGCCCGTAGTAGTACCTAGGAATTGTTGCTTCTGAATATCTTGAAAATGTTGTAAGTACGATAATTCGCCTTCCTGACCAAATTTCTGTATTGCGGCCAGAAACTCAAGTCTCTGGATATTTGAAAACCCAGATCTCTGACTTCAGGAACACACAGCAGAGTTTGACCCTTCAGCATGTAAGTATAACCAACGCTTCGATTATCTCCACCGATTTCTAGGTGATTAGATTTTGCTATTGATAACGGAAGCTCCCACTCATCTGCCCATTGGCCTTTGTAGTCTATTGCAGCCTGAATGCTCTCGGGATCCTCACCATTCTCCATTTTGTTGTAAATTTTGATGTCGTCTGCATACATTTTACCGGTTACACCAAAACGTGAAATAAATTCGGGAAGCTCATACGTATAAACTACGAAAAACAGTGGTGACAGAACGCCTCCCTATGGGACTCCGCTATGGGCTGAATACACCGAAGAATACACGCCACCAAGTCCCAGTCGACGGTTGATTCCCCAATTTCACTTCCCACGGACCAGGGGCGCCTCCCAGGCAAAAAATTCTAACCCCTTCATAAAAACCACTATGATATAATCGGAAAGATTTCTCTGAGAAAAATGGAGAGGTAAGATTGGAGAAATACCAATAACTACTATGGTCGCAGGCATGGGAATGCAGGCTGTGCACTTTATCGTTGAAGAAATTACGCCCAAGTTAAGCTCGTAGAATGGTAGAAAAATGGAGATGCAGCTGCCAATTGGTAACCTCTCTAGAATTTCATCCGATGTTTTGGAGAGACCATTTTGCGATGTCTGCCCAAATGTACTTGGCCGTTTCCGGAGCGCAATTGCTCTTAAAGGCAGTGTTCACGATGAAAAAAGTGCTTGGAATTCCCCTAGGAATGGGTAGTGGAGGGACACTCTGTAACGCTAACGTCGGAAGAACGCATGAAAGCGAGCCAGGAAAAGCTCCAAAAGAGCCCGAAGTTGCCACTTTGAGAGCAAGGCAAGCCCTAAAAGCGCAGCACACGCCCACCGAAGTGAACAAATGAATGCTCGAGATCGTGCGATGAGCGATGATTTCCAATCAGTAGCCCCGTTCTTCCCTTCATTCTCGACTTCTCTCTTTACTCAGGTCAGCTCGCATAAATTGGCTGCAAAAGACGGAAGTTACAAGCCTCGGACAACTCGTCCACCATGCTTACCTAGCTCAATTTTTGAGGGACTATAACTCCGTTCCCAGAAGGTCGTGTAAGATTTTAGAGACATCGCTGGAATCAGCATGGGGCCGTTTTCAAGATAGGCTAAAAAAAACAAAAAAAAAGATTTTTATCGTGGACACTGCCTTTAAGAGTCCGGATTACTCATTTCACTAAAACTTTCCAATCGTAACAAAATTGTAACCCCCCCCCCCCCGAAGGTTTACATACAGCACAATCATACGAGAGGGTACAGATTCTGGCAGTTATAAACGAGCTGAACTTTACTATTAGACTACATATATTGATGGTCAGACTGCTAACACAGAACCCACACGAACAAAAACTCACGCGACTCTTTGTAGATAATTTTCTTACACGTTCCGATCCGGAAGAGCCAGAAATAAAATTTCTGAAAATTTAGCTTCTTGGCAAAAGTAACGATTTGGTAATGTCAAAAAAAAAGTTTCAAAAATGTCTTGAAATATCTTAAAAAATGATTTGGCGTAAAATAGACTGAAGTAGCAAAAAAGCTGGGAAATGAAATGAAAAAACTAAAAATACGATTCAATAATATACTAACTAGCGATAAGTAAAGACAGAGGGATCAGATTTTACAAGCTACTCCGTTGAACTTATCAAAGCGAAATCAAGCGCGATCTGGAATGGAGCGTTGCGTTCACCTAGCTTGACCTATGCTGATTTCCTTATCACAGATTTCGAAATTGGCTTAATGTTTCCGTTTTTTTTCCGTTTTTTTTTCTTGATTTTGCTTTGATAAGTTTAACGGAGAAGCTTGTAAAATCTGATCCCTCTGTCTTTACTTATCGCTGGATAGTTTATTATTGACCGCCAAATCGTATTTTCAGTTATTTCCTTTCATTTCCTAGCTTTTTTTACTACTTCAGGCTAGTTTACGCAAAATCATTATTTTAGATATTTCAAGAAATTTCTGAAACTTTTTTTTGACAATACCAAATCGTTACTTTTCCCAGAAAGCTAAATTTTCACAAAATTCACATATTTTCCCAAAGGTTCTCTTTCTGACATGAATTTTGCTCAACGTTTCCCAGTTTGGAAAGATGAAACATCTAACGGACGATTTTGTCGTATGAGTGCAACTTCTGAAACTTGTGACGCACAACCATAACAAAATACTACTCATCGCCGCATTTTGCGCAACAGGTGAAAAATCGATATTATAGATGATAAATATTTGATTTTGCAAGATGAGAAAAATTTCCCAAGCAAGGTTCTCAGACCATCAACAATCAACACTCATTGCGGCATTTTGTGCAATAAGCGCAAAAATCGATAATATTGAATATCGATCGATGACGTGTCATGAGTACGAAATCTGACAAGTTTAGTACGTACCCCTAATGACCTATGTTAATTGGCTGCAGATCCACCCACATACCCTGCTCTCCACAGCCGTAACATGCCCCAGCAGTTTTCGCGCTCCATGGCTAACTTAGTATGTAAACCCACGGCAGTCTCCTGTCCAAAAATGAGCTTCCTAGCTCAATTTCAAGTGTACCCACAAGATCGTGAACGCCAACTGAAAAAAACGAGATTAACACCGAAATCGAGCGGTTTTTGAAACTTTCTCGAAAACCAGCGAACCGTTCCAAACCAGTTCTGGGGATATTACCAACTTTTTGCGAGCTTTTCAATGCAATTTAGAGCTAATTTCTAGGTTCACTCTGAACTTAGACTTCGAAAAAGCGGTTGCGCGCGTGGCCAGTTCAAAACCAAATCTGGTGCGCGCTTGGCGCGCACCACAATAGTTCAAAAACCTTCTACAGTGAACTTCTTGATTATTCTCGAATATTATGCGCTTTTGTGAAATTACAACGAATCTCAAAGAATCCTGATCGAAATGAAAGAAGTATACAGCGACAGATCGATTCTGGGGTTATTCTAGAGAACCACGGCATGGGTAGAGGTCACAGTCGATCCTTGAGTCCCCAATTTCACTTCCCACAGACCAGGGGCGCTTCACCAGAAGTCCTTGGCACAACCGAAAAAAACTATTTCAATTGAGGTGCCCACCAAGACTCGAGAGAAAAATTAAGGATTCAGATCATTAAAGGCAGTGGTCGCGATCAAATATGCTTGTCGTCTTTGTCTCTCTAAACCCTTTTCTGGGTCTTGAGTAGTAGGACCTATAAGAAAAAATCGCGAAAAAGCCATTGTTTTGGGCAAAATTTGAAGCCTGAACTTTCTTGTCTTTTGACGGTGGACGAGCTCACTCCATATCATCGGCATCGATGACCTCTTATATCAAGAACATAAGCTGGCTTGAAATTGAATTTCAATCAATGCAGCTTCGGATTTATGTACACATCTAGTCAAAAACATTGACTGAAGTGCTTGCTTTCATTGTTCAACTGTTTTTATTAGGTAAATTTGCAATTATTTCGTCCTCTGAATGTCGATGATTTTTGACTGCTCGGCATGAGACTGCGATCTAATTCGTCATCGCTGTGCACGTGTGCACGAACTGGCTGCTTTGGGCCTTAGAAACTCTAATTCTAGCCCGTTTTTCACCGCTCTACCTTTATAGTTTTTCAGCTGTTTTTTATCTAAGCTGATTTTTGTAGTTTTTTCTATAACGTTTTTCATCGTGACCACTGCCTTTAAAAAGCCCTTAGTATGTATCTGTTTAGTCCTTCAAGGCCTCGCAAATCTTCGCTGTCGTCGTATCGCTGACGTTTTTGCACTCTCTGTGAGCTTCAACGCTTTGATATCGTTCAGACTTTTAGAGGTTCGAACGCTGGGTTTCCTGCTGCTTTGCTAGTAGTACTGATCTGCCCACACAAGCGTTGTGACGATAACAATATCTCCTGTGAAGACTCAACGATCACGAGCTGTAAGTCAAACTTTCCACCTAATTCCAGAAGAAACTTCACACTGTCAGTGGCGATTGGCTTGTGGCTTGGATAGACGACATTGAAGAGACAAGCAGCTGGGTGCGATATTATTAACTACTCGTGTAGTATTCTTGCTAATCGATAAACAAGTCCGAAAAATGCATTTACAATGGCCTCCCGACACGCAAGCCGGCCGCATAGGTGGACAGTCTCATTCAGACGGACTTAACAAATATCCACAGTCCGATGTGACTGTGAGCCGGTTTGCACCAGCAGACGGTCCTGATGAAGCTGGCATGTTCTCCGGCACGGTACCTGATGAGCTAGCAAACAACCGCTTCGGTGGACCGGAGTTCGAAGCGACAGCCTAGAGTAACATTTGAAGGACAGGACTTGCATTTTGAGATCGAGAACCTTGAACAGACGGAGATCGTGCCGACGGCTCTTTGTGCTCGCTCACACCGCCCATCTCAGTGTCAGACGCGGGTAATCAAACCACTCTTACGCTTGATACATTCTGAAACGTGAGCGTTCATACTAACCTTCTCAGGCGGTGTCGTATTGTGGGTGTTCGATGTAGTCGCTCTATGTACTCTTCCTTTGGTTCTATGTTTGTAAGACGTGACTCTCAGCGATGTACGTATACGCCTCGGATGAAGGAAGAGTTTTTTCTGAAGGCATGGAATGAACATAAACCAAGGAGAAAAAAAGTGTTTCAAACTGATACTACAATTATTGATACCCTGCACTGATAATTCCCCCAGAGTATTAGTGTATGAAAACAGAATCAATCTAGGGAATAGCCTAATCGCAATAATAGCTTTTTTTGTGTCTACTACGATTTCAACGCAGAAGGGCAGATTAAGATGAGCGGCTACAATTTACATGAAAAATGTTGCAAATATTGTCTCCGTGTTGATCACGGAACATACACCTCTCTTTATAACGAGATAGCAATTCATCGGGCTAACAAGGGATGTATACAAAGCGTAGGTCGGATCGGCCGAAACGGCCAGTGTCGTTAGTATCTCTTGTGGCTCAATAGTAAAACTGCCCAGTATCCCGCCCCGAGCTGCAAGTTCCAAGGAGTTACAAGCTTAAAAAGCTCATTTTTTTGTGCTTTTTGAATCTTCCAAAAAGCGCTTTAGTCTTCGGTAAATCCCGAAACGGACTTCATAAATGTGTTCAGCGCCCAAAACTACCCCCCCCCCCTGAGCAAAGTTTGGGTGAAGGCACATTTTCCATACTTTCTCCAGACTGACAGCGTTTTGGACTTGTACGGATTTTCGGTTGGGCGTCTTTTTCTCCCAATGGAGGGCTCTGGAAGCGTTTTAGAAAAATATTCCAGATTTGACTTAAAATTCTCCCAGGAAGGGTTTTTTGGGGCGCTGATCACGAATCTGTAGTTTGTTAGTCGAGTTTCCAAAGTTTTCGGCTAATTTTGTTTGAGGCTTCCCAACCGGGGGAAATTTCGAGGGAAAAACGCCCTTTTCGAGATTTCTGGTTTTCTACGATAGATATGTCTCAAAATCATTTGCTGAGGGTTATTTTGAGTGCTTAGCACGAATCTGGAGTCCGTTGACCGATTTTTTGCAGATTACGGTAGATTACGGTGGGTATACGGTAGTACGGTCAAAAGCTCAGATTTCTCTCAAAATTTGTATACGGGGGTTTTTCGGGGTGGAGAATACGAATTCAACGTCCGTTTGTCGATTTGCAAAATACTAAGGTGGATTTTGACCCCTAAATGACATGTTACCTACCGTAACCTACAGTAAAACTCAAAATTTCGACAAATGGACTCCGGATTCGTGTTCACCACCCTAGATTACCCCCTTGCCTTTCCGCGAGGCTTAAAAAATGCTCATAACTTTTGTAAACCTGCGGCTCGGGGCGGGATATTGAGCATTTTTACTATTGAGCCAGAAGAGATACTATCGATACTAGTCGTTTTCGCAGGTCCGACCTACGCTTTGTATACTTCCCTTGTAGGCTAAGCGCTGTTCGGTCAACCCAAGCGCCTCGTAGTAAGGGTCATAGGGGCATCGTATCAGCTGATAATCACTTACCCGCTCTGCTTTGACCAATTCGAGAACGTAGGCGGAGTTTGGCGGACCAGAAACGTATCCTTGGAAATATGCAGGAAGCCGAACGCATGGCATTCCGTCGTTCAACGGGGCCTGCCCTTCGTCAGCCATCTATCACAATTTGCCCATCGCTATCCTATATACGCTTGTAAGATTTTCTTACGATCCAGCGCAACTGTTCAAAAAATGAATTAGCGCGAATCCAAAATCCACTGTCGACTACTTGAACCTTGTTTTTTCCTTACAAATAGTGGTTTTCGAAGGCATCTTCTGCTCTTTGCATTTACTGAAGGGATACATTCACTCAAAAATATAACAAAAAACAGAATATGGTTTTCTGCTCGTACGATTCCTTCAAGTATTTAATGTATGTTGTGCCTTTTGACAACATGGTCAGTTTTCTTTCGATTCTCTCCATTTCTGAGTATTATTCTTTGTATTTCAGAAATAAGGTCATTCATGTTTGTTCTATTTTCGAAATCTGGTCAGTTACTTGGGTTAAAATTCTACACGCGTAGTCCATTGAAGACTTCTCCCATTGACTGTGCACGTACAAGCCTATCAGATTTTCAAACTGCGTGGGATGTGTGAGGGTGTCTAATTGGAGAAGAAACCTTAGAGGAGGTCATTACTCACCCTTGCATAGAAAAATAGTACAAATGATCACGAGTGCTCACCCCGTGTTCGAGTGATGCAATATTATGAAATATGACGCGAGGGATTTCCCACGCGCCAACGCCTAATAGGAGTGATAGATAAAAAGTTCTTCACAAGTCTTTTATAGTTAATGAATCAAGTGAAGTGGACTGAAATGCACATATGACTGCTCAGTTCAAGAGCCCCCATGTGATGGAGCTGGACAGAGAACTCCTAACTTTCAACGAGATTGTACTCATCGAACTCCGTCTGAGGTGGTTGCAGATCCGCTGGATCTTCTTTGTTTCACATTTTTCGAAAGAAATGATTCTTCTCCCTCAAATTTATGTTGGTATACGGAATATAATGTTCGCTTCGGGAGTTCTTCGTACACTAAGACATCAAAAAGGACCACGCATTTTGTTGCTGACGATCTTGGCTAAAAAACTAATCTCCCTCGAAACCTTATCCCATAAGCTGTTCCCAACTTGGAAACCTCCATTTTCTCCAATGATATTAGAAAAAACAAATTGTACACTTCGATTGGAGTGTTTTCAGAATGAAAACAGTTGTTGTTTATGCCTCATCTAGCTATGACATTCGCATTCATAAGGTGATCTATGGAAAAATTATAGCCACAAATTTCTTCATGTGCACCTTATTGATGGTTTTCTTACTATCCGTATTTGATAGCTGTTACCTGTTTGAAACCTCAACTCGGGTAATAGGGGCAAGGTATGAAAGTCGCGTGCGTTCGAAAAAAAAGAAAGCTAGTGTGGGTGAGCAGTAGGTGCCGCAGTCTCCCTCTTTGCGTCTGCATGTTCCCCTTAGGTCCACGAAGGCCTTTGAAGAACAACGCAAGCACCTACAGAACTCAGGTCATCATATTTGATCTACCTTTATCGTCAGGGCAGGGTTTACCAGACACCAATCCATCGGCGAGATTTTTCTTCCAAGTATTGCAAAATAAGTACCTTGTACAGGCTATAAAACGGCGAAATTCACATGGTTCCTACGCGTGCTGGTGCGAAGCGGAGGTTAGAGACAGTGAGAGAGCAGGGGCAGACGGAGGCTGAGGCGTCGCGCGCGTCGCTCGCGCCTCCGAATGATGTGAATTTCGACGTTTTATAGAGGGTATATAACTCAAGAAATGAAAATGGAGCTTTCCAAGATTGAAAATTTTCCGAAGGGGATCATTTTTTATGACGCCTCCGCAGATAAGACGGAGCCAATCTTTCTCGTGAAATCAAAGAGGGCGCGGCCTATTCTGAAGGCTCAGTCAGTCATTTAATTTCAAAGAGTTTTGGGAGCGAACTATTCCATTCCTATAGTGTCGTATTGCAGAAGAATGAATAATGAAATTCATCTACGAGATTTCCTTTGAAAACCGGATAGTCCTTCACATATTCATCTTTCATCGTTTTTACAAAATGCGTGGGACGCGCCTCACTTCCCTTGCGCCAGACACTTTTAATCAACAGGGGCTCCCTTTAATAAACCCGTCATCCAATTCGTTCTCCTGCAGAATTAAATTTTGTGGACATTCTTTGGTACCATTACAACGATGACGATTCCGCGAATGAAAAGCTCGAAACGAAATGCCGTCTACACGTATGCACTTTTCATACCAGCTGAGCGACTTCATTATCTACTGGGATGCATCGGTGCACAGATTGTACGATATTGTACCGCCCAGTTGCATCCTACTTCTGAGGGAAATCGTGCGGGAGCAATCGTAGAGCGGTATCCCTCGTAACAGGGTTTCGGTTAAAGCTGACTCATATTCTTACATTGTATGAACTACTTTATCGGTGTGAGTCGACAGGACAGCATTCCTATGTACGCTGTCGATGGCATTTTCGAAGATGATGCATGTCGGAGTGAGGGGCAGTTGTGATTCCCGGAAATCTTCGATGATCATTGCGGCCCAGTCATTCGAATCTCTGACAAACTCCGCCTGGCTGAAGTGGTTGTGATCCATTCGGAATAGCACACAAAAGGACGATGTAAGGTAATAATTGGTAGAGCACGCTGAATAACTAATCGTATGATATTTCGAAGGATCTCTGTCATCTTTGTTGATAAGAATGACTCTACCTCTGAGAAAACTCGCCTTGAACGAGCCGCGAACCCACCGCAAACCTCGCGCCTGCTGCGAGTCTTCCGCAAACCTATCGCGAACCTCGAACCTGCCGCGAATACCTCGGCACCGTGATGTTCTTTTAGTATTAATTCTGGCCCTGCTGCTAGCCTTCCGCGTATCTGTTCCGAACCTGCCGTGACCCCTTTTGAGCTGTGTTCATGATCATGTTGTAACGTGCTTATCACGTGCACGGCTGGTGTAAAAAGAGCCTCAACTCCTCATTCGGCATTCTGATACCAGCCCTGGAAGGTGACTAGGAGTCACTCTCCGGAGGCCAGCATATTTTTTTATCGCTGTGGGGATAGGAGATATCCTCACGGCTGGGGGGGGGGCGGATTCCTGTCGCGGTCCGCGGGGAGGTTGTTCCTCATCGCAGGCCTCGACAAAGACCACGCCCCTGTAGCAGACCGAGGCGGGATTTCTCTGCCGTGGACCGCGACACTCGCGCACCTGGAGTGCCGTACCGAGCATGATCTTGTCTGAACACGTATTCTGAGAAAACTCGCCGCGAACTTCCCGCAATCCTGCCGAGTCGGCGCCTTGAACCTGCCGAATTGTAGCCTGATAGGCTACGACTCAGCAGATTCGCGGGAGGTTCGCGGCGAGTTTTCTGAGAGACTGGCGGGAACACCTTTCCATTATGATGGAGTTTTGCATTGTTGTTTTGTCCTAAGTTGGTTTCCATGCTCTAAACTGCGATCTCGCGGAATTCGGTGAATTCTGCTCTCTCAAGAAGAGCAGGGAGGTCGATGGCAGAAGAGAATGCTCTAGAGTTGTAGGTGTAAAGTTTAATGTAGTCTGCATTCCGTGCAGACGTCGTCATTGACAGGAATTCTCAATGTCCTGCTCAACTCAAGATTGTACTGTCTCTCACGATTTGTCATGTCAAGTGGGCCAGTAGCAATCCTCCCGGAAGGTGGCAGCTACCGGCTGTCACTGCGTGGTCACTCTGTCAATCACTGATCGACTATCAATGTGAACACGCAGGCATAGAAATACACACGAGGCGCTCAAGTTAATGACCGTTGTAGTCAGCCACCTGGCAGCAGTGAGCATTCTTTTGTGAGGTGGCTGATTGGAAGAAACGGGTGGTGACTTCGCTCACCGCCGCAGAGGAAAGAGAAATAGCGCGCGATGCGAAGAGAAGATCGATACCGCGGACTTGGGATCGTGCACGTCCAACTCAGAAAAATGAAAACAAGTTACTTGTAATATAAAGTGTAAGATACTTGAGACATCCAAGTATAGTACCTTTATATCGCATGTAACCTACACTTATATTACATGTAACATACACTTATATTTCATGTAACTTAATTAGAGCTGCAAGTTGAAGCTCGATGCTTTGAGGGTTGGAGCTGCGGGTTCCAGGCTACTGCTTCAGGTACGAATCAGCAAGCTTCGAGCTTTCTTGAACATCCCAGGAGCTTAAAGCTCGCTGCTTCATGACTGAAGCAGCAAGCTTGGACCCCCACAGCTTCATGCAAGACGCAGTGGGCTTACGCTTGCTTCAAAAATGTTGCTTGTCGCTCCCTCTAATCCTCCCTCACGATTAAAACGAATCATGAGGACTGAGAGATCAACGACTCGGCCAGGGCGAGTGACCACCCTGTCAAAAGTCAATCCCAAGGGCCTGCGTTCATCGGTAAGGTATGAGGCGGCCCGTATGCTGTGCAGGTTTGCAGAATGTGTTCAGCATTGGCCCTCACTTGCTGGAGATATTTGAATTATGTTACACTTATACTACATGTAATTTACTTGAGTAGAAATAATTCACATGTAACTTACATTGACGGAGATGTGTTACAAGTATATTGTAATCGTCTCTTATGTTACAAGTATTATGTTTTCACCAGCGAGCGAGGGACCGATATATTACATGTAACATACATCGGTCGAGAAAATTTGCAAGTAATATACATTGGCCAATTTATATTACATGTATATTAATTCAGGCCTTTTATATTACATGTAATATGTTTTCATTTTTCTGAGAAGGGTGGCGACTTCTTGAGGAAGTGCGCCCAGAGAGAGGGCAGTGGAGCGCTTGCGAACCGACCAGTCCGATGTCCACCTATCACCCCAGCACAGCGCGGTGGCCTATCTCGTTGTCTAGGTGGGCAAGGAAAAATTGCACCCGCCGGCTGACGGTCATCCAGCTCCGCTGCCAGCTGATAGGAATGACAGGCAAAACGTTCGAAGGTTCAATTGAAGATCTAATGATTCCTGGCGAAGATTAGTGGGAGATTTACGCCGAATTGTACGTAGCTGTCATGAATATGTCTCCTTTATACAGTGCGTCGCATAAGCATACGAACACCCTGAAATTTCATGGTTGGACCATTCGAACGACGATTCAAGCATCGGCACCGGTTTCTATGTTTTCCGCCATGCCGAAAACGGTAGGTCACATTGTAGGAGGGCGAATCGCACACTTTTTCCTTTTTTCATACAGAAATTCGTTTTTTAGCCTTCGCATAAGTATACGAACACTTGGGAAATTCATAAATTTATCGAATAATTTCAAACAATACATATGGAAAAAGTCTTCAGTAAGATGTTACACCACCGTTACGCGAAATAAGTTCAAACAGTCTATCTGTCATGCTATCACTGAGGTTCTGGAGGGTCCTTTGGTCAATTTCGTTCCATGCGTCCACGATGGCCTCCTTGAGTGACTCCACAGTTCCGTATTGCCTCCCATCCTTGTAGATCTTGCGAACAATGATTCCCCAAAGGTTCTCGATATGGTTCAGATCCGGGCTGATCGCTGGCCAAGCCAGAGTATCGACGTTGTTGCACCGGAGCCACTCCAGAGCAGATCGGCTGACGTGTATAGTGGCATTATCTTGGACATAACGGAAGCCCTGTCGTCTCCGACGACGAAAATACGGAAGAAGATGCGAAGCCAACACTTCCTGGTACTCGAGTGAAACCATACGATTCGATACGAATGCGATTCCGACCTTCCCAGTTGCTGTGAAGGCTGCCCAAACCATCACGTTTCCTCCGCCAAAGTTCCTGCGGCTGAAGAAAGCCGGCTCCTCCCGAAGATCCCGCCAGTAGTGCCTCGAACCATCCGGACCATCCAAATTATACTCTTTCTCGTCCGAGAAGACAACCTGAAACAACGGGTTCAAAAATTTCCCATGAAATTGGACAGCACGCGATTCAGCTCACCTTCCTCCAATTTGTACCCAAGTTTGAACGGGCGAACTGGAGCCTGGCCGACTTGTGGCGTTCTTCTAAGCGCGGAGCCTCTTCCACTACGGCTCTTTCAATGTTTTCGTTGCGATGGATCGAGCGGAGGATGGTATCCTTTGACACATTCAGCGAGAGTTCGGAGCGGACGGTCGCGCTAGACACAATTGTGTTGCAGACTCTTCTGGCGATGCGTCGTTCGTCGTGTCTTGTGAGCTTCCGAGGCCTCCCAGAGAGAACACGCATTCCGTAGGAGTCCGGATTCCGTAGAAATGAAGAGATGCAGCTTGGTGAACGTCCAATTTGCCGAGAGATTTGTCGGACTCCATGACCGGCGGCGTAGAGAGTCCAGGCCTGGGCCTGTTCCTCGAAAGAGAGATGTGAACCGCGTGGCATGATGATAGTTTACGCATACAACTACATTCTTTACTATCCCGCTTGAAACAGGATTTTTTTGTATGTCTCTTGTACAAAAATTTCGTTTCTCTGAAGTGTTCGTATACTTATGCGACGGCTAAGAAATGAATTTCTGTATGTAAAAAAGGAAAAACGGTACGATTCGCCTCCCTACAATGTGACCTACCGTTTTCGGCATAGCGAAAAACATAGAGACCGGTGCCGATGCTTGAACCTTCGTTCGAATTGCCCAACTATGAAATTTGAGGGTGTTCGTATAGGTCTCCAGGTACGACTCTCCATGAACCTCGGCATTGTAATCAGTAGTAGTTGTTTGGTTTAACTGGACCACGAGGTTGGTAGATGCTTTATTGGCTTACGCACGTTTCGGCGGGATCGCCGTCTTCAGAGCCTGAAAGGAACAAATCAGAAATGTGCTTATTCGGCCAAATGTCGACTAAACCTTACTAAAATTCGAGAGAAATTCTTTCAAAACGTGGTCAATAACAGAGAAACTAGGAAATTACCGCACCTTGCCAGGAAACTCGCTAGAGGACCAGCAGCATAGAACGGTTGGCGGATGGCGGAGCACAGATCGAAACCGCTACCTCTCGACGTTAGAATGCGAGTCTGAGGTAGGGCTTGAGCTCTCCAGCTATATATAGGCACTCCCCCTTCCGATTGATTTTTGGGTCGCTCGCCTGGATCCAAAAAGCCTCCAGGGTTTTTCTGGCAGGGGTATCGGTTTCCCGCGCAATTATCTCGGCCTCGACATGGTAATTATCGCCGTTGTGGGCGTTAACACGGTGACACCCCAGAACTGTTGATACCCGCAGCTTATCCTTGCTGCCGTCTAAGTGCTCTTTGATCCTACCCCAGAGCGGCCGCGAAGTCTCACCAATATATTGCTCGCCGCACAGCTGGCACGAGATCCTGTAGACCACACCGCATGCAGTGCAATCTCCCTCTCTACCAGTTGGGCAGACCACACAATTGGGAGTTGTGCAAATGCGGTCATATAGACGGTTTCGGATGAGGCGGTTTTTGAGGTTATTTGGGGGAATGTCAGCAATGGCGACACAGCTTTCCAGACCGACTTTGCGTAGGCATTTTCGCAGAGATTTGCTCACTTCATCCGAAATGAAGGGCATTTTTATGGGAATTTCGCCATCAACTGCTGATTCCTGCTCTACGCGGCGTGCGGCTGAGCTGCTGGATCTGCGCAGAACCATACTGGGGGGATATCCGTTAAGAGCAGCAATTTGCTGCGCCATTTGAACAGATTCTTTTTGCTCGTTTTACTTATGCGACGCACTGTAGATTTCACGTGCTTTACTCCTATTCTATGCTCAACTTCAAATTCCTGAAAGTTGTTGTGGCCATATTCAACCATTTTCAGATTTTTTTCCGGTAATCGCTCACTAAAAGTAAAATCAGATTTGCAGAAAAACCCATGTAAGGAAGGTGGCTGCATAAAACTTATGTGATCCGCGTGTACTACTTATTAAGTTCTGTATAACTGTTCAGCTGAGTGCTGTTTTTTATCTAAACTTCGTCTTCCTCTTCTAGAATTAAGTTCACTAATGGGAAGCGTGAAACAGACTAAAGAAAAAAATCAGTCCATAATTGAAAAAAAGTCCTTTGAACTTTTTGGTTTACCTTGTGGAAAAAAAACACTAGGCTGCCTATTCGACAGTCATACTACAAAGTATTCTGTATCGTGGTCTCAGTGGTATGTGGCCTCTCAGCAATAAATTCTAAAAATCGTTTTTTTTTATCCTTTATTCTGTGGCCTTCCTGATTTTAGTGGGAAATTTCAAGATCTCATCATCGATAGTTGAAAAATTGTTATATCTGAAATATAACATGTGCACGCTCGCGAAACCCGTATTTACAGCCTATAGTTTGATCAAAGTTGGAATGGATACGAAGAACTGTGGAGGGATTGTATGTAGGAAAACAGGAAGTGTTCTTTGAAAATGCACCTGTGGCCTAGTGGTCTAAGGCGCTGTGTTGGGCATCTGTCACGTAGATCGGTGCGGTGCAGGTTCAAATACGTCGATAAGGAGAGTTTTGCAGTCAACGCTACATTTCGAGAAAAATTCTTGTTCCAAGGTGGCAACCAGGGGTGTGCGTAAATGAAATTTCAAATTTCGTGAATCGTAAAACGTAATTACGACAAAACCACCGTAAATCGTAAATCGTAAACAGCAATCAATAACAATAACCACTAAAAATATGATCAATGTGGTGAAACAAGATAAACTAATATCGTCATGGATCCTGAAGAGACTTTGCGTTCCTTATTGAAGGTTGGCGCAAACTCGGTGCACCCATGTTATAGCATATGGCACCGAGTTTGCGCCAACCTTCAACAGTGAACGCGAAGTCTCTTCCGTATCCATGCCAACGTTACGTACTGTCCACTGTTTCACGTGCTAAGTACATATTAAAGGCAGCGTTCACGATGATCATCCTCGTTGACTTTCCACAGTGAAATGATAGGCGAGAAGGATCCTAGGCTCCCAGTGTCGAAAGAACGGTAGAAAACGAGCCAGGAGCGGCAAAATAACGGCTGCAAACAAGCGTTTTGGTGCCCCAGACACGCCTGGTGCCCAGATCCGCCCCTCGGAACGAACAAATGAAGACTCAGATTCCAGGAATGATCAAGTGAAGGAAGTGCTGATAAGTGAGCTGATCGCTTCATTGCACTGATAGGTATCATCCTACTAGCGGTCAATTCCTCCACGCTCAAAAATCAACGTAAACAAGAGAGGGCCTATTTTGGCTCGAAACCCCGACTTTCGCGTCCTTTTCAAACATGTCTTGCTATACAGGGCACCAGACCTTCCGTAAACCGTTGAAATATCGGAAGTGAAATTTATCGTGAACACTGCCTTTAAGTTGCGTTCAGTATTTGACAGCTAACCATGTTTAAGGTGTATGGTACACTTTGTCGCTGTCAGGAGAGACAGGCATGAAATCAAGCACAAATCGCGCGGGACCTGCATCGGAGCAGCGGCATCGGTTGCCGTAGGAACAATTATAGCGCGTCAGCCGCAGCGACGTGTCGCGGAGGGCTCACATACTTCAAATGTGCCGAAGCCTATCGCTCTGCAGCGCACTGTGAATGCGACAGGTTTGAAGAGCGGAAGCTCCGTGACAGCCGGTCGCTGTCGCTGTGCAGAGCGATGCGACCGTGTCTCGTAAAAGTATACAATACCCTTAATGGGACCGTCTTACCCGTATTTCTCTGCTTTGCTTTACCACTCATTCCACAACTCCTTCCCAGATCTTGAGAAATCCGCAAGTCCGATTCGGCTGTCCGCGTATCTGCTGGGCAATAGAGACACAATTATACTCGTAATGCCTCTACTGAAACGCTAACGCCGTTGTAAGCGTCAAGCCAAAATCACTGTATCTAAGCGATTCTCAACAGCCGAATTTGAGAACTCCTCCCATTTGCTAGCGGAACCGCAACACCGATTATACATAAAGTGTGCCCGAATGAGAATGGCGGCCCACGCGGCTGGCGTGCTTGGCAGGCGGCCGTCGCATGTGCCGCCCTCGGACGAGTGTTGGATTCCAACGACGGCCGTCCCCTCTCCAACCGTCTGCAAAGCTGATTGATCGGCGCAGTGCTTGGTGCCAGCCGGTGCCGGCCCCGTTCTTAGTCGATGGCAGTGGGAACTTTTCGCTTGCTCGTCCGAGAGCGGCGAACGCGACGGCCGCCTGCCAAGCACGCCGGCCGCATGGGCCGCCATTCTCATTCGGGCGCACCTTACAGTCGGTAGTGATCGCACTCATATGCTGTACATTATGTACTTCGAGTTCCCTACTGAAGGTTGGCTCAAACTCGGTGCACGTACGTTAAAAAATATGGCACCGAGCTTGCACCAACCTTCAATAGAGATCGCAAAGTATCAGTCCGATCCGTGCCCACTCTATATTATCTAGAGCACGGTATCGGTCGCCCAACACAGGCTATTTTCTCGTATACCCACTAAATCACTTGCAGAATCGTAGCTTTATGGTGACGACACGGTAGATTCTCAAAGGAAACGCAAGCAAAAAAAACGCTTTCTAATTTTTGCCGCTTTGTGTAGTTTAGTCCCCATAGTTTAGTAAATAATGTAGCCAACGCGCCCTACCGAACGCTCGCATTAGTGAGAGATAACGGTTCCAGAAAAAGGGCGGAGATGAGCGTTTAAAGGCAGTGGTCACGATGAAAAACGTTATCGAAAAAAACTACAAAATTCAGCTTAGATCAAAAACAGCTGAAAAACTATGAAGGTAGCGCGGTGAAAAACGGTCTACAAATAGAGTTTCTAGGGCCCAAAGAAGCTAGTTCGTGCACACGTGCACAGCGATGACGAAACAGATCGCAGTCTCATGCCGAGCAGTCAAAAATCATCGACATTCAGAGGACGAAATAAATGCAAATTTAACGAATAAAAACAGTTGAATAATGAAAGCATAACTTCAGTCAATGTTTTTGACTAGATGTGTACATAAATTCGAAGGTTCATTGATTGACATTCAATTTCAAGCTAGCTGATGTTCTTGATATAAGAGGTCATCGATGCCGATGATGTGGAGAGGGCTCGTCCACCATCAAAAGGCAAGAAAGTTCAGGTTTCGAATTCGGCCCAAAACAGTGGTTTTTTCGCGATTTTTTCTTATAGGTCCTACTACTCGAGACCCAGGAAAGGATTTGGAGAGAAAAAGACGACAAGCATATTTGATCGCGACCACTGCCTTTAAAGGCAGTGTCCACGATAAAAATCATTTTTGAGTTTCCACCAGAAAACGAAGGTTTAGAGTCTGACTGTTTCATCAGTGAAGAGAGAATCATGAAAAACGCTGCAAAACATCCAAAATTAGCTCTTCTTCTTGAAAGCCATATTTCAACGGTGGATGAGTTGCGCGGGCATGGGCCTGAAGTAGACAGCGTGCGAAAATGCGCCCCGATGCTAAAACTCAGCCGCGCTCGCGCTCCAATGCTAATGCATAAGCGGACCAAATTATTCCTCGGAAAACTCGACCGCGAGAGGAAGGGCTAGCGCGAGCGGACTTCGGAGCCGTACGGAGCCCTTTCGGGCTCGTTTTCGTTCATTCTTTCGACCCCAGACATTGAGATCCTGAACTTTCGTTTTCCGGCCAAAAACCGAGGTTGAAATTTATCGTTTTTTCATCGCGGAAACTGCCTTTAAAGGCAGTGTCCACGATCAAAAAAAGTTTTTCTGTTATCCAGCCTTTCTTGAAAACGGTCCCATGCTGATTCCAACGATGTCTCTTAAATCGTACACGACCTTCTGGGAACGGAGTTATGGCCCCTCAAAAATTGAGCTAGAGAAGCATGGTGGACGAGTTTTCCGAGGCTTGTAACTTCCGTCTTCTGCAGCCAATGTATGCGAGCTGACCTGAGTAAGGAGAGAAGTCGAGAATGAAGGGAAGAACGGGGCCAATAATCGGAAACCATAGCTCATCTCACGATCACGAGTTTTCATTTGTTCACGTCGGAGGGAGGGCATTGCGCTTTTGGAGTTTGCTTTGCGCCCAAAGTGGCAACTTCGGGCTCTTTTGGGGCTCTTCCTGGCTCGTTTTCAAGCGTTCTTCCGACGTTAACGTTACAGAGTGTCCCTCCACTACCCATTCCTAGGGGGATTTCAAACACTTTTTTCATCGTGAACACTGCCTTTAAACTAGCACACGCGCCTTTTCTGAGTGTCCGTTTGCTGCGGATGAAGAGAAATCAACTAGAGGAAACGGTTTTTAGCTTCAAACTTTCGGGATAAAAAACGAATCCTCGTGATGATTTTCGTGAACTCTGAGTAGCCATGATCTACTCAAAAGGCGGCCCAAGAGCACTATTTGAAGCAATTTTTTGATTGATTAGACTGCTTCGCTCGATGTTCTGACGCTAATCTAGTTATGGGAATCAGGAGAGTTGATCTTTATGAAAAACTCGAAAACGAAGTTCCTCGTGAAGAGTGATCTTAGATTGCGTAGCGTCGTAGGCGACAGCTAGTGGGACGTGAGCGGCGAGCAACGCGGATCTGTTAGCCAGCGCCTCCAACTCCGACCGTGTGTCCCACGTTATAATGATAGAATCACGTTAAAGAATGGTAAAGGGATCGTGCTGTAGGAACACGCCTGGGTTGGCCCCATCTCCTGACCAAAAACATTAGTATCTCAGGCAGAAAATGGTCACTCAACCGGTCACTTTTTGGGCGCAATTCAGTGCAAATCGTAATGACCGGTTGTGTCCCCGATAAGTTTTGGGGGCGGAACTCGGTTTTCACCACCCGGTCAACCTAATCGGGGTTCGAAACGCAGTTCCTTATGACCCGGGCAACCTCTAGCCATGGCACATTGAATTTTCAATCAAACCCGCGCCGTATACGGCGCACAATCTTGCATAGAGTAAGGCGGCGTCTAGAGTTCATTCGCGGCGCGACGCGACGATATGATTAGCCTACGTATCGATCAAGCGACGTCGCGTCGCGTCGTCGCTAGGTGTTCACAGTGAAGAGGCGCGATACATCGAATTTGAAGAGCAAATTATTTTGCAATGCAACGAGACGCAATGGTCGCGGAGCGATTGTCATCATTTTTTCTTCCATCATCGGGGACTCAAGGGGCGTTTTTAATTTTCTCAAGCCTTTTCAAAGACTAGGTTGATTGAAATTGTTATGGGTTATTGTATTGTTCTCAGATGATACTGCAAACAATTTTGTCTGCATATTTAAGGACAGTGTGATGAGGGTGATGGTTTCAAAGAGTTGACGAGCTATAAAGTTTTTTTTTACGGTTTACAAGCGACACAAGCATAATTCGGTCTCATTTCACAGAAACATCCCTATTCTGTACTATCAACTCGAAAAAAATTCTAAGCATAATTTGCTCCCAATGTCTTTATGATTGTTTTGTCATTAAAGAAGCAAGTCTTCGCTACCAAAACAAAAATGTGCCATAATAATGAAGATAAAAGATAGAAAGGTACATTACACTTAAACTGACAAATAAGATCAAATATTGATTAGTTTTGCTTGGGTACGGAAAATTGCGGAAATTACGCAATTGCGCGTAGTCGCCTAGGGTTCGCGCGCCGTTCACACCTTGATTTCCGCTCGACGCGATTCACAATGCCGCTACACGAGTAAGAAGTTGGCCCCGCCCCTGTATCTGCCCGCCCCCTGTATTTGCGTTCTCTTCCAAAACCGGGGTGCTGGGCGACTTCCACCATCGTCGATGGGTGTGGCTTACCTATTAGCAAATAGTCTTCTGTAGCTTGCCAACCGAGATAGTACAGATTTATTCGGCTAACGTTTTGGCGTTATCGCCTTCTTCGGAGCCTGGAAATCAAAAAAACATTCAGGAAACTACCCGATCAAGCGCTATTTCATTCTACAGGGTTTCATTCAGTATGTAACCAGATCACTCACGAAGCAATCATATGCAAGGGAAAAAGAGACCAACCTTAGACTGTGAGCCGAGACGCTCAACTAGTCACCCTCAGATCGACACAGACGGAGAGGAATGAGCAAATGCTAGGGCCTAAGACAGACAGCCTTATATACAACACTAATTACCTCGAGATACTGCCCATGGCGGCCTAATTACCTCTGGTACTGCCTGTAGCGGACTAATTACCTCAAGGTAATGCCTGTGGCGGACTAATTACCTCAAGGCAGTGCTTGTGGCTGATCCGTGTCCCCAAACCCACACAAGTCAAAGTACGGTGACAACTCTTGAGTGACTGCGATGCGCTCCTCCTTGCGATTGATATTTGGATTTTTGGCCGCAATCCAAAATGCTTCAAGGGTTCTGCGAGCTGCGATGTCAGGCTCACGTGATAAAATCGTGACTGCCACCTCAAAGCATGCATTTCCGTGAGCGCGCACTCGGTGGTCTCCCAGAGGTGCAGTCAGAGTACATAAAATTTACCCGCGAACCACCTGCGGGAAATTGGTTGGCTTTCCTGAATGTGCAGATTCGAAACGATAACGGAGTGCTTCAAACTAGGTGGTATCGTAAGCCAACTAGCAAAAACATAATCGTTCACTCACGTTCCGCTCACCCTAGGAGCACGAAAAAGGCCATAGTTAACAACATGTTCAGAACAGCGGCAGGTGTATCTTCTGGTTCAGAAGAGAAGTCTACTTCGATGGAAATGGCTAGACGTATAGCGATCGAGAACGGTTACGACCAGTCAGTGTGGAAGACCAGAGCAAAGCGGCAACGTTCCGTTTTCGAGCGCCTTGACGATGGAAGAGCGAAAATATCATTTTGCCTGCCATTTGTGTCGGATGCTTCGAGCACAGAGGTTTGTGCCTGCATTCGTAAAGCGAATTTACAGGATATGGTAAAATTAGTAGAAATTCCACCTGCTAATCTTAAGAAACAGCTTACACGAAACCGCCTGTATGATCGCCTATGCACTACACCATCGTGTGTTATATGCCCTTTCGGAAACGAAGGCGACTGTATGATATCTGGCGTTGTGTACCTGATTACTTGCCAGCTATGTAAGGAGCAATATAGGGGAAACGGGAAGACCGCTCTGTGTACGAATGAAGGAGCATCTAGGTGGTCTCCCAAAGTCGAAAACAGCCACACCTGTGGGAGACCACCGAGTGCGCGCTCACGGAAATGCATGCTTTGAGGTGGCAGTCACGATTTTATCACGTGAGCCTGACATCGCAGCTCGCAGAACCCTTGAAGCGTTTTGGATTGCGGCCAAAAATCCAAATATCAATCGCAAGGAGGAGCGCATCGCAGTCACTCAAGAGTTGTCACCGTACTTTGACCTGTGTGGGTTTGGGGACACGGATCAGCCACAAGCACTGCCTTGAGGTAATTAGTCCGCCACAGGCATTACCTTGAGGTAATTAGTCCGCTACAGGCAGTACCTAGAGGTAATTAGGCCGCCATGGGCAGTATCTCGGGGTAATTAGTGTTGTGTATAAGGCTGTCTGTCTTATGCCTTAGCATTGGCTCATTCCTCTCCGTCTGTGTCGATCTGAGGGTGACTAGTTGAGCGTCTCGGCTCACAGTCTAAGGTTGGTCTCTTTTTCCCTTGCATATGATTGCTTCGTGAGTGATCTGGTTACATACTGAATGAAACCCTGTAGAATGAAATAGCGCTTGATCGGGTAGTTTCCTGAATGTTTTTTCGATTTCCAGGCTCCGGAGAAGGCGATAACGCCGAAACGTTAGCCGAATAAATCTGTACTATCTCGGTTGGCAAGCTACAGAAGACTACTTGCTATTATATCGACAGCTACGATGCCGAGATTTATCGAAAGTCGTACATGGTTATTGCTTACCTATTGTACTTATTCCACCACTCACAAACGTTGCCGACGGTGGGAAGGGCCCAGCACCCCTGTTTTGGAGGAGGACAGCAAATGCAGGGGGCGGGCAGATACAGGGGCGGGGCCAACTTCTTACTCGTGTAGCGGCATTGTGGGTCGTTTTCCACGCTTTGAAATGCTTAGGCGTTGTGTTCGGTGCCATACTATTCTAATTCCGTAGTTATCTCAATTACGTTAACGAGCGTGTATGCTGCCTTTAAAGTCACCACATTGCCGGATTACTACTGGCCCTGACCAGGGATGTGCAGGAAATTTTTTTGGAAACAGAAAACAGAAAATGCAGTTCGACAGAAAACAGAGAAAAAGCTTCAAAAATGAGCAGAAAACAGAAAATTTTTGAAAATCAATAGGAAGTGTTCAGCGTACACTTTATAAGTTTTTCCACAGCATTAAATTGTTGTACATTTTTAGGTTATAAATGGTTAAATGTTCAGCACAATTCTGAAATGCCAACAATTGGCCAGAGTGATAAGAACAGCTGCCCCAAAAACGCAGATTATAAGCGCGAAGACGACCATTTTCTTTCTAAACTTCCTTTCCCCAAACAATAGTAGCTAGATTACTTGATCAGAAGCTCAACATGTATTTGTAAGAATTACGTAGATACAGTGACAGCGAGTTGATCCTTCCTCAGTTTACACATTTTTACAATGATTCTGGGCTTACTGCTGATTTAAAGGCAGTGTTCACGATAAAAGTCGTTTTTTTTGTTTTTCCGCCTATCTTGAAAACGGTCCCATGTTGAGTTCAATGATATCCCTGGCATCGTACAAGACCCCCTGGAAACGGAGTCATGGCCCCTCAAAGTTCAGCTAGGAAGCATTGTGGACGAGTTGTCCGAGGCTTGTGACTCCCGTTTTTTGCAGGCGATGTGTGCGAGCTGACCCGAGTGAAGAGAGAAGTTGAGAATGAAGGAGATAACGGGTTTTTGATCGGAAACCATCGCTCATTTACCCAGGAATTCAGGGGAACTGTTATAGGATGTGGACGGAGTGGCCCAATGGGTTGACTGGCCCACGAGATCTTCACCCACTTATCGGCCGTTTTTCTTCGCACTTCCGTTCTTAATCTCGTTATAGGGACCCAGAGCTTACGTTTTGGCCAAAAAAAAACGTGCAAATTTTTCTTCGTGAACACTGCCATTAAAGGCAGCAGACACGCTCAAAAATGGTATCGATTTTATGACATAAATCATAGGTTTGGAGCTGGTTGCATTGGGAACTGACGAAAAACGAATGAAAACGGTGTACAAACAGAGAAATAACGGTTTTTTTTATCAGGTGAAAGTGGAAGAGTTTTACGGCGCGCGGTTGAAACAGCGAATATAAGCAACAAAACGGTTGAGATAGAGGAGCCGATATACTCTTGCAGCCTCTACTGGAACGTTTACCTCGTTGGAAGCATCGAAAACCAGCCAAAGGGACCGTATTAGTACTGTCAATCTGGACGAGTTTGTATTTTGGGGCGGGGTTGCAGAAGCTCAGGGGCGGGGTTGCAGAAGTTTTTCGATTTGTATTGCTGAAATCTAGTAGCTTTGACTCGTTTTTGACGCTTCCAACTGCGTGAGCAGTCTACTAGGAGCCATGCGACTTTAGAAACGTAGTTATCTCAAGAACTTTTTCGAGCGTGTCTGCTGCCTTTAAACAGTGTACTACTCCTCAAAGCCCGAAAGCCACGCGCGTAACGCGCGGCTATGCCGCTCGAGTATGGTGGGTCTCTCGCACCTCTGTGGGAGTTATATTATCTGCTTCATAGCCGCACCATCAATTTCATCGCTCTTCGTCCTTTTAAAATTCCGTATTGTCCTGCGTTGCAATGAGTTAGAATACGCACTCAGAAATTGTGTGTATGATACAGTTGGGGCCCAACTTTTCCCCGCTCCACTGAAGCGGTGGCGCTAGAATACTCATAGTCTGTGCCCACGTGTAGAAGTAGTTAAACTCGGACGCCGGACCAGTGCGCTATGAATGGCGGGCGTTAAGTAGCATTAATGGCTCATTAGTGTTAGTATACATTACCATTACAGTTTTGGCGTCATTTGGCTGCATCGCATACCTTCCGAGAGGTTCATCAACGGCAAACCTGTGGATAATGGTAACCACTATAAGATAAAGATAAAAGCTCGGTTTCTCGAATCTTTATTGGGTTGCGCAGCGCATTCATCGTCGTATTGGTAAAGGCTTGAATGCTTTTTGGAGCTACTTAGTGACTTGCTGGCGAACCGACTTTCCAGTCAGTGGGTTCGTCTCACCCACGTGGATCAGGGCCCGTAGTAAACCCCCCTTCCGCGCTGAGATGACAAGACGGCTGTGCGTTGAGGTGCATCATCGGCCCCGTGCAATCGGCTGATACAGTGATGAGCGATCAATGGCAGGCGAGAGGCCCTCACTCAATGAGAAAGGCCAGTGGTCACAAAGAGTGGACATGAGAGTTGGGGTATGCGACGCATGGCCAAGTGGTTACCGACGAGGGCTTGGGCGCGCGTGTCTCAAGTTCGATTCTCGTCAAGTCGGATATTTTTGCAAATAAATTGTAATGCATGCCTTTTACGAAAGAGTGCTTGACTGTGCAATAAATGTGTTAGATGGAGCAGAGGGCAATGAACGACATGTGGAATTTTCTATCTTCGCTAGGGCAATGTTTTTGCATAATTTATTATGCTAGTACTTTAATACTTAGTGTGAAACGGTGCAGGTATTGTGTGGCTTATTAAAATTTCGTCCAGTCACGTAATTTGGGCCGTTTAGAGTTTGAGGAGCATATCGTTAGACTCTCGAAAACCCCTAGTGACCTGTGGATTTCGATTATCAGCAGTAGAAATATCACCAGTGAAATATTCGATTATCACCAGTGAAATATAACTAGTGATAAGGAGGTTCCGACGAAAAAGCCACCGCTCCGCGCTGTGAATCGAAAACAGGAGTTCACTTGAACTGAAAAAAAGTCTACCTGGGAGAAACAAGTTTTGCCAACTAAGGGAATTTTAGTACCCCATATAGCAAGCAAGCCGCGGCAGCAGCCCTGCTAAGCAAAGATCAGCAAGAAAACATGAATATTAAGATAGAATAACTTTTTCGAATGAGACCTCATAAAATAATGCAATTGCATGCATTCATCATACAAGACCTCTGAATGTTTTCAAATTAATAATGTCGAAAACCTGACCTCTATTCAAATCGAATACTCGAATATTTTATAACAGTGATCGAACGAATTTTCGAATGAATTCTAATTAAATCAAGAGTACTCTTGGATGATTTTCTTTTTTTGCTAAATATGCGAATGTCGTGTTTTTAAATAGGCCGAAAATTGAAAACCCGAATATTTCAACGCCCTCACAGCTCTATAAATCGATTTGCTTTAATAAAAGGAGTTCAACAAGCAACAGAAAACTGCAGAACGGATAACGTTCCACAGTGTCCATCACACAGTGCAAAAACAACCCTAATAACTGTTTACCGAAAAAAAAATGAAAAAAAAACAAAGGAACCCTCCCCACATCAAGTACAGTCCCACGCATGGGTACGAAAACACCAAAATAGTTATAAGAACAATTTCTCATGCTAGAAAACTCATCTTTGCACTATAAGAATGAATTACTAGACTGATATTGAAAAAAATACGGCTGCTATCAGCTGTTTTGCGCTCGCAGAAGATCCACCCACTCAGCATGAATTGGTTATGGCCGTTGATTTCGGGTTACTGTACGAGAATGTGGAACGCAAACCTGCGGAGTGCGATGACCGTCATGCGAGAACCGTAAGTTGCAAGGGGCAACTCACGGGGTTTAAATGACCGTCGCGCTGCGTCTTCGCGCAACCTGTGCTATTTCTCCTTGCCCCAACAGCTGCCAGCAGGCGCTGAGGTGACCCTCTTCGCACCACAAGTGCGTCGAGCCAGCCGTGTGGCCACTATTGCCACCCACAGGGAGACCAGCCATCGCTAACCGTGTGACGGTTCGATTGATGCGGCCATGCCTCCCTGCACAAGGTGACCGCATGCGGTGAGCTCATCTCAGCGCACTGGGGGTTTACTACGGGCCCTGGTATCAACTCAAGGACTTCGGAGGGATAGTAGGTTTGGCTGACCTTAGGCGAGGATGGAATCCGACCGAGTATTGCGAGCAGCGGCGCCTCCTGCTACCAAGCCACAAACGCTAGGATAGAAAAAAGCATAACGAGTAAAAGTGTTTGGTGTAGGGGAACTGTAGAATACCCAGGTTACATTAACACTCATTCTACTGGCTTACCTTTGATGAATCCGGCCTGAATGCGGCGATTGTGTGAGCGATTAGACGTGAGAACGTACGGAGATTTGCAGACGACTCCGCGAGATTGTTTTATCTAATCTTGTGATGGTATTGCTGTGGTGCCCTGCATTGATTTTTAAAAAATCGCTCTAACGTATGCATATTTGGCTTTTCTCGCATATAATTCTGTCGAGCCTCTAAACCTACGTTTACAATGAATTACATAAAGACTGGACATATATGTATGTAGATACCAACTCGATACCCTATTCCGATAAAGCCCAATCGACTTGCTATGAAAGTGGTTGAAGATGCCAGAGTTCAGCGTGTGGAGTGCCGAAGCTGGTCATTCGCTAAAATTTTGGTTTCATTCCAAAACGTTATCTTCCATAACGCTGATTTCTCTGTAGCTCGATGAGCGTCATTTGCCGCGGCGGCAAAAGTATAAAAGGGACGTTAGAAAATGGACGCATTGCAAGGTGAAATTTATTTCCGTCGATCGCGTGCGCGAACGCTGCGCTTCCTTCTCCCCCACACTTTCTCGCATTCTCCCCCTTCGCTTAGCTCGGGAACTTTTCTGCGCCCCTGTCTGCGCTTTCTTCACCGCGCGTAGTGAAAATCGTTGTCCAGCGATCGTGAAACTCCGCCTGATCGATACTTCTCCATTTTTTCAGCGGCGGAACTTTATTCGGGCCCTTATAACGCGTAACCATCGACGTTTTCCGGGCTGATATGATGTGAACACACTAATTCTTCACTTAGAGGCCATTTTTTCCAAGAGTAAGCGGTCATAGCTTGCGAAACTTGTAGATGGGATTCAACTAGTCCAAGTCGACCTATGTAACCCAAGTGTCGTAAAAGTACCGAACCTTACGATAAGATCAGGTATAAGTGTGAACCTCACGGCTTACGGCTAATAGTCTTTAAAGATAGCCCGCTCTTGTCTGTGGTATGGCTAATGAAAAAGACATTGGTCCTCTCATTGCGAGCAGAAAAAGCTATTCAACAATGTCCAAGATCCTTTCCAGAGAATTCTTTGGAAGAATGATATTGCCGTTTGCGGTATGAAACACCTTCAGAAGTATGTTTCCTCAAAGGTCTATATGATAGTCAGTGTGCTCACCTCATTATCCGTGGTCAACAATTTGACCATAGTTCATAGGTGCTTGAAGTTTTATAGTTTTAAAATTCGTTTCAATAGAGCGTACTCAAGCTTCTGTGCGTATTGAATTGTTATTTTCCCCCTCACCATGATGAACCTTTTTATGTACATATCTCCGATTATCCCCTTTGATAAGATTGTTTCCGTGCTTGTGGATCAACCATGGGAGGCCTACAAGAGTTGTCCTCATTATCTGAAGTCAATCGCTTCATAGAACGACTTAAATGGATATGATGCAGTAAGTGTTTGGAAAGCCAAATAAAAGGGAGCGGAAATTTGAATTCGCTTTCAGCGGAGATTGTTCTCGCGTTTATTTCGCTGAAATAGGATTCTCTCATTCAAGCCTTTTACTACTGTGGGTAATTATTTGCTTGTTGCTCCCTACTCGCTAGAGGCACGTTTTCCGTACATTTAATTTTATAGTTCTGCGTTCTGTGCTTCTGTAGCGCGGGCGGGGTGTACGATACCCTACACTGTGTATCTAGAGGCCTTTCGCCTAATTTAGTCTAGCGAATCGGCGAGACGCGATCATTGCGGCGGGCTGTGCGACGTTTGCGGCCCCAACAGTCAGCGGGTTTACAATCGCGTTCAACGATCTACCATCAGAACCCCTCTGTCCACTCACTCCTCACCAAAACCGCTGTTCGCTGAATTTAGGTCTGTAATAATTGTGATACGATCTGGAATAAGACCGCAAATGGCGGAATCAATTATAATCTATCAAAAAGGGGTCTTCCAAGCGAAAGAGGTTTGGTTGGCGTCAGAAACGTTCCAACAAAAAGGGAACAATAGGCAAGTAGGATGAGGAGAGTCTACAAAAATTGAACAATATTTTCTGAGACTGATTTTCTTGGCCGAAACTTCTTAATAGCGAAAACAAACCGTTGCGGTGTTTCACACGGAAGCACTCTGTGGTTCCAAAGAGTCTCCGATTATGCGTGTAACGATAAAAATGTATAATTATGTGCACCTATTAGTTATAATTAGAAGAGAAAATGATTTCAACTTTACCTACACAGACGGCTAGCTCCAGCTGCTACGAGAAGCGAACTCAAAGTGCAGCATGAAATAAGAGTATTTTCTTATAATATCGTCGAAAATAGAAGTCCATTCTTGGAAACCATCGAGCTCTTCCTCGTGAAATGCCACAACGGTTTGTTTCCGCCATTAAGAAGTTTGGGCCAAGAAAATCAGTCTCAGAAAATATTGTTCAATTTTTGTAGACTCTCCTCATCCTACTTGCCTATTGTTCCCTTTTTGTTGGAACGTTTCTGACGCCAACCAAACCTACTTCGCTTGGAAGACCCCTTTTTGATAGAATTGTTCACTTTTTATTGATATTACGAAGTTATATCCCTGAAAAATCTTCAATATTTTCCAAATAGCATGGATTGATATGACAATCAGTAAGTGATTGACTTGTTGCGCACGCTACAAATGACGTACGACTCTCTTTCCTCGACATCCTGATGACGTCATCAGATGCCGTGTGTACTTTACACGACATCCTGATGACGTCATCAGATGCCCTATGCACTTGGCACGACGTCCTGATGACGTCATCACATGCCCCACGCACTTTGATGACGTCATCAGAAAGTAACAAACTTGTTAGTCACTTCCCCTTTCCCCTCCCTACGAAAAAGTACAGCCTACAACGTGTTTTAGCGATTTGATCTACCAACTGATAATATCACTTGATATGATAAGCAGTAATAAGTGAAGTAGTTAAAGTTAAACAGTAAGTAACAAACTTGTTAGTCACTTTCCTTGTCCCTTCCCATCAAAAAGTACAGCCTAAAACGTGTTTTAGCGATTTGATCTACCAACTGATAATATCACTTGATATGATAAGCAGTAATAAGTGAAGTAGTTAATGTTAAACAGTAAGTAACAAGCTTGTTAGTCACTTTCCTTGTCCCATCCCATCAAAAAGTACAGCCTACAACGTGTTTTAGCGATTTGATCTACCAACTGATAATATCACTTGATATGATAAGCAGGAATAAGTGAAGTAGTTAATGTTAAACAGTAAGTAACAAACTTGTTAGTCACTTTCCTTGTCCCATCCCATCAAAAAGTACAGCCTACAACGTGTTTTAGCGATTTGATCTACCAACTGATAATATCACTTGATATGATAAGCAGTAATATGTGAAGTAGTTAATGTTAAACAGTAAGTAACAAGCTTGTTAGTCACTTTCCTTGTCCCATCCCATCAAAAAGTACAGCCTACAACGTGTTTTAGCGATTTGATCTACTAACTGATAATATCACTTGATATGATAAGCAGTAATAAGTGAAGTAGTTAATGTTAAACAGTAAGTAACAAGCTTGTTAGTCACTTTCCTTGTCCCATCCCATCAAAAAAGTAAAGCCTACAACGTGTTTTCTCGATTTGATCTACCAACTGATAATATCACTTGATATGATAAGCAGTAATAAGTGAAGTAGTTAATGTTAAACAGTAAGAAACAAACTTGTTAGTCACTTCCCGTGTCCCTTCCCAAAGAAAAAGTACAGCCTACAACGTGTTTTAGCGATTTGATCTGCCAACTGATAATATCACTTGATATGATAAGCAGTAATAAGTGAAGTAGTTAATGTTAAACAGTAAGTAACAAACTTGTTAGTCACTTTCCTTGTCCCTTCCCATCAAAAAGTACAGCCTACAACGTGTTTTAGCGATTTGATCTACCAACTGATAATATCACTTGATATGATAAGCAGTAATAAGTGAAGTAGTTAATGTTAAACAGTAAGTAACAAACTTGTTAGTCACTTTCCTTGTCCCTTCCCATCAAAAAGTACGTGTTTTAGCGATTTTATCTGCCAACTGATAATATCACTTGATATGATAAGCAGTAATAAGTGAAGTAGTTAATGTTAAACAGTAAGTAACAAACTTGTTAGTCACTTTCCTTGTCCCTTCCCATCAAAAAGTACAGCCTACAACGTGTTTTAGCGATTTGATCTACCAACTGATAATATCACTTGATATGATAAGCAGTAATAAGTGAAGTAGTTAATGTTAAACAGTAAGTAACAAACTTGTTAGTCACTTCCCGTGTCCCTTCCCTAAGAAAAAGCCTACAACGTGTTTTAGCGATTTGATCTGCCAACTGATAATATCACTTGATATGATAAGCAGTAATAAGTGAAGTAGTTAATGTTAAACAGTAAGTAACAAACTTGTTAGTCACTTTCCTTGTCCCTTCCCATCAAAAAGTACAGCCTACAACGTGTTTTAGCGATTTGATCTACCAACTGATAATATCACTTGATATGATAAGCAGTAATAAGTGAAGTAGTTAATGTTAAACAGTAAGTAACAAACTTGTTAGTCACTTCCCGTGTCCCTTCCCTAAGAAAAAGTACGTGTTTTAGCGATTTTATCTGCCAACTGATAATATCACTTGATATGATAAGCAGTAATAAGTGAAGTAGTTAATGTTAAACAGTAAGTAACAAACTTGTTAGTCACTTTCCTTGTCCCTTCCCATCAAAAAGTACAGCCTACAACGTGTTTTAGCGATTTGATCTACCAACTGATAATATCACTTGATATGATAAGCAGTAATAAGTGAAGTAGTTAATGTTAAACAGTAAGTAACAAACTTGTTAGTCACTTCCCGTGTCCCTTCCTAAGAAAAAGTCCGTGTTTTAGCGATTTTATCTGCCAACTGATAATATCACTTGATATGATAAGCAGTAATAAGTGAAGTAGTTAATGTTAAACAGTAAGTAACAAACTTGTTAGTCACTTTCCTTGTCCCTTCCCATCAAAAAGTACAGCCTACAACGTGTTTTAGCGATTTGATCTACCAACTGATAATATCACTTGATATGATAAGCTGTAATAAGTGAAGTAGTTAATGTTAAACAGTAAGTAACAAACTTGTTAGTCACTTCCCGTGTCCCTTCCTAAGAAAAAGTACGTGTTTTAGCGATTTGATCTGCCAACTGATAATATCACTTGATATGATAAGCAGTAATAAGTGAAGTAGTTAATGTTAAACAGTAAGTAACAAACTTGTTAGTCACTTTCCTTGTCCCTTCCCATCAAAAAGTACAGCCTACAACGTGTTTTAGCGATTTGATCTACCAACTGATAATATCACTTGATATGATAAGCAGTAATAAGTGAAGTAGTTAATGTTAAACAGTAAGTAACAAACTTGTTAGTCACTTCCCGTGTCCCTTCCCTAAGAAAAAGTACGTGTTTTAGCGATTTGATCTGCCAACTGATAATATCACTTGATATGATAAGCAGTAATAAGTGAAGTAGTTAATGTTAAACAGTAAGTAACAAACTTGTTAGTCACTTTCCTTGTCCCTTCCCATCAAAAAGTACAGCCTACAACGTGTTTTAGCGATTTGATCTACCAACTGATAATATCACTTGATATGATAAGCAGTAATAAGTGAAGTAGTTAATGTTAAACAGTAACTAACAAACTTGTTATTCACTTCCCGTGTCCCTTCCTAACAAAAAGTACAGCCTACAACGTGTTTTAGCGATTTTATCTGCCAACTGATAATATCACTTGATATGATAAGCAGTAATAAGTGAAGTAGTTAATGTTAAACAGTAAGTAACAAACTTGTTAGTCACTTTCCTTGTCCCTTCCCATCAAAAAGTACAGCCTACAACGTGTTTTAGCGATTTGATCTACCAACTGATAATATCACTTGATATGATAAGCAGTAATAAGTGAAGTAGTTAATGTTAAACAGTAAGTAACAAACTTGTTAGTCACTTCCCGTGTCCCTTCCCTAAGAAAAAGTACAGCCTACAACGTGTTTTAGCGATTTTATCTGCCAACTGATAATATCACTTGATATGATAAGCAGTAATAAGTGAAGTAGTTAATGCTAAACAGTAAGTAACAAACTTGTTAGTCACTTTCCTTGTCCCTTCCCATCAAAAAGTACAGCCTACAACGTGTTTTAGCGATTTGATCTACCAACTGATAATATCACTTGATATGATAAGCAGTAATAAGTGAAGTAGTTAATGTTAAACAGTAAGTAACAAACTTGTTAGTCACTTCCCGTGTCCCTTCCTAAGAAAAAGTACGTGTTTTAGCGATTTTATCTGCCAACTGATAATATCACTTGATATGATAAGCAGTAATAAGTGAAGTAGTTAATGTTAAACAGTAAGTAACAAACTTGTTAGTCACTTTCCTTGTCCCTTCCCATCAAAAGTACAGCCTACAACGTGTTTTAGCGATTTGATCTACCAACTGATAATATCACTTGATATGATAAGCAGTAATAAGTGAAGTAGTTAATGTTAAACAGTAAGTAACAAACTTGTTAGTCACTTTCCGTGTCCCTTCCCATCAAAAGTACAGCCTACAACGTGTTTTAGCGATTTGATCTGCCAACTGATAATATCACTTGATATGATAAGCAGTAATAAGTGAAGTAGTTAATGTTAAACAGTAAGTAACAAACTTGTTAGTCACTTTCCTTGTCCCTTCCCATCAAAAGTACAGCCTACAACGTGTTTTAGCGATTTGATCTACCAACTGATAATATCACTTGATATGATAAGCAGTAATAAGTGAAGTAGTTAATGTTAAACAGTAAGTAACAAACTTGTTAGTCACTTCTCGTGTCCCTTCCCTAAGAAAAAGTACGTGTTTTAGCGATTTGATCTGCCAACTGATAATATCACTTGATATGATAAGCAGTAATAAGTGAAGTAGTTAATGTTAAACAGTAAGTAACAAACTTGTTAGTCACTTTCCTTGTCCCTTCCCATCAAAAAGTACAGCCTACAACGTGTTTTAGCGATTTGATCTACCAACTGATAATATCACTTGATATGATAAGCAGTAATAAGTGAAGTAGTTAATGTTAAACAGTAAGTAACAAACTTGTTAGTCACTTCCCGTGTCCCTTCCCTAAGAAAAAGTACGTGTTTTAGCGATTTTATCTGCCAACTGATAATATCACTTGATATGATAAGCAGTAATAAGTGAAGTAGTTAATGTTAAACAGTAAGTAACAAACTTGTTAGTCACTTTCCTTGTCCCTTCCCGTCAAAAGTACAGCCTACAACGTGTTTTAGCGATTTGATCTACCAACTGATAATATCACTTGATATAATAAGCAGTAATAAGTGAAGTAGTTAATGTTAAACAGTAAGTAACAAACTTGTTAGTCACTTCCCGTGTCCCTTCCCGTCGAAAAGTACAGCCTACAACGTGTTTTAGCGATTTGATCTACCAACTGATAATATCACTTGATATGATAAGCTGTAATAAGTGAAGTAGTTAATGTTAAACAGTAAGTAACAAACTTGTTAGTCACTTTCCTTGTCCCTTCCCATCAAAAAGTACAGCCTACAACGTGTTTTAGCGATTTGATCTACCAACTGATAATATCACTTGATATGATAAGCAGTAATAAGTGAAGTAGTTAATGTTAAACAGTAAGTAACAAACTTGTTAGTCACTTCCCGTGTCCCTTCCTAAGAAAAAGTACAGCCTACAACGTGTTTTAGCGATTTTATCTGACAACTGATAATATCACTTGATATGATAAGCAGTAGTAAGTGAAGTAGTTAAAGTTAAACAGTAAGTAACAAACTTGTTAGTCACTTTCCTTGTCCCTTCCCATCAAAAAGTACAGCCTACAACGTGTTTTAGCGACTTGATTTACCAACTGATAATATCACTTGATATGATAAGCAGTTATAAGTGGAGTAGTTAATGTTAAGCAGTAAGTAACAAACTTGTTAGTCACTTCCCGTGTCCCTTCCTAAGAAAAAGTACAGCCTACAACGTGTTTTAGCGATTTTATCTGCCAACTGATAATATCACTTGATATGATAAGCAGTAATAAGTGAAGTAGTTAATGTTAAACAGTGAGTAACAAACTTGTTAGTCACTTTCCTTCTCCCTTCCCATCAAAAAGTACAGCCTACAACGTGTTTTAGCGATTTTATCTACCAACTGATAGTATCACTTGATATGATAAGCAGTAATAAGTGAAGTAGTTAATGTTAAACATTAAGTAACAAACTTGTTAGTCACTTTCCTTGTCCCTTCCCATCAAAAGGTACAGCGTACAACGTGCTTTAGCGATTTGATCTACCAACTGATAATATCACTTGATGTGATAAGCAGTAATAAGTGAAGTAGTTAATGTTAAATAGTAAGTAACAAACTTGTTAGTCACTTTCCTTGTCCCTTCCCATCGAAAAGTACAGCCTACAACGTGTTTTAGCGATTTGATCCACCAACTGATAATATCACTTGATATGATAAGCAGTAATAAGTGAAGTAGTTAATGTTAAACATTAAGTAACAAACTTGTTAGTCACTTCCCGTGTCCCTTCCCTAAGAAAAAGTACGTGTTTTAGCGATTTTATCTGCCAACTGATAATATCACTTGATATGATAAGCAGTTATAAGTGGAGTAGTTAATGTTAAACAGTTAGTTACAAACTTGTTAGTCACTTTCCTTGTCCCTACCCATGGAAAAGTACAGCCTACAACGTGTTTTAGCGATTTGATCCACCAACTGATAATATCACTTGATATGATAAGCAGTAATAAGTGAAGTAGATAAAGTTAAACAGTAAGTAACAAACTTGTTAGTCACTTTCCTTGTCCCTTCCCATCAAAAAGTACAGCCTACAACGTGTTTTAGCGATTTGATCTACCAACTGATAATATCACTTGATATGATAAGCAGTAATAAGTGAAGTAGTTAATGTTAAACAGTAAGTAACAAACTTGTTAGTCACTTCCCGTGTCCCTTCCTAAGAAAAAGTACGTGTTTTAGCGATTTTATCTGCCAACTGATAATATCACTTGATATGATAAGCAGTAATAAGTGAAGTAGTTAATGTTAAACAGTAAGTAACAAACTTGTTAGTCACTTTCCTTGTCCCTTCCCATCAAAAAGTACAGCCTACAACGTGTTTTAGCGATTTGATCTACCAACTGATAATATCACTTGATATGATAAGCAGTAATAAGTGAAGTAGTTAATGTTAAACAGTAAGTAACAAACTTGTTAGTCACTTCCCGTGTCCCTTCCCTAAGAAAAGTACAGCCTACAACGTGTTTTAGCGATTTTATCTGCCAACTGATAATATCACTTGATATGATAAGCAGTAATAAGTGAAGTAGTTAATGTTAAACAGTAAGTAACAAACTTGTTAGTCACTTTCCTTGTCCCTTCCCATCAAAAGTACAGCCTACAACGTGTTTTAGCGATTTGATCTACCAACTGATAATATCACTTGATATGATAAGCAGTAATAAGTGAAGTAGTTAATGTTAAACAGTAAGTAACAAACTTGTTAGTCACTTCCCGTGTCCCTTCCTAAGAAAAAGTACGTGTTTTAGCGATTTTATCTGCCAACTGATAATATCACTTGATATGATAAGCAGTAATAAGTGAAGTAGTTAATGTTAAACAGTAAGTAACAAACTTGTTAGTCACTTTCCTTGTCCCTTCCCATCAAAAAGTACAGCCTACAACGTGTTTTAGCGATTTGATCTACCAACTGATAATATCACTTGATATGATAAGCAGTAATAAGTGAAGGAGTTAGTGTTAAACAGTAAGTAACAAACTTGTAGCTCACTTCCCGTGTCCCTTCCTAAGAAAAGTACAGCCTACAACGTGTTTTAGCGATTTTATCTGCCAACTGATAATATCACTTGATATGATAAGCAGTAATCAGTGAAGTAGTTAATGTTAAACAGTAAGTAACAAACTTGTTAGTCACTTTCCTTGTCCCTTCCCATCAAAAAGTACAGCCTACAACGTGTTTTAGCGATTTGATCTACCAACTGATAATATCACTTGATATGATAAGCAGTAATAAGTGAAGTAGTTAATGTTAAACAGTAAGTAACAAACTTGTTAGTCACTTCCCGTGTCCCTTCACTAACAAAAAGTACAGCCTACAACGTGTTTTAGCGATTTTATCTGCCAACTGATAATATCACTTGATATGATAAGCAGTAATAAGTGAAGTAGTTAATGTTAAACAGTAAGTAACAAACTTGTTAGTCACTTTCCTTGTCCCTTCCCATCAAAAAGTACAGCCTACAACGTGTTTTAGCGATTTGATCTACCAACTGATAATATCACCTGATATGATAAGCAGTAATAAGTGAAGTAGTTAATGTTAAACAGTAAGTAACAAACTTGCTAGTCACTTCCCGTGTCCCTTCCTAAGAAAAAGTACGTGTTTTAGCGATTTTATCTGCCAACTGATAATATCACTTGATATGATAAGCAGTAATAAGTGAAGTAGTTAATGTTAAACAGTAAGTAACAAACTTGTTAGTCACTTTCCTTGTCCCTTCCCATCAAAAAGTACAGCCTACAACGTGTTTTAGCGATTTGATCTACCAACTGATAATATCACTTGATATGATAAGCAGTAATAAGTGAAGTAGTTAATGTTAAACAGTAAGTAACAAACTTGTTAGTCACTTCCCGTGTCCCTTCCTAAGAAAAAGTACGTACAACGTGTTTTAGCGATTTGATCTGCCAACTGATAATATCACTTGATATGATAAGCAGTAATAAGTGAAGTAGTTAATGTTAAACAGTAAGTAACAAACTTGTTAGTCACTTTCCTTGTCCCTTCCCATCAAAAGTACAGCCTACAACGTGTTTTAGCGATTTGATCTACCAACTGATAATATCACTTGATATGATAAGCAGTAATAAGTAAAGTAGTTAATGTTAAACAGTAAGTGAAAAACTTGTTAGTCACTTTCCTTGTCCCTTCCCATCAAAAAGTACAGCCTACAACGTGTTTTAGCGATTTGATCTACCAACTGATAATATCACTTGTTATGATAAGCAGTAGTAAGAGAAGTAGTTAAACTTAAGCAGAAAGTAACAAACTTCTTACTCACTTTCCGTGTCCCTTCCCATCAAAAAGTACAGCCTACAACGTGTTTTAGCTATATGATCTGCCAACTGATAATATCACTTGATATGATAAGCAGTAATAAGTGAAGTAGTTAATGTTAAACAGTAAGTAACAAACTTGTTAGTCACTTTCCTTGTCCCTTCCCATCAAAAGTACAGCCTACAACGTGTTTTAGCGATTTGATCTACCAACTGATAATATCACTTGCTATGATAAGCAGTAATAAGTGAAGTAGTTAATGTTAAACAGTAAGTAACAAACTTGTTAGTCACTTCCCGTGTCCCTTCCCTACGAAAAGTACGTGTTTTAGCGATTTTATCTGCCAACTGATAATATCACTTGATATGATAAGCAGTAATAAGTGAAGTAGTTAATGTTAAACAGTAAGTAACAAACTTGTTAGTCACTTTCCTTGTCCCTTCCCATCAAAAAGTACAGCCTACAACGTGTTTTAGCGATTTGATCTACCAACTGATAATATCACTTGATATGATAAGCAGTAATAAGTGAAGTAGTTAATGTTAAACAGTAAGTAACAAACTTGTTAGTCACTTCCCGTGTCCCTTCCCTAAGAAAAAGTACGTGTTTTAGCGATTTTATCTGCCAACTGATAATATCACTTGATATGATAAGCAGTAATAAGTGAAGTAGTTAATGTTAAACAGTAAGTAACAAACTTGTTAGTCACTTTCCTTGTCCCTTCCCATCAAAAAGTACAGCCTACAACGTGTTTTAGCGATTTGATCTACCAACTGATAATATCACTTGATATGATAAGCAGTAATAAGTGAAGTAGTTAATGTTAAACAGTAAGTAACAAACTTGTTAGTCACTTTCCGTGTCCCTTCCCATAAGAAAAGTACAGCCTACAACGTGTTTTGGCGAGTTTATCTGCCAACTGATAATATCACTTGATATGATAAGCAGTAATAAGTGAAGTAGTTAATGTTAAACAGTAAGTAACAAACTTGTTAGTCACTTTCCTTGTCCCTTCCCATCAAAAAGTACAGCCTACAACGTGTTTTAGCGATTTGATCTACCAACTGATAATATCACTTGATATGATAAGCAGTAATAAGTGAAGTAGTTAATGCTAAACAGTAAGTAACAAACTTGTTAGTCACTTCCCGTGTCCCTTCCCTAAGAAAAAGTACGTGTTTTAGCGATTTTATCTGCCAACTGATAAAATTACTTGATATGATAAGCAGTAATAAGTGAAGTAGTTAATGTTAAACAGTAAGTAACAAACTTGTTAGTCACTTTCCTTGTCCCTTCCCATCAAAAGTACAGCCTACAACGTGTTTTAGCGATTTGATCTACCAACTGATAATATCACTTGATATGATAAGCAGTAATAAGTGAAGTAGTTAATGTTAAACAGTAAGTAACAAACTTGTTAGTCACTTCCTTGTCCCTTCCCATAAAAGTACAGCCTACAACGTGTTTTAGCGATTTTATCTGCCAACTGATAAAATTACTTGATATGATAAGCAGTAATAAGTGAAGTAGTTAATGTTAAACAGTAAGTAACAAACTTGTTAGTCACTTTCCTTGTCCCTTCCCATCAAAAAGTACAGCCTACAACGTGTTTTAGCGATTTGATCTACCAACTGATAATATCACTTGATATGATAAGCAGTAATAAGTGAAGTAGTTAATGTTAAACATTAAGTAACAAACTTGTTAGTCACTTCCCGTGTCCCTTCCCTAAGAAAAAGTACGTGTTTTAGCGATTTTATCTGCCAACTGATAATATCACTTGATATGATAAGCAGTAATAAGTGAAGTAGTTAATGTTAAACAGTGAGTAACAAACTTGTTAGTCACTTTCCTTCTCCCTTCCCATCAAAAAGTACAGCCTACAACGTGTTTTAGCGATTTGATCTACCAACTGATAATATCACTTGATATGATAAGCAGTAATAAGTGAAGTAGTTAATGTTAAACATTAAGTAACAAACTTGTTAGTCACTTCCCGTGTCCCTTCCCATCAAAAGTACAGCCTACAACGTGTTTTAGCGATTTTATCTGCCAACTGATAATATCACTTGATATGATAAGCAGTAATAAGTGAAGTAGTTAATGTTAAACAGTAAGTAACAAACTTGTTAGTCACTTTCCTTGTCCCTTCCCATCAAAAAGTACAGCCTACAACGTGTTTTAGCGATTTGATCTACCAACTGATAATATCACTTGATATGATAAGCAGTAATAAGTGAAGTAGTTAATTTTAAACAGTAAGTAACAAACTTGTTAGTCACTTCCCGTGTCGCTTCCATAAGAAAAAGTTCGTGTTTTAGCGATTTTATCTGCCAACTGATAATATCACTTGATATGATAAGCAGTAATAAGTGAAGTAGTTAATGTTAAACAGTAAGTAACAAACTTGTTAGTCACTTTCCTTGTCCCTTCCCATCAAAAAGTACAGCCTACAACGTGTTTTAGCGATTTGATCTACCAACTGATAATATCACTTGATATGATAAGCAGTAATAAGTAAAATAGTTAATGTTAAACAGTAAGTAACAAACTTGTTAGTCACTTTCCTTGTCCCTTCCCATCAAAAAGTACAGCCTACAACGTGTTTTAGCGATTTGATCTACCAACTGATAATATCACTTGATATGATAAGCAGTAATAAGTGAAGTAGTTAATGTTAAACAGTAAGTAACAAACTTGTTAGTCACTTCCCGTGTCCCTTCCTAAGAAAAGTACGTGTTTTAGCGATTTAATCTACCAACTGATAATATCACTTGATATGATAAGCAGTAATAAGTAAAATAGTTAATGTTAAACAGTAAGTAACAAACTTGTTAGTCACTTTCCTTGTCCCTTCCCATCAAAAAGTACAGCCTACAACGTGTTTTAGCGATTTGATCTACCAACTGATAATATCACTTGATATGATAAGCAGTTATAAGTGGAGTAGTTAATGTTAAACAGTAAGTTACAAACTTGTTAGTCACTTCCCGTGTCCCTTCCTAAGAAAAAGTACAGCCTACAACGTGTTTTAGCGATTTTATCTGCCAACTGATAATATCACTTGATATGATAAGCAGTAATAAGTGAAGTAGTTAATGTTAAACAGTAAGTAACAAACTTGTTAGTCACTTTCCTTGTCCCTTCCCATCAAAAGTACAGCCTACAACGTGTTTTAGCGATTTGATCTGCCAACTGATAATATCACTTGATATGATAAGCAGTAATAAGTGAAGTAGTTAATGTTAAACAGTAAGTAACAAACTTGTTAGTCACTTCCCGTGTCCCTTCACTAAGAAAAAGTACGTGTTTTAGCGATTTTATCTGCCAACTGATAATATCACTTGATATGATAAGCAGTAATAAGTGAAGTAGTTAATGTTAAACAGTAAGTAACAAACTTGTTAGTCACTTTCCTTGTCCCTTCCCATCAAAAAGTACAGCCTACAACGTGTTTTAGCGATTTGATCTACCAACTGATAATATCACTTGTTATGATAAGCAGGAATAAGTGAAGTAGTTAAAGTTAAACAGTAAGTAACAAACTTGTTAGTCACTTCCCGTGTCCCTTCCTAAGAAAAAGTACGTGTTTTAGCGATTTTATCTGCCAACTGATAATATCACTTGATATGATAAGCAGTAATAAGTGAAGTAGTTAATGTTAAACAGTAAGTAACAAACTTGTTAGTCACTTTCCTTGTCCCTTCCCATCAAAAAGTACAGCCTACAACGTGTTTTAGCGATTTGATCTACCAACTGATAATATCACTTGATATGATAAGCAGTAATAAGTGAAGTAGTTAATGTTAAACAGTAAGTAACAAACTTGTTAGTCACTTCCCGTGTCCCTTCCCTAAGAAAAAGTACGTGTTTTAGCGATTTTATCTGCCAACTGATAATATCACTTGATATGATAAGCAGTAATAAGTGAAGTAGTTAATGTTAAACAGTAAGTAACAAACTTGTTAGTCACTTTCCTTGTCCCTTCCCATCAAAAAGTACAGCCTACAACGTGTTTTAGCGATTTGATCTACCAACTGATAATATCACTTGATATGATAAGCAGTAATAAGTGAAGTAGTTAATGTTAAACAGTAAGTAAAAAACTTGTTAGTCACTTTCCTTGTCCCTTCTCATCGAAAAGTACAGCCTACAACGTGTTTTAGCGATTTGATCTACCAACTGATAATGTCACTTGATATGATAAGCAGTAATAAGTGAAGTAGTTAATGTTAAACAGTAAGTAACAAACTTGTTAGTCACTTTCCCTGTCCCTTCCCATCGAAAAGTACAGCCTACAACGTGTTTTAGCGATTTGATCTACCAACTGATAATATCACTTGATATGATAAGCAGTAATAAGTGAAGTAGTTAATGTTAAACAGTAAGTAACAAACTTGTTAGTCACTTTCCTTGTCCCTTCCCATCAAAAAGTACAGCCTACAACGTGTTTTAGCGATTTGATCTACCAACTGATAATATCACTTGATATGATAAGCAGTAATAAGTGAAGTAGTTAATGTTAAACAGTAAGTAACAAACTTGTTAGTCACTTCCCGTGTCCCTTCCCTAAGAAAAAGTACGTGTTTTAGCGATTTTATCTGCCAACTGATAATATCACTTGATATGATAAGCAGTAATAAGTGAAGTAGTTAATGTTAAACAGTAAGTAACAAACTTGTTAGTCACTTTCCTTGTCCCTTCCCATCAAAAAGTACAGCCTACAACGTGTTTTAGCGATTTGATCTACCAACTGATAATATCACTTGATATGATAAGCAGTAATAAGTGAAGTAGTTAATGTTAAACAGTAAGTAACAAACTTGTTAGTCACTTCCCGTGTCCCTTCCCTAAGAAAAAGTACGTGTTTTAGCGATTTTATCTGCCAACTGATAATATCACTTGATATGATAAGCAGTAATAAGTGAAGTAGTTAATGTTAAACAGTAAGTAACAAACTTGTTAGTCACTTTCCTTGTCCCTTCCCATCAAAAAGTACAGCCTACAACGTGTTTTAGCGATTTGATCTACCAACTGATAATATCACTTGATATGATAAGCAGTAATAAGTGAAGTAGTTAATGTTAAACAGTAAGTAACAAACTTGTTAGTCACTTCCCGTGTCCCTTCCCTAAGAAAAAGTACGTGTTTTAGCGATTTTATCTGCCAACTGATAATATCACTTGATATGATAAGCAGTAATAAGTGAAGTAGTTAATGTTAAACAGTAAGTAACAAACTTGTTAGTCACTTTCCTTGTCCCTTCTCATCGAAAAGTACAGCCTACAACGTGTTTTAGCGATTTGATCTACCAACTGATAATATCACTTGATATGATAAGCAGTAATAAGTGAAGTAGTTAATGTTAAACAGTAAGTAACAAACTTGTTAGTCACTTCCCGTGTCCCTTCCTAAGAAAAAGTACGTGTTTTAGCGATTTTATCTGCCAACTGATAATATCACTTGATATGATAAGCAGTAATAAGTGAAGTAGTTAATGTTAAACAGTAAGTAACAAACTTGTTAGTCACTTTCCTTGTCCCTTCCCATCAAAAAGTACAGCCTACAACGTGTTTTAGCGATTTGATCTACCAACTGATAATATCACTTGATATGATAAGCAGTAATAAGTGAAGTAGTTAATGTTAAACAGTAAGTAACAAACTTGTTAGTCACTTCCCGTGTCCCTTCCTATCAAAAGTACAGCCTACAACGTGTTTTAGCGATTTTATCTGCCAACTGATAATATCACTTGATATGATAAGCAGTAATAAGTGAAGTAGTTAATGTTAAACAGTAAGTAAAAAACTTGTTAGTCACTTTCCTTGTCCCTTCCCATCAAAAAGTACAGCCTACAACGTGTTTTAGCGATTTGATCTACCAACTGATAATATCACTTGATATGATAAGCAGTAATAAGTGAAGTAGTTAATGTTAAACATTAAGTAACAAACTTGTTAGTCACTTCCCGTGTCCCTTCCTAAGAAAAAGTACTACAACGTGTTTTAGCGATTTTATCTGCCAACTGATAATATCACTTGATATGATAAGCAGTAATAAGTGAAGTAGTTAATGTTAAACAGTAAGTAACAAACTTGTTAGTCACTTTCCTTGTCCCTTCCCATCAAAAAGTACAGCCTACAACGTGTTTTAGCGATTTGATCTACCAACTGATAATATCACTTGATATGATAAGCAGTAATAAGTGAAGTAGTTAATTTTAAACAGTAAGTAACAAACTTGTTAGTCACTTCCCGTGTCCCTTCCCTAAGAAAAAGTACAGCCTACAACGTGTTTTAGCGATTTTATCTGCCAACTGATAATATCACTTGATATGATAAGCAGTAATAAGTGAAGTAGTTAATGTTAAACAGTAAGTAACAAACTTGTTAGTCACTTTCCTTGTCCCTTCCCATCAAAAAGTACAGCCTACAACGTGTTTTAGCGATTTGATCTACCAACTGATAATATCACTTGATATGATAAGCAGTAATAAGTGAAGTAGTTAATTTTAAACAGTAAGTAACAAACTTGTTAGTCACTTCCCGTGTCCCTTCCCTAAGAAAAAGTACGTGTTTTAGCGATTTTATCTGCCAACTGATAATATCACTTGATATGATAAGCAGTAATAAGTGAAGTAGTTAATGTTAAACAGTAAGTAACAAACTTGTTAGTCACTTTCCTTGTCCCTTCCCATCAAAAAGTACAGCGTACAACGTGCTTTAGCGATTTGATGTAGCAAGTGATAATATGAGTTGATATGATAAGGAGTAATAAGTGAAGTAGTTAATGTTAAAGAGTAAGTAACAAAGTTGTTAGTCACTTCCCGTGTCCCTTCCCATCAAAAAGTACAGCCTACAACGTGTTTTAGCGATTTTATCTGCCAACTGATAATATCACTTGATATGATAAGCAGTAATAAGTGAAGTAGTTAATGCTAAACAGTAAGTAACAAACTTGTTAGTCACTTTCCTTGTCCCTTCCTATCAAAAAGTACAGCCTACAACGTGTTTTAGCGATTTGATCTACCAACTGATAATATCACTTGATATGATAAGCAGTAATAAGTGAAGTAGTTAATTTTAAACAGTAAGTAACAAACTTGTTAGTCACTTCCTGTGTCCCTTCCCTAAGAAAAAGTACGTGTTTTAGCGATTTTATCTGCCAACTGATAATATCACTTGATATGATAAGCAGTAATAAGTGAAGTAGTTAATGTTAAACAGTAAGTAACAAACTTGTTAGTCACTTTCCTTGTCCCTTCCCATCAAAAAGTACAGCCTACAACGTGTTTTAGCGATTTGATCTACCAACTGATAATATCACTTGATATGATAAGCAGTAATAAGTGAAGTAGTTAATGTTAAACAGTAAGTAACAAACTTGTTAGTCACTTCCCGTGTCCCTTCCCATCAAAAAGTACAGCCTACAACGTGTTTTAGCGATTTTATCTGCCAACTGATAATATCACTTGATATGATAAGCAGTAATAAGTGAAGTAGTTAATGTTAAACAGTAAGTAACAAACTTGTTAGTCACTTTCCTTGTCCCTTCCCATCAAAAAGTACAGCCTACAACGTGTTTTAGCGATTTGATCTACCAACTGATAATATCACTTGATATGATAAGCAGTAATAAGTGAAGTAGTTAATGTTAAACAGTAAGTAACAAACTTGTTAGTCACTTCCCGTGTCCCTTCCCTAAGAAAAAGTACGTGTTTTAGCGATTTTATCTGCCAACTGATAATATCACTTGATATGATAAGCAGTAATAAGTGAAGTAGTTAATGTTAAACAGTAAGTAACAAACTTGTTAGTCACTTTCCTTGTCCCTTCCCATCAAAAAGTACAGCCTACAACGTGTTTTAGCGATTTGATCTACCAACTGATAATATCACTTGATATGATAAGCAGTAATAAGTGAAGTAGTTAATGTTAAACAGTAAGTAACAAACTTGTTAGTCACTTTCCTTGTCCCTTCCCATCAAAAGTACAGCCTACAACGTGTTTTAGCGATTTGATCTACCAACTGATAATATCACTTGATATGATAAGCAGTAATAAGTGAAGTAGTTAATGTTAAACAGTAAGTAACAAACTTGTTAGTCACTTCCCGTGTCCCTTCCCTAAGAAAAAGTACGTGTTTTAGCGATTTTATCTGCCAACTGATAATATCACTTGATATGATAAGCAGTAATAAGTGAAGTAGTTAATGTTAAACAGTAAGTAACAAACTTGTTAGTCACTTTCCTTGTCCCTTCCCATCAAAAAGTACAGCCTACAACGTGTTTTAGCGATTTGATCTACCAACTGATAATATCACTTGATATGATAAGCAGTAATAAGTGAAGTAGTTAATGTTAAACAGTAAGTAACAAACTTGTTAGTCACTTCCCGTGTCCCTTCCCTAAGAAAAAGTACGTGTTTTAGCGATTTTATCTGCCAACTGATAATATCACTTGATATGATAAGCAGTAATAAGTGAAGTAGTTAATGTTAAACAGTAAGTAACAAACTTGTTAGTCACTTCCCGTGTCCCTTCCTATCAAAAGTACAGCCTACAACGTGTTTTAGCGATTTTATCTGCCAACTGATAATATCACTTGATATGATAAGCAGTAATAAGTGAAGTAGTTAATGTTAAACAGTAAGTAACAAACTTGTTAGTCACTTTCCTTGTCCCTTCCCATCAAAAAGTACAGCCTACAACGTGTTTTAGCGATTTGATCTGCCAACTGATAATATCACTTGATATGATAAGCAGTAATAAGTGAAGTAGTTAATGTTAAACAGTAAGTAACAAACTTGTTAGTCACTTTCCTTGTCCCTTCCCATCAAAAAGTACAGCCTACAACGTGTTTTAGCGATTTGATCTACCAACTGATAATATCACTTGATATGATAAGCAGTAATAAGTGAAGTAGTTAATGTTAAACAGTAAGTACTCATTGTCTACCTACTCACCAGCCTGCTTATCTATCCACATACCAACTTACCTGCCTGCCCAACTGATCGCCTGCGACCATTGCCAGTGGCCACTACTAAGGGTGCGTAACGCACGAGGAGCGAAGCACGAAGCGCGAAGCAGGAAGCAGGAAGCAGCAACGAGTTACACGCACAACAAGAATTTTTGATAAGGACTCGCCGATCTATGTTAGTTTTGAACCGATTTGGCTCAAATTTTGTCAGCATGTGCCTCCTGGACCCTCTCACCTATAACCCGATGCAAATCTCTGGAGAATTTGTTTAATAGGTTTTATTAACTACTTTACAGAATTCTAAGTGATCACAAGTCCCGGGCAAAACCAAACCTCTCCAGCCGCTTCGCGGCTGGAGCGATTCGTAGCCGCGCCTACCCCTGATGACCTAACATAGTTTTTTATATACCTTTTTCAGCAGTTACTCGACAGAGAACAACCTGCCTTCCAGAAGAGTTGGAATGTGGAATATTCGAAGAAATTGATTTTTCCAACTATAGTTCAATACCGCTGCTATCCAAAGAAAAAATGGGCGAAATGGGCAAAGTGGGTGACTGAAGCTTCTTACGACCACAACTTGCCCGTGCCTCAAAGTGCTCCGTTTTCAACTTCGAAAACGCCGAAATGTACACCATGCCCTGACCTAGTCAATCGTGTGAAAATATTTAGGGAGCAAAATTATTGTTCAGGGCGGAATACTTGTTCATTTTGACCATGCTAGAGAAGAGACGGTTGTTTTTGGACGAATGGGCTCGTTATCTGGTGATAACATGATTAAATTCATACTTCCTGAAAGTTTAGGTTCCTGGCAAAAGTAAAGATTTGGCATGGCCATTTTTTCGAACAATTAGAAATATACTCAGTTAAAAGGGGAAGGTAAAGTAAAATGAAAAAAAGTTTTGAAATGTTCCTGAGAACGATTTGGCGTAGAATAATTTGATTTTTGGGAAATGTAGTGAAATAGTTGAAAGTATGATTTGGCAGTCGAGTTCTAATCAACTATTGACAAGAGTTGTGCGAAACGAGAGATCGCATTGTATGAGCTTATCCGTAGAACATATCAAAGCAAAATCACGCGTGATATGAAACAAACAGTTGATTTTACTTTACTTAAAGGCAAGGTCCGGTCAAATTTTGACACTACCGGAATTTGGGTTAAATATATTGGGCTGACCTAGCTGAACATCGTCTGAACGTTTCACGAACTCTGAGTCCTGAGTTCCGTAGAAAACAGCCTCAAAGTCAGGGATTACGGTATTCACAGCATGATAATCATGGCTGGAATGACAGACACAGCACTTTTAAAGAATGCGTGGACAACCGCTAAAATATGGACGATGGCCACACTTTTCTGACTTTTTTGAATCATCGGCTAACGGAAGTGCCTGGAAGAACTTGAAGAAGATCGGTTTTTACGCAGTTCTCTCATGTTCCTTGGGACTACCTGTATGGCCGGGATCATACTTCCCGCGATCAGCGACAGCTACAGTGCACATCAGGCATATCGATTTTCGGTCGATATGGATGGTAAACATTGCGTCGCGTCGCTCGTCGCTGGAAGTATGATCCGGGCCTATCAAGAGCACCGATTTAGCGGGAAATCTCAAAATCGAAATTCTGCCCGGACCCTGCCTTTAATACGTGAAGACCGCGGCATTACAGCTCCCGAACGAGCTTTTACTACTTGCCTTATCACGCGTGATTTTGCTTTGATATGTTCTACGGATAAGCTCATACAATGCGATCTCTCGTTTTGCAAATCTCTTGTCAATAGTTGGTTAGAACTCGACAGCCAAATCATACTTTCAACTATTTCACTACATTTCCCAAAAATTAAATTATTCTACGCCAAATCGTTCTCAGGAATATTTCAAAACTTTTTTCATTTTTCTTTACCTTCCCCTTTTAACTGAGTATATTTCTAATTTTTCGAAAAAATGTCTATGCCAAATCTTTACTTTTGCCAGGAACCTAAACTTTCAGGAATTTCATTTATTTTTTCTAAAGGTTTCCTTTCTAACATGATTCATGCCTGGTGGTGTCGATTCGAAGTAAACCCAATGATGCCCTGCCCCCCATCCCCTTCTATGACGTCCTGCGCACTACAACCTTTTTTAACGGAGTATATTTCCTTTCTCACACTTTCTGTGACATCCTGCACACTCCCACTAATGCCCTGCACACTCCCACTGATGTCCTGCACACTTTCTACGGCGTTCTGCGCACACCCTTTTGAGTCACAAGCACGCTCATACCGATCATTTTCTCCGCAGGACTACCGTAACCCTCTTTTAAAAATTTTCCAAGTGTCAGCCTGGATATGAGCACATCGTAATAGCCAACAATCATGTTTGCACAATTTCGACCTCCTTAGCCACTTTCCAGCGGCTTCTCGAAGAGAGCGGTGAGTGAATGAGTGCATACAGCTCCTCTGCCCTTTTATACCCCGCATGTTATGAGGGTGTGTTATCGTTCGTTATCATGTTTTGTTCAAGAATGGTTACGGTAGCCCTGCGGAGAAAATGACCGGCATGGGCGTGCTTGTATTTGGGTCCCGCAAACTTTCTACGGCGTCTTGCGCACTTCCACTTGGTCACCTCACAGTTTCTTCGGCGTCCAACGTACTTTCATTTGGGTCCGACAGACTTTCTACAGCGTACTGCGCACACCCATTTGGGTCCCGCACACTTTCTACGGCGTCCGAGGCACTGTTATTTGGGTCCCGCACACTATCTACGGCGTTCTGTGGCGCATTTCCGAATCACACCGTGCGGCGTTCCAAAAAATACATCCAAGATCCCGCCGCATCGATTGAAGCGTTGCCCCGTCTCAGGGAGCGTTCAATCCTGAGAAAAAGCCTGTCAGTAACGGTGTTTATTTCATTAGTTCATTTTTACGAATGAGTAAACGTCGGATGGTTTATAATAACATGTTTACGTGTTTTTGTCTTACTTGACCCTTAATTTTGAGGTCCCGCGAAAGTTGAGCTATCAACTTCAAATTTTGTCAGGAGCTAGCGGCAATCATAACGAACTTTCTGGCCAAAAATGAGCTTTCTAGCTCAACGATAAATGTTCCAACAAGATCGTGTACGCCAACTGAAAAAAACGAGATGAACCATTTTTTCGATCAAAATGACGTGGTTCTGACAATTTTTCTCGAATCTCAGGTAACCATTCCAGACCATTTTTCAACAGTTATTCAGCTTCCTAAAATATATTAAATGCAAAAAGAACGGACTTCCTACGTTCACTCTGGACCCTGATACTGAGATCAGGGGGTTGCGCGAAGGCGAATCAAAGCCAAATCTGGTGAGCGCTTCGCGCTCACCACAATTAATTCCATCTTAAAAAAGCGTTTCCATAGGTGAATTCCTGAAAGTTTAGGTTCCTGGCAAAAGTAAAGATTTGGCGTGGCCATAGAAATATACTCAGTTAAAAAGGGAAGATAAAGAAAAATGAAAAAAGGTTTTGAAATATTCCTGAGAACGATTTGGCGTAGAATAATTTGTTTTTCGGGAAATGAAGTGAAATAGTTGAAAGTATGATTTGGCAGTCCAGTTTGAACGAACTATCGATAAGAGTTGTGCAAAACGACAGATCGCCTTGTATGTGCTTATCCGTAGAACATATCGAAGCGAAATCACGCGTGTTGATTTTACTTCACCTAATACGTGAAGACCGCCGCATTACAGCTCCCGAAAAAGTTTTCATGCTTCCCATTCCACGCGTGATTTCGCTTTGATATGTTCTACGGATAAGCACAGACAAGGCGATCTCTCGTTCTGCACAACTCTTATCAATAGTTGGTTCAAACTCGACTGCCAAATCATACTTTCAACTATTTCACTCCATTTCCCGAAAAACAAATTATTCTACGCCAAATCGTTCTCAGGAATATTTCAAAACCTTTTTTCATTTTTCTTTATCTTCCCTTTTTAACTGAGTATATTTCTATGGCCATGCCAAATCTTTACTTTTGCCAGGAACCTAAACTTTCAGGAATTTCATTTATTTTTCCGAAAGGTTTCCTTTCTAACATGATTTATGCCTGGTGGTGTTAGGTGAAAGTAAACCCACTGATGTCCTGCCCCCCCTTCTGTGACGTCCTGCGCACTCCAACTGATGGCCTGCTGACTTTCTTTGACGTCCTGCACACTCCCACTAGTGTCCTGCACCCTTCCACTGATGTCATACACACTTTCTATGAGGTGCTGCACACTCCCACTATAGTCCTGCACGCTCCCACTGATGTCCTGCACACTTTCTACGGCGTTCTGCGTACACCCATTTGGGTCACAAGCACGCTCACGCCGATCATTTTTCCGCAGGGCTACCGTTACCCTCCTCCAAAAATTTTCCGAGTGTCAGCTTGGATATAAGCACATCGTAATAGCCAACATACGCGTTTGCACAATTTCGACCTCCTCAGCCACTTCCCGGCGGCTTCTCGAAGAGAACGGTGTGTGAATGAATGCATACCGCTCCTCTGCCCTTTTATACCCCGCATGTTATGAGCGTGTGTTATCATTCGTTATCATTTTTTGCTCAAGAATGGTTACGGTAGCCCTGCGGAAAAAATGATCGGCATGGGCGTGCTTCTATTTGGGTCCCGCACACTTCCTACGGCGTCTTGCGCACTTTCACTTTGTCACCGCACACTTTCTACGGCGTCCGGAGCACTCTCATTTGGGTCCCGCACACTTTCTACGGCGTTCTGCGCACGCCCATTTGGGTCCCGCACGCTTTCTACGGCGTCCGGCGCACTCCCACTTGGGTCCCGCACGCTTTCTACGGCGTCCGGCGCACTCCCACGTGGGTCCCGCACACTTTCTACGGCGTCCGGCGCACTACCACTTGAGTCCCGCACACTTTCTACGGCGTCCGACACACCCTCATTTGGGTCCCGCACACTTTCTACGGCGTCCGGCGCACTCTCATTTGAGTCCCACACACTTTCTAGGGCGTTCTGCGAACACCCATTCGGGTCCCGCACACTTTCTACGGCGTCCGGCGCACTCCCACTAGGGTCGCGCACACTTTCTACGGCGTCAGGCGCACTCTCATTTGAGTCCCACACACTTTCTAGGGCGTTCTGCGAACACCCATTCGGGTCCCGCACACTTTCTACGGCGTCCGGCGCACTCCCACTAGGGTCCCGCACACTTTCTACGGCGTCCGGCGCACTCTCATTTGGGTCCCACACACTTTCTAGGGCGTTCTGCGCACACCCATTTGGGTCCCGCACACTTTCTACGGCGTCCGGCGCACTCCCACTTGGGTCCCGCACACTTTCTTCGGCGTTCTGCGCTCACCCTTTGGGTCCCGCACACTTTCTACGGCGTCCGACGCTCTCTCATTTGGGTCCCGCTCACTTTCTACTGCGTCCGGCGCACTCTTATTTGGGTCCCACACACTTTCTAGGGCGTTCTGCGCACACCCATTTGGGTCCCGCACACTTTCTACGGCGTCCGGCGCACTCCCACTAGGGTCGCGCACACTTTCTACGGCGTCCGCCGCACTCCCACGTGGGTCGCGCACACTTTCTAGGGCGTTCTGCGCACACCCATTTGGGTCCCGCACACTTTCTACGGCGTCCGACGCTCTCTCATTTGGGTCCCGCTCACTTTCTACTGCGTCCGGCGCACTCCCACTTGGGTCCCGCACACTTTCTACGGCTTTCCGCGCACACCCATTTGGGTCCCGCACACTTTCTACGGCGTTCTGCGCACACCTATTTGGGTCCCGCACACTTTCTACGGCGTCCGGCGCACTCCCACTTAGGTCCCGCACTCTTTCTACTGCGTTCTGCGCACACCCATTTGGGTCCCACACACTTTCTACGGCGTTCTGCGCACACCCATTTGGGTCCCGCACACTTTCTACGGCGTCCGGCGCACTCCCACTTAGGTCCCGCACTCTTTCTACTGCGTTCTGCGCACACCCATTTGGGTCCCACACACTTTCTACGGCGTTCTGCGCACACCCATTTGGGTCCCGCACACTTTCTACGGCGTCCGGCGCACTCCCACTTGGGTCCCGCACACTTTCTACGGCTTTCCGCGCACACCCATTTGGGTCCCACACACTTTCTAGGGCGTTCTGCGCACACCCTTTGGGTCCCGCACACTTTCTACGGCGTCCGACGCTCTCTCATTTGGGTCCCGCTCACTTTCTACTGCGTCCGGCGCACTCTTATTTGGGTCCCACACACTTTCTAGGGCGTTCTGCGCACACCCATTTGGGTCCCGCACACTTTCTACGGCGTCCGGCGCACTCCCACTAGGGTCGCGCACACTTTCTACGGCGTCCGCCGCACTCCCACGTGGGTCGCGCACACTTTCTAGGGCGTTCTGCGCACACCCATTTGGGTCCCGCACACTTTCTACGGCGTCCGACGCTCTCTCATTTGGGTCCCGCTCACTTTCTACTGCGTCCGGCGCACTCCCACTTGGGTCCCGCACACTTTCTACGGCTTTCCGCGCACACCCATTTGGGTCCCGCACACTTTCTACGGCGTTCTGCGCACACCCATTTGGGTCCCGCACACTTTCTACGGCGTCCGGCGCACTCCCACTTAGGTCCCGCACTCTTTCTACTGCGTTCTGCGCACACCCATTTGGGTCCCACACACTTTCTACGGCGTTCTGCGCACACCCATTTGGGTCCCGCACACTTTCTACGGCGTCCGGCGCCTCCCGCCAGGTCCCGCACTCTTTCTACTGCGTTCTGCGCACACCATTGGGTCCCACACACTTTCTACGGCGTTCTGCGCACACCCATTTGGGTCCCGCACACTTTCTACGGCGTCCGGCGCACTCCCACTTGGGTCCCGCACACTTTCTACGGCTTTCCGCGCACACCCATTTGGGTCCCGCACACTTTCTACGGCGTCCGGCGCACTCCCACTAGGGTCGCGCACACTTTCTACGGCGTCCGCCGCACTCCCACGTGGGTCGCGCACACTTTCTAGGGCGTTCTGCGCACACCCATTTGGGTCCCGCACACTTTCTACGGCGTCCGACGCTCTCTCATTTGGGTCCCGCTCACTTTCTACGGCGTCCGGCGCACTCCCACTTAGGTCCCGCACTCTTTCTACTGCGTTCTGCGCACACCCATTTGGGTCCCACACACTTTCTACGGCGTTCTGCGCACACCCATTTGGGTCCCGCACACTTTCTACGGCGTCCGGCGCACTCCCACTTGGATCCCGCACACTTTCTACGGCGTTCTGTGGCGCACTTCTGAGTCACACCGTGCGGCGTTCCAAAAAGTACTTCCGAGATCCTGCCGTATCGCTCCAGCCGCGAAGCGGCTGGAGAGGTTTGGTTTTGCCTAGGCCTTGTGATCACTTAGAATTTTATAAAATAGTTTATGGAATCTTTGAAACAAAATTTCTGAAGATTTCCTTCTGGATATAAGCGAAGGAGTCCAGAAGACACCAGCTGTCCGAATTTCAGCAAAATCGGTTCACAAATAACAAAGTTGTGAGCCCGAAAGCTAAGAAACTTTTATGGTGTGCGCCGTAGGCCGTGGGCCGTAGGCCATCACGCTTTTCAGTCCTCACTGCTAATAGCCACTGCCAATGGTCTCAGGCAATCAACCTGGCAGACAGGTAAGTTGGTAGGAGGTACGTAGGCTGGTAAGTAATCGATTTGTAGGTGAGGGGGGATTCTGATGACGTCATCGGGACGTCGTGAAAAGTGCTTCGGGCTTCTGATGACGTCATCGGAACGTCGTGAAAAGTGCTTCGGGCTTCTGATTACGTCATCGGAACATCGTGAAAAGTGCTTCGGGCTTCTGATGACGTTATCGGGACGTCGCGAAAAGTGCTCCGGGCTTCTGATGACGTCATCGAAACATCGTGAAAAGCGCTTCGAGCTTCTAATGACGTCATCGGGACGTCGTGAAAAGTTCTTCGGGCTTCTGATGACGGTATCGGGACGTCGTGAAAAGTGCTTCGAGCTTCTAATGACGTCATCGGGACGTCGTGAAAAGTTCTTCGGGCTTCTGATGACGGTATCGGGACGTCGTGAAAAGTGCTTCGGGCTTCTAATGACGTCATCGGGACGTCGTGAAAAGTTCTTCGGGCTTCTGATGACGGTATCGGGACGTCGTGAAAAGTGCTCCGGGCTTCTAATGACGTCATCGGGACGTCGTGAAAAGTTCTTCGGGCTTCTGATGACGGTATCGGGACGTCGTGAAAAGTGCTTCGGGCTTCTAATGACGTCATCGGGACGTCGTGAAAAGTTCTTCGGGCTTCTGATGACGGTATCGGGACGTCGTGAAAAGTGCTTCGGGCTTCTAATGACGTCATCGGGACGTCGTGAAAAGTTCTTCGGGCTTCTGATGACGGTATCGGGACGTCGTGAAAAGTGCTTCGAGCTTCTAATGACGTCATCGGGACGTCGTGAAAAGTTCTTCGGGCTTCTGATGACGTCGTCGGGACGTCGTGAAAAGTGCTTCGGGCTTCTGATGACGTCATCGGGACGTCGTGAAAAGTGCTTCGGGCTTCTAATGACGTCATCGGGACGTCGTGAAAAGTGCTTCGGGCTTCTGATGACGGTATCGGGACGTCGTGAAAAGTGCTTCGGGCTTCTAATGACGTCATCGGGACGTCGTGAAAAGTTCTTCGGGCTTCTGATGACGGTATCGGGACGTCGTGAAAAGTGCTTCGGGCTTCTAATGACGTCATCGGGACGTCGTGAAAAGTTCTTCGGGCTTCTGATGACGGTATCGGGACGTCGTGAAAAGTGCTTCGGGCTTCTAATGACGTCATCGGGACGTCGTGAAAAGTTCTTCGGGCTTCTGATGACGGTATCGGGACGTCGTGAAAAGTGCTTCGGGCTTCTAATGACGTCATCGGGACGTCGTGAAAAGTTCTTCGGGCTTCTGATGACGGTATCGGGACGTCGTGAAAAGTGCTTCAGGCTTCTAATGACGTCATCGGGACGTCGTGAAAAGTTCTTCGGGCTTCTGATGACGGTATCGGGACGTCGTGAAAAGTGCTTCGGGCTTCTAATGACGTCATCGGGACGTCGTGAAAAGTTCTTCGGGCTTCTGATGACGTCGTCGGGACGTCGTGAAAAGTGCTTCGGGCTTCTAATGACGTCATCGGGACGTCGTGAAAAGTTCTTCGGGCTTCTGATGACGGTATCGGGACGTCGTGAAAAGTGCTTCGGGCTTCTGATGACGTCATCGGGACGTCGTGAAAAGTGCTTCGGGCTTCTGATGACGTCATCGGGACGTCGTGAAAAGTGCTTCGGGCTTCTGAGGACGTCATCGGGACGTCGTGAAAAGTGCTTCGGGCTTCTGATGACGTCATCGGGACGTCGTGAAAAGTGCTTCGGGCTTCTGATGACGTCATCGGGACGTCGTGAAAAGTGCTTCGGGCTTCTGATGACGTCATCGGAACGTCGTGAAAAGTGCTTCGGGCTTCTGATGACGTCATCGGAACGTCGTGAAAAGTGCTCTTCGGGCTTCTGATGAGGTCATGGGGACGTCGGGAAAAGTGCTCCGGGCTTCTGATGACGTCATCGGGACGTCGTGAAAAGTGCTTCGGGCTTCTGATGACGTCATCGGGACGTCGTGAAAAGTGCTTCGGGCTTCTGATGACGTCATCGGGACGTCGTGAAAAGTGCTTCGGGCTTCTGATGACGTCATCGGTACGTCGCGAAAAGTGCTTCGGGCTTCTGATGACGTCATCGGGACGTCGTGAAAAGTGCTTCGGGCTTCTGATGACGTCATCGGGACGTCGTGAAAAGTGCTTCGGGCTTCTGATGACGTCATCGGGACGTCGTGAAAAGTGCTTCGGGCTTCTGATGACGTCATCGGGACGTCGTGAAAAGTGCTTCGGGCTTCTGATGACGTCATCGGGACGTCGTGAAAAGTGCTTCGGGCTTCTGATGACGTCATCGGGACGTCGTGAAAAGTGCTTCGGGCTTCTAATGACGTCATCGGGACGTCGTGAAAAGTGCTTCGGGCTTCTGATGACGTCATCGGGACGTCGTGAAAAGTGCTTCGGGCTTCTGATGACGTCATCGGGACGTCGTGAAAAGTGCTTCGGGCTTCTGATGACGTCATCGGGACGTCGTGAAAAGTGCTTCGGGCTTCTGATGACGTCATCGGGACGTCGTGAAAAGTGCTTCGGGCTTCTGACGACGTCATCGGGACGTCGTGAAAAGTGCTTCGGGCTTCTCGTGACGTCATCGGAACGTCGTGAGAAGTGCTTCGGGCTTCTAATGACGTCATCGGGACGTCGTGAAAAGTTCTTCGGGCTTCTGATGACGGTATCGGGACGTCGTGAAAAGTGCTTCGGGCTTCTAATGACGTCATCGGGACGTCGTGAAAAGTTCTTCGGGCTTCTGATGACGGTATCGGGACGTCGTGAAAAGTGCGTCGGGCTTCTGATGACGTCATCGGAACGTCGTGGAAAGTGCTCCGGGCTTCTGATGACGTCATCGGAACATCCTGAAAAGTGCTCCGGGCTTCTGATGACGTCATCGGGACGTCGTGAAAAGTGCGTCGGGCTTCTAATGACGTCATCGGGACGTCGTGAAAAGTTCTTCGGGCTTCTGATGACGTCGTCGGGACGTCGTGAAAAGTGCTCCGGGCTTCTGATGACGTCGTCATCGGAACGTCGTGGAAAGTGCTCCGGGCTTGTGATGACGTCATCGGGACGTCGTGAAAAGTGCTTCGGGCTTCTGATGACGTCATCGGGACGTCGTGAAAAGTGCTTCGGGCTTCTGATGACGTCATCGGGACGTCGTGAAAAGTGCTTCGGGCTTCTGATGACGTCATCGGGACGTCGTGAAAAGTGCTCCGGGCTTCTAATGACGTCATCGGGACGTCGTGAAAAGTGCTTCGGGCTTCTGATGACGTCATCGGGACGTCGTGAAAAGTGCTTCGGGCTTCTGATGACGTCATCGGGACGTCGTGAAAAGTGCTTCGGGCTTCTGATGACGTCATCGGAACGTCGTGAAAAGTGCTTCGGGCTTCTGATGACGTCATCGGGACGTCGTGAAAAGTGCTTCGGGCTTCTGATGACGTCATCGGAACGTCGTGAAAAGTGCTTCGGGCTTCTGATGACGTCATCGGGACGTCGTGAAAAGTGCTTCGGGCTTCTGATGACGTCATCGGGACGTCGTGAAAAGTGCTTCGGGCTTCTGATGACGTCATCGGGACGTCGTGAAAAGTGCTTCGGGCTTCTGATGACGGTATCGGGACGTCGTGAAAAGTGCTTCGGGCTTCTAATGACGTCATCGGGACGTCGTGAAAAGTTCTTCGGGCTTCTGATGACGGTATCGGGACGTCGTGAAAAGTGCTTCGGGCTTCTAATGACGTCATCGGGACGTCGTGAAAAGTTCTTCGGGCTTCTGATGACGGTATCGGGACGTCGTGAAAAGTGCTTCGGGCTTCTAATGACGTCATCGGGACGTCGTGAAAAGTTCTTCGGGCTTCTGATGACGTCGTCGGGACGTCGTGAAAAGTGCTTCGGGCTTCTAATGACGTCATCGGGACGTCGTGAAAAGTTCTTCGGGCTTCTGATGACGTCGTCGGGACGTCGTGAAAAGTGCTTCGGGCTTCTGATGACGTCATCGGGACGTCGTGAAAAGTTCTTCGGGCTTCTGATGACGTCATCGGGACGTCGTGAAAAGTGCTTCGGGCTTCTGATGACGTCATCGGGACGTCGTGAAAAGTGCTTCGGGCTTCTGATGACGTCATCGGAACGTCGTGAAAAGTGCTTCGGGCTTCTGATGACGTCATCGGGACGTCGTGAAAAGTGCTTCGGGCTTCTGATGACGTCATCGGGACGTCGTGAAAAGTGCTTCGGGCTTCTGATGACGTCATCGGGACGTCGTGAAAAGTTCTTCGGGCTTCTGATGACGTCATCGGGACGTCGTGAAAGTGCTTCGGGCTTCTGATGACGTCGTCGGGACGTCGTGAAAAGTGCTTCGGGCTTCTAATGACGTCATCGGGACGTCGTGAAAGTGCTTCGGGCTTCTGATGACGTCATCGGGACGTCGTGAAAAGTTCTTCGGTCTTCTGATGACGTCATCGGGACGTCGTGAAAAGTGCTTCGGGCTTCTGATGACGTCGTCGGGACGTCGTGAAAAGTGCTTCGGGCTTCTGATGACGTCATCGGGACGTCGTGAAAAGTGCTTCGGGCTTCTGATGACGTCATCGGGACGTCGTGAAAAGTGCTTCGGGCTTCTGATGACGTCATCGGGACGTCGTGAAAAGTGCGTCGGGCTTCTGATGACGTCATCGGGCCGTCGTGAAAAGTGCTTCGGGCTTCTGATGACGTCATCGGGACGTCGTGAAAAGTGCTTCGGGCTTCTGATGACGTCATCGGGACGTCGTGAAAAGTGCTTCGGGCTTCTGATGACGTCATCGGGACGTCGTGAAAAGTGCTTCGGGCTTCTGATGACGTCATCGGGACGTCGTAAAAAGTGCTTCGGGCTTCTGATGACGTCATCGGGACGTCGTGAAAAGTGCTTCGGGCTTCTGGTGACGTCATCGGAACGTCGTGAAAAGTGCTTCGGGCTTCTGAGGACGGTATCGGGACGTCGTGGAAAGTGCTTCGGGCTTCTAATGACGTCATCGGAACGTCGTGAAAAGTGCTTCGAGTTCCTGATGACGTCATCGGGACGTCGTGAAAAGTGCTTCGGGCTTCTCGTGACGTCATCGGAACGTCGTGAAAAGTGCTTCGGGCTTCTAATGACGTCATCGGGACGTCGTGAAAAGTGCTTCGAGCTTCTAATGACGTGATCGGAACGTCGTGAAAAGTGCTTCGGGCTTCTGATGACGTCATCGGGACGTCGTGAAAAGTGCTTCCGGGCTTCTGATGACGTCATCGGGACGTCGTGAAAAGTGCTTCGGGCTTCTGATGACGTCATCGGGACGTCGTGAAAAGTGCTTCGGGCTTCTGATGACGTCATCGGGACGTCGTGAAAGTGCTTCCGGGCTTCTAATGACGTCATCGGGACGTCGTGAAAAGTTCTTCGGGCTTCTAATGACGTCATCGGGACGTCGTGAAAAGTTCTTCGGGCTTCTGATGACGTCATCGGGACGTCGTGAAAAGTTCTTCGGGCTTCTGATGACGGTATCGGGACGTCGTGAAAAGTGCTTCGGGCTTCTAATGACGTCATCGGGACGTCGTGAAAAGTGCTTCGGGCTTTTAATGACGTCATCGGGGCGTCGTGAAAAGTGCTTCGAGTTTCTGATGACGTCATCGGGACGTCGTGAAAAGTGCTCCGGGCTTCTGATGACGTCATCGGAAAATCGTGAAAAGTGCTCCGGGCTTCTGATGACGTCATCGGGACGTCGTGAAAAGTGCTTCGGGCTTCTGATGACGTCATCGGGACGTCGTGAAAAGTGCTTCGGGCTTCTGATGACGTCATCGGGACGTCGTGAAAAGTGCTTCGGGCTTCTGAGGACGTTATCGGGACGTCGTGAAAAGTGCTTCGGGCTTCTAATGACGTCATCGGGACGTGCTTCTGATGACGTCATCGGGACGTCGTGAAAAGTGCTTCGGGCTTCTGATGACGTCATCGGGACGTCGTGAAAAAAGCTTCGGGCTTCTGATGACGTCATCGGGACGTCGTGAAAAGTGCTTCGGGCTTCTGATGACGTCATCGGGACGTCGTGAAAAGTGCTTCGGGCTTCTGATGACGTCATCGGGACGTCGTGAAAAGTGCTTCGGGCTTCTCGTGACGTCATCGGAACGTCGTGAAAAGTGCTTCGGGCTTCTGAGGACGTCATCGGAACGTCGTGGAAAGTGCTTCGGGCTTCTGATGACGTCATCGGAACGTCGTGGAAAGTGCTCCGGGCTTCTGATGACGTCATCGGGACGTCGTGAAAAGTGCTTCGGGCTTCTGATGACGTCATCGGGACGTCGTGAAAAGTGCTTCGGGCTTCTGATGACGTTATCGGGACGTCGTGAAAAGTGCTTCGGGCTTCTGATGACGTCATCGGGACGTCGTGAAAAGTGCTCCAGGCTTCTGATGACGTCATCGGGACGTCGTGAAAAGTGCTTCGGGCTTCTGATGACGTCATCGGGACGTCGTGAAAAGTGCTTCGGGCTTCTGATGACGTCATCGGGACGTCGTGAAAAGTGCTTCGGGCTTCTGATGACGGTATCGGGACGTCGTGAAAAGTGCTTCGGGCTTCTAATGACGTCATCGGGACGTCGTGAAAAGTGCTTCGGGCTTCTGATGACGTCATCGGGACGTCGTGAAAAGTGCTTCGGGCTTCTGATGACGTCATCGGGACGTCGTGAAAAGTGCTTCGGGCTTCTGATGACGTCGTCGGGACGTCGTGAAAAGTGCTTCGGGCTTCTGATGACGTCATCGGGACGTCGTGAAAAGTGCTTCGGGCTTCTGAGGACGTCATCGGGACGTCGTGAAAAGTGCTTCGGGCTTCTAATGACGTCATCGGGACGTCGTGAAAAGTTCTTCGGGCTTCTGATGACGTCGTCGGGACGTCGTGAAAAGTGCTTCGGGCTTCTGATGACGGTATCGGGACGTCGTGAAAAGTGCTTCGGGCTTCTAATGACGTCATCGGGACGTCGTGAAAGTGCTTCGGGCTTCTGATGACGTCATCGGGACGTCGTGAAAAGTGCTTCGGGCTTCTGATGACGTCATCGGAACGTCGTGAAAAGTGCTTCGGGCTTCTGATGACGTCATCGGGACGTCGTGAAAAGTGCTTCGGGCTTCTAATGACGTCATCGGGACGTCGTGAAAAGTGCTTCGGGCTTCTGATGACGTCATCGGGACGTCGTGAAAAGTGCTTCGGGCTTCTGATGACGTCATCGGGACGTCGTGAAAAGTGCTTCGGGCTTCTGATGACGTCATCGGGACGTCGTGAAAAGTGCTTCGGGCTTCTGATGACGTCATCGGGACGTCGTGAAAAGTTCTTCGGGCTTCTGATGACGGTATCGGGACGTCGTGAAAAGTGCTTCGGGCTTCTAATGACGTCATCGGGACGTCGTGAAAAGTTCTTCGGGCTTCTGATGACGTCATCGGGACGTCGTGAAAAGTTCTTCGGGCTTCTGATGACGTCATCGGGACGTCGTGAAAAGTGCTTCGGGCTTCTGATGACGGTATCGGGACGTCGTGAAAAGTGCTTCGGGCTTCTGATGACGTCATCGGAACATAGTGAAAAGTGCTTCGGGCTTCTGATGACGTCATCGGGACGTCGTGAAAAGTGCTTCGGGCTTCTGATGACGTCATCGGGACGTCGTGAAAAGTGCTTCGGGCTTCTGATGACGTCATCGGGACGTCGTGAAAAGTGCTTCGGGCTTCTGATGACGTCATCGGGACGTCGTGAAAAGTGCTTCGGGCTTCTGATGACGTCATCGGAACGTCGTGAAAAGTGCTTCGGGCTTCTGATGACGTCATCGGGACGTCGTGAAAAGTGCTTCGGGCTTCTGATGACGTCATCGGGACGTCGTGAAAAGTGCTTCGGGCTTCTGAGGACGGTATCGGGACGTCGTGAAAGTGCTTCGAGCTTCGGATGACGTCATCGGGACGTCGTGAAAAGTGCTTCGGGCTTCTGATGACGTCATCGGCACGTCGTGAAAAGTGCTTCGGGCTTCTGATGACGTCATCGGGACGTCGTGAAAAGTGCTTCGGGCTTCTGATGACGTCATCGGGACGTCGTGAAAAGTGCTTCGGGCTTCTGATGACGTCATCGGGACGTCGTGAAAAGTGCTTCGGGCTTCTGATGACGTCATCGGGACGTCGTGAAAAGTGCTTCGGGCTTCTGATGACGTCATCGGAACGTCGTGAAAAGTGCTCCGGGCTTCTGATGACGTCATCGGGACGTCGTGAAAAGTGCTTCGGGCTTCTGATGACGTCATCGGGACGTCGTGAAAAGTGCTTCGGGCTTCTGATGACGTCATCGGGACGTCGTGAAAAGTGCTTCGGGCTTCTGATGACGTCATCGGGACGTCGTGAAAAGTGCTTCGGGCTTCTGATGACGTCATCGGGACGTCGTGAAAAGTGCTTCGGGCTTCTGATGACGTCATCGGGACGTCGTGAAAAGTGCTTCGGGCCTCTGATGACGTCATCGGGACGTCGTGAAAAGTGCTTCGGGCTTCTGATGACGTCATCGGGACGTCGTGAAAAGTGCTTCGGGCTTCTGATGACGTCATCGGGACGTCGTGAAAAGTGCTTCGGGCTTCTGATGACGTCATCGGGACGTCGTGAAAAGTGCTTCGGGCTTCTGATGACGTCATCGGAACGTCGTGAAAAGTGCTTCGGGCTTCTGATGACGTCATCGGGACGTCGTGAAAAGTGCTTCGGGCTTCTGATGACGTCATCGGGACGTCGTGAAAAGTGCTTCGGGCTTCTGATGACGTCATCGGGACGTCGTGAAAAGTGCTTCGGGCTTCTGATGACGTCATCGGGACGTCGTGAAAAGTTCTTCGGGCTTCTGATGACGTCATCGGGACGTCGTGAAAAGTGCTTCGGGCTTCTAATGACGTCATCGGGACGTCGTGAAAAGTTCTTCGGGCTTCTGACGACGTCGTCGGGACGTCGTGAAAAGTGCGTCGGGCTTCTAATGACGTCATCGGGACGTCGTGAAAAGTGCTTCGGGTTTCTGATGACGTCATCGGGACGTCGTGAAAAGTGCTTCGGGCTTCTAATGACGTCATCGGGACGTCGTGAAAAGTGCTTCGGGCTTCTGATGACGTCATCGGGACGTCGTGAAAAGTGCTTCGGGCTTCTGATGACGTCATCGGGACGTCGTGAAAAGTGCTTCGGGCTTCTGAGGACCTCATTGGGACGTCGTGAAAAGTTCTTCGGGCTTCTGATGACGTCGTTGGGACGTCGTGAAAAGTGCTTCGGGCTTCTAATGACGTCATCGGGACGTCGTGAAAAGTTCTTCGGGCTTCTGATGACGTCATCGGGACGTCGTGAAAAGTGCTTCGGGCTTCTAATGACATCATCGGGACGTCGTGAAAAGTTCTTCCGGGCTTCTGATGACGTTATCGGGACGTCGTGAAATGTGCATCTGGCTTCTGATGACGTCATCGGGACGTCGTGAAAAGTACTTCGGGCTTCTGATGACGTCATCGGGACGTCGTGAAAAATGCTTCGGGCTTCTGTTGACGTCATCGGGGCGTGGTGAAAGGTGCTTGGGGCTTGTGATGACGTCATCGGGACGTCGTGAAAAGTGCTTCGGGCTTCTGATGACGTCATCGGGGCGTCGTGAAAAGTGCTTCGGGCTTCTGATGACGTCATCGGGACGTCGTGAAAAGTGCTTCGGGCTTCTGATGACGTCATCGGGACGTCGTGAAAAGTGCTTCGGGCTTCTGATGACGTCATCGGGACGTCGTGAAAAGTGCTTCGGGCTTCTGATGACGTCATCGGGACGTCGTGAAAAGTGCTTCGGGCTTCTGATGACGTCATCGGGACGTCGTGAAAAGTGCTTCGGGCTTCTGATGACGTCGTCGGGACGTCGTGAAAAGTGCTTCGGGCTTCTAATGACGTCATCGGGACGTCGTGAAAAGTTCTTCGGGCTTCTGATGACGTCGTCGGGACGTCGTGAAAAGTGCTTCGGGCTTCTAATGACGTCATCGGGACGTCGTGAAAGTGCTTCGGGCTTCTGATGACGTCATCGGGACGTCGTGAAAAGTTCTTCGGTCTTCTGATGACGTCATCGGGACGTCGTGAAAAGTGCTTCGGGCTTCTGATGACGTCGTCGGGACGTCGTGAAAAGTGCTTCGGGCTTCTGATGACGTCATCGGGACGTCGTGAAAAGTGCTTCGGGCTTCTGATGACGTCATCGGGACGTCGTGAAAAGTGCTTCGGGCTTCTGATGACGTCATCGGGACGTCGTGAAAAGTGCTTCGGGCTTCTGATGACGTCGTCGGGACGTCGTGAAAAGTGCTTCGGGCTTCTAATGACGTCATCGGGACGTCGTGAAAAGTGCTTCGGGCTTCTGATGACGTTATCGGGACGTCGCGAAAAGTGCTCCGGGCTTCTGATTACGTCATCGGAACATCGTGAAAAGTGCTTCGGGCTTCTGATGACGTTATCGGGGCGTCGTGAAAAGTGCTTCGAGTTCCTGATGACGTCATCGGGACGTCGTGAAAAGTGCTTCGGGCTTCTCGTGACGTCATCGGAACGTCGTGAAAAGTGCTTCGGGCTTCTGAGGACGGTATCGGGACGTCGTGAAAAGTGCTTCGAGCTTCTAATGACGTCATCGGGACGTCGTGAAAAGTTCTTCGGGCTTCTGATGACGGTATCGGGACGTCGTGAAAAGTGCTTCGGGCTTCTAATGACGTCATCGGGACGTCGTGAAAAGTGCTTCGAGTTTCTGATGACGTCATCGGGACGTCGTGAAAAGTGCTTCGGGCTTCTAATGACGTCATCGGGACGTCGTGAAAAGTTCTTCGGGCTTCTGATGACGGTATCGGGACGTCGTGAAAAGTGCTTCGGGCTTCTAATGACGTCATCGGGACGTCGTGAAAGTGCTTCGGGCTTCTGATGACGTCGTCGGGACGTCGTGAAAAGTGCTTCGGGCTTCTAATGACGTCATCGGGACGTCGTGAAAGTGCTTCGGGCTTCTGATGACGTCATCGGGACGTCGTGAAAAGTGCTTCGGGCTTCTGATGACGTCATCGGGACGTCGTGAAAAGTGCTTCGGGCTTCTGATGACGTCGTCGGGACGTCGTGAAAAGTGCTTCGGGCTTCTAATGACGTCATCGGGACGTCGTGAAAGTGCTTCGGGCTTCTGATGACGTCATCGGGACGTCGTGAAAAGTTCTTCGGTCTTCTGATGACGTCATCGGGACGTCGTGAAAAGTGCTTCGGGCTTCCGATGACGTCGTCGGAACGTCGTGAAAAGTGCTTCGGGCTTCTGATGACGTCATCGGGACGTCGCGAAAAGTGCTTCGGGCTTCTGAGGACGTCATCGGAACGTCGTGAAAAGGGCTTCCGCGTTCTGATGACGTCATCGGGACGTCGTGAAAAGTGCTTCGGGCTTCTGATGACGTCATCGGGTCTGGTGACGTCATCGGGACGTCGTGAAAAGTGCTTCGGGCTTCTGGTGACGTCATCGGGACGTCGTGAAAAGCGCTTCGGGCTTCTGATGACGTCATCGGAACGTCGTGAAAAGTGCTTCGGGCTTCTGATGACGTCATCGGGACGTCGTGAAAAGTGCTTCGGGCTTCTGATGACGTCATCGGGACGTCGTGAAAAGTGCTTCGGGCTTCTGATGACGTCATCGGGACGTCGTGAAAAGTGCTTCGGGCTTCTGATGACGTCATCGGGACGTCGTGAAAAGTGCTTCGGGCTTCTGATGACGTCATCGGGACGTCGTGAAAAGTGCTTCGGGCTTCTGATGACGTCATCGGGACGTCGTGAAAAGTGCTTCCGGCTTCTGATGACGTCATCGGGACGTCGTGAAAAGTGCTTCGGGCTTCTGATGACGACATCGAGACGTCGTGAAAAGTGCTTTGGGCTTCTGATGACGTCATCGGGACATCGTGAAAAGTGTTTCCGGCTTCTGATGACGTCATCGGAACGTCGTGAAAAGTGCTTCGGGCTTCTGATGACGTCATCGGGACATCGTGAAAAGCGCTTCGGGCTTCTGATGACGTCATCGGAACGTCGTGAAAAGTGCTCCCGGCTTCTGATGACGTCATCGGGACATCGTGAAAAGTGCTTCCGGCTTCTGATGACGTCATCGGGACGTCGTGAAAAGTGCTTCGGGCTTCTGATGACGTCATCGGAACGTCGTGAAAAGTGCTTCGGGCTTCTGATGACGTCATCGGGACGTCGTGAAAAGTGCTTCGGGCTTCTGATGACGTCATCGGGACGTCGTGAAAAGTGCTTCGGGCTTCTGATGACGTCATCGGGACGTCGTGAAAAGTGCTTCGGGCTTCTGATGACGTCATCGGGACGTCGTGAAAAGTGCTTCGGGCTTCTGATGACGTTATCGGGACGTCGTGAAAAGTGCTTCGGGCTTCTGATGACGTCATCGGGACGTCGTGAAAAGTGCTTCGGGCTTCTGATGACGTCATCGGGACGTCGTGAAAAGTGCTTCGGGCTTCTGATGACGTCATCGGGACGTCGTGAAAAGTGCTTCGGGCTTCTGATGACGTCATCGGAACGTCGTGAAAGTGCTTCGGGCTTCTGATGACGTCATCGGAACGTCGTGGAAAGTGCTCCGGGCTTCTGATGACGTCATCGGGACGTCGTGAAAAGTGCTTCGGGCTTCTGATGACGTCATCGGGACGTCGTGAAAAGTGCTTCGGGCTTCTGATGACGTCATCGGGACGTCGTGAAAAGTGCTCCGGGCTTCTGATGACGTCATCGGGACGTCGTGAAAAGTGCTCCGGGCTTCTGACGACGTCATCGGGACGTCGTGAAAAGTGCGTCGGGCTTCTGATGACGTCATCGGAACGTCGTGGAAAGTGCTTCGAGCTTCTGATGACGTTATCGGGGCGTCGTGAAAAGTGCTTCGAGTTCCTGATGACGTCATCGGGACGTCGTGAAAAGTGCTTCGGGCTTCTCGTGACGTCATCGGAACGTCGTGAAAAGTGCTTCGGGCTTCTGAGGACGTCATCGGAACGTCGTGGAAAGTGCTTCGGGCTTCTGATGACGTCATCGGAACGTCGTGGAAAGTGCTCCGGGCTTCTGATTACGTCATCGGAACATCGTGAAAAGTGCTTCGGGCTTCTGATGACGTTATCGGGACGTCGCGAAAAGTGCTCCGGGCTTCTGATGACGGTATCGGGACGTCGTGAAAAGTGCTTCGAGCTTCTGATGACGTTATCGGAAAA